>PVLC010000253.1:183947-250558 GCA_004027655.1 Graphiurus murinus
ACTGGGGATTGAACTCAGCGGCATTCTACCTCCGAGCTACACCCCCAGTCCTATTTTTTATTCTTTATTTTGAAACCAAGTCTCACTAAGTTGCGGAGTGCCTCACTAGGTAGCTGAGGCTGGCCGCGAACCCGGATCCTCCGGTCTCAGCCTCCCGAATGCTGGGATTACAAGCGTGCGCCACCACGCCCGGCTCCTAGAATTCTTTTACACAACTTTCTTCTGAGGTCTTGGGACACATATTTCTCAGTCTACTAAGAATTTATTTCCCACAGTGTAAGTAATATTCAGCAAAATCTCTATATCTTTAATAAGACATATTAAAACTGGCAACCATTTCAAACATGTTAAATGCAGAATAGACTTTTACTCTCACTGCCGAATACTGCTTTCTGAACACATGTCCACATCATATTTCCTTAGAGAGATCTTGTTGAAAGAGTGTCTGAATCTGATCCATATTTAGGTTGACATTCCCATTATTCCAATTAGGAAAGTGTCAGTAATTACAGCCAATTCTCCCAGTGAAAGTCACTGTTGATACTTATAGATTTTCTCTCTAGTGTCTTTTCTGGCTCATCGTTTAATTTTTTTTTCTTTAGCAGAGTTCATGTCTCAAATCCAAAGCATTATATTATAACTCAAGAGACCAATAGAAAATAGTATGATCTGAAAGGACAAAAAGACTTACAACAGGGGAACAAGTATTATTCTATTAATTATTTAGCAGGCTAGCTCATAGTGAACAAAAAATAGCTGAAATTTGTCTCCAATTCCTTCTCTTATTTTTAATATTCTTTTTCTTTTTATTTTATCAGTGCATTGTAATTATATATCATACTGAAGTATAGGATGATAGCAATATACATGCTCAGGACATGAGGCATGTCTCCCTCCAGATCCCAGCCTACTCCTCCCCTTCCCTGTATATGTTGTTGAGATTGGTATTGATAATTTCATATATGTACATAACATTATTTAAATTATTATCTTCATTACATCTCCCTCCTCCATTTCTCCTATTTTACCTTCTGGGTACATATCTTCCAGGGTTATCAGTTCCTTATTTCCTTAGGTATGGGGGTCTTTTGACTGTAGTTGCCATTTATCCTTTCTTAAAGAGACTTTTTTTTTACATCCATTCCTCACTCCTTGGAAATAAAATAATTATGTAAGTATACTGTACTCTACCTTATCAGCTAATGTGAATTGTCTCATGTGGCTGTATTAATTTGAAATAATAAATTTTACCACGATGGAGCGATCTTATCACGCACCCTCCTCTAGCCAAGGGGAATTCCATTCATATCTTATCAGAAATTGAGTCCAATGCCTTAATTCTTCCTGTCACATCTCAATTCCTTACAATTTTTAGTGTTAACACCTTAGTTCAGATCTATAACTCCTCACTGGTTGTCGTATTGTAACTTGTCTGCCGTTTATTGTATTTCTCTCTACTCTCCAAGCTTTCAAGAATTCCTCAGTTTAGACACTCTAATTGTTGCTTGAAACTTCTCAGTCCAACTTTGCTACATTTGGTGATGATTTTTAAGGCAATATAGCGACTACATGGACAGCAGAACTCCAACATAGTTACAGAAAACAAAACAAAACAAACAAAAAACCCAACCAGATAAAGCATTCCTAGATCAGCGTAAGTACTAGAAAATGCACACAATTCAAATGTATACCTCAGTGAGTTTGGGTAAATATATTAATGCCTATGAAACCACACACAATAACGACATAGATCATAATCATCACCCTGAAAAGTTCTCTTGTGTCCTCTACAGTTAATCACCCACCAGTATCTTTGGCTCTAGGCAAACCCTGATGGACAAAATACTTAAAATTTTTATTTTTATATGTAATTTTGTGCTTAGTTAGAAAACAAAAGAAGTTTTCATAAACTAGAAACAATCAGAAAGTAGAAAATTAGAAAGGTACAACTGGATCTAGTGTTGCCCGTATGTCAGAGGTACTTGTAGATGCACAGCCTCAGTTTTACTGAAACATTTGCAAAAATTGAACATACAGGTCATAAGGCAAGTCCCAAGAACTTCCAAGGAATAAAAAGCATACAATTTATATCTTCTGAACAACAGTAATTATATTGAAAATAAATGAAAATATACTTTAGGGAACTCAAGGATCAAAGAAGCAATTATAAGAAAATTTAAAAAATTGAATTATTTAAAATACCCTTTATATTATCACTCTGTGTAGTAGATCATTAAATCTTACTAAAAAAAAGTAGCTGTTTCATTTTTCATCATAACCATAAAGAAAGATATCATAATTATGTGAGCTGGTGGATTTGTTAATTAGCTGAATTTAATCATTACACAATGTAAAAATATATCAAAACATCACACTGTACCCATAAATATATACAATTATTATTTGTCAATTTAATCTTTTTAAAATATATAGAAAAATAAATAAAATGTTTGAGATGTGTGTCATATAGAAAAATATTTTTGGTTGTTAACATCCAGTAGATTTCACAACTGCACATTTATAAAATGGGTTTAAACAATCATATTTAAATGAATGAGATAGCTAAATAATTTTAAGAAGAAGAAAAGGATATTTCTAAATACTCAGGCTTAAGAGGGATAAAGCCTGAAAATATGATATGAATTTCTGAACTAAGGAATTGGAAAATACACAAGATAGTATCACTGGGCACAATTTGTCATAGGAAGGCAGGATGGTCTTGAGCCAGTTAGGACTTTCAATCCCAAAGGCAAAGTTGGGAATGATTATTGTATCCACCCAGCTCCAGGACTATTCTGAACTCCTTTATAATCTTTGACTTATCTAAGCTTGGGTAAACCTTTTCTAGTACCTTTTAATTTTGATGAAGATTGTTGATCTTAAGTTAACCATGAGAGACTTTTCCTTGAGAGCTGCTTAACTTTAAAAGGCCAGCTGAAGCCAGACACAATAGCACACGCCTGTAATCCCAGTACTCAGGTGAATAAGACAGGATCTCTAGTTTGTGGCCAGGCTTAGCAACTCAGTAAGACCCTGCTTTAAAATAAAAAAATAGAAAGGGTTAGGGGTATAGCTCAGAGGTAGAATGTCCCTGGGTCCCATCCCCAGTACTGATAAATAGACAAACAAACAAGCAAACAAACACATAAAAAGGCCAGCTGATCTCAGAGGTTTCTATTTGAGCAGAATGGAAGGAAGAAAGAAGAAGAATGGAAGCAGGGAACAAATAGTTGTGGGAAGGGCAATATAGGATAAAAATAGATTCTAATTATAGTTTAGGCTGTTCCAAATTCAGCAAAGTTTAAAGTTTTCCATATTATTATTATTTTTTTTTACCATGATTAAGGAATCTTCAAGGAGGAGATTTTGAGATTTGAGTGCATCTTGCAATCATCATCATACTAATTAAAAGTGTAGAACACTGAGCGTGGTGGTGCACACTTCTAAATACTTGGGAGGCTGAAACAGGAGGATATCAGGTTTGAGACAGGCCTCAGCAATTTAGGAAGACCTTTGGCAATGCTTAAATAATATTTACTAGTATTCTAGAGCCACTTCAATTGATATGATATATATATATATATGAAATTATCGATGCCAATCTCAATATCATGTATGGGGGAGGAGATGGAATAGGATGGGATCTAGGAGGATACTCACTAAGTGCTATGTGCATGTATGTCAATGTCATTCTGAAATTCATAATGATGTATGATTATAATGCACCAATGAAAATGAAGTTTAAATGCTAAATACTGTATAACTTTGGGATTCTCCATTTTGTTTCTTTATATATCAGTCCTTCAGTACCACACTGTCTTTATTACAGTATTTGGCAGTAAATTTTCAATGCAAGAAATATTTTTCTCTTGCACATTTAAAAATTTTCTCCTTATTTTCTTGGCTTTAACATTTTGATTGCATTATGTCTGTGTGTGAATTATTTGCATTTGTCCTACTCAGAGTTCCTGAAGTTTGGGAAGGTATAAATTAATATTTTTCAGTTGGGAAGTTTACTGACATCAATTCTTCTAATATGTTCTCTCCTCTTCTGGTACCTCTAGAATGTTGTTATGATAAATGGTACCACTCATTTCTCTGAGCCTCTATTTTTCTTCACTATTTTTTTATCTTTGTTCTTAAATTGCTGATCTCTATCAACCGGTTTTGTAGTTTGATGATTTTTTTTCTCTACCAGACCAAATCTCCTGAGCTTCTCTAGTGAATTTTTCATTTTGATTATGAAACTTTTCAACTCCAAAATTTGCATGTTATTATAACTATTCCATGTTATTATAACAATTCTCCATTTAATGAGACTCTGCCATCATAGCTTCCCTTAGTTAAACATAATTTCACTTAGGCTTTCTTTTATTAGTGCATTGTAATTATACATTGTGAAGTTCAGGGTGATAGAGGCATACTTGAACATAGTATTTCTTGAGTCCTTCCTCAGTTCCCATCCCACTCCCTCTTTTTTCCACCTTCCTGTACAGGACACTGTGATTAGCTTTGATTAGTTTGTGTATGTACATCATGAGCATTGAGGTGTTTCCCTCTTCAAGTCTTCCTCTCCCCTTCCATCTCCTTCAGTTAGGTCCCCTCTTACACTCCATTAAAGTGTCTCCTCCTTTGTCAGGAGTCCCTCTTATGTCCCAATTTCTCCCTAGCTTCCACATATGAGGGAGAACAATTGACCCTTCACTTTTTGTGATTAACTAATCTCATGTAGCATAATATTTTCCAGTCCTACCCATTTCCCTGAAAATGACATAATTTTGTTTTTCTTTATGTCTGAGTAGAATTCCATTCTGTGTATACCCCATAATTTTGTAATCCATTCATCTGTTTATGGACATCTTGGCTGTTTCCATTGTGTGTGTGTGTGTGTGTGTGTGTGTGTGTGTGTGTGTGTGTGTGTGTCTTTTATTGGGGATTGAATCCACAAGGTACTTTATCCCTGAGCTACACCTCGAGCCCTTTTTATTTTTTATTTACTTAGAAACAAGGTCTTACTATATTACTGGCCTAGAACTTGTGATTCTTCCTTCTCAGCCTCTAGAATTACAATAGCTGCTTTGAAGTCTTTATTAAGTTCTACAACTGAATCCCATCAACATCAATTTCTGTTGTTTTTTTTTCTGTGTATGAAGTATATTTTCTTGTTTCTTTACATGCTTTCATAGTTTTGGTTGCTATAATAAATTCCATAGACTGGAAAGTGTAAACATAAAATAAAAAAAAAAATGATTTCTCACAGTTCTTGAGGCTGGGAAGTTCAAGATGAAAGCACCTGGGGATCAGTGTCTGGAGCAGGTGGGCACTCACTCACTCTTCCTGTATCCTCTGAGGGCTGGGAACAGGGAAGACAAAAGGGCAGCTTTTCTTATGAAGGCACTAATCTCATTTATGAGGGAAACTACCACACAAGATCTCCATTTCCTAAATCGATCCAGTTGGGATTTAAGATTTCAACACAAAAATTGTGGGTATACATGGACATTACTTTCATATCATGTATCTTACAATTTTGTGTTGGAAATTAGATATTTTAGATGATATATTGTAACAACTGTGGATACTGACGCCCTTGAGGGCTTGTTGTTTAATTACTTGTTTATGATTTGGGTAGAGCAGGTCAATGTAGTATATTTGCCCCACAGTGTACAGCTTCTCATGTCGCTCCTTAGATGGCACACCTGGGGCTGCGCATTCTCTGTCTACCAAGGAGCTGATGGAGGATTGTGTCAGCCTCTCTCTGTAACCCTCTCTTTCCCAGTGAATCTTCCAGTTGGTTCACCTCTTTGGGTCTGACTCTTATTCTCCACTGATTTATGGCAGATTTTATTATTATTATTATTATTATTATTATTATTATTATTTATTGTGTTATTATTATGTTACTACAACCTGGGGCATAAATTGTAAATTAGTCAGATCGATTTAATGCCAGCTCCCTTTGCAAGAAAGGAACTTTAAATTTAATCTGACCTCATAGGATAGGAGGGCCCTTCTTAGCACTCTTTCCCTGTAATTTGTCTCCCTCTTTTCTTTCTCTAGTAGTTGCTCAGAATCAACATCTCCATTGCTTTTGAAAATATAGTTACAAATAAATATCTATATTGTATTCCAAATAAAGTTGTGCTTCTTAGGGAATACTGGGGAGTCTACTCTTATGTTCAGAAATTTCAACTGATCACAAAATATGTAATCCTAAACTGGGTAAGAGGACAGTGACTCACTTCTGTAGATAAATACCTGCTTTAAAAGTTAGATACTTGATGGGGATATTACTACCTCGGTTTCTCAACTTTCCCTTCCAGCATGGAATATCCAGTATTTGAGAGAGCTGGACTGGGGTCCCCAGGGTCCAATATCTTCTATCTGCTATGATCAGGATATAAATTTTAACCTACCAGAGACTCAAGTAGGATGAAACCCCCCTATTTCTTAACTGAGTTTACCCAGAATAGAGCATCTACATCAGGAAGGGTAGGGAAAAGGGTAAAGAAAACAAAAAAAAGAGGAAAGATGTCAGATGCCTGCCCCTAGAGCAGGTAATAATCTAGAATCTGGGAGAAATAAAATCTGTTTTCTTAGTCACATACACCTAGAATAAAATTTTTATTACACCAGGCTGAGGCAGGTGGAAGATTGGGCCACAGAGTCTCACTGTTTTTACTAAAATTTGGTTGGTTCTCTTGAATAATGTTTCTCTGTTTGCAATATGCCCTTGGGATAATTTCCAGAGATTTTTAAATATTTTTGTTTGTTCATTTGTTTTGCTTCATATTATCATATTAAATCATTGTTTCACTGAAAAAGGTTTTCATACTACCTTTCCATATTCCCTTTTCTCCAAGATGCCTTTGAAATATTTTTTTACATTGAATATTCTCAAAAGTAACCATTTTATTATAACTTATATTTTCTTTCATTTTGGTGTTTAGAAATAAAAGAGCAAATATTAGAATAATGAACCATACAGGAAACAGTTTCTGGCCTAGAGATATGTGTACATAGATTGATAAAAACTGTGAAAGTCTAGCAATAGTCAAATATGTTGCTTGAATTCCATGTAATTTAGGACCAAATTTACTGGTTGATGTTTCCCACCTGGAGAACTGACAAATATATACTCTCTGGTAATGGAAGATGTGTTAGGCAGATCTTTACCAGACCTAGACTGCTATGGACAAACAAGATAATAATGAGGAAAATATTGTGTTTGAGAGACAGATGATTCAAATGAAAGTTTGATCCGTCAGGACTAAGCTATTGCAGCCTGTCACATACTACTACTTATTGCTAGGTTGAAAGTTAAACTTAGCTGAACACATTTGCCCTTTGCCCTATGAACTCCACTTAAAGAGTAACACAAAGAAATTGAGACAGCTAGTGAGACACACAGAATAACTAGCAACAAAGAATACAGATTTTTAATAGTGAGCAGTTTTTGAAAGGATTCTTAAAATATGAGTATACATACCTAGAATACACAGGAAACTCAGTGAGCATCCAAAGAACAGAAGTAGTAGTTTTTCCTTAACACATGAATCCCAGAGAGGACATTGGGTCTGGGCTTATAGTCTTGAGCTATGGGGGGAGGTGGATTCTGCCTGATCTTGGTAGGATCTCAAAAATTTTGGAAGACATCCACTCCCAAATCACACCAAAATCATGAGAGAAACTTGTTAGTGAAATAAAATAGACTTATTAAACTTACTGCCACAAAGAAAAACCATGAATTTGGCAGGGCCTTTTTTGTGTCTCAGAAGAGGAAAGGCAGAGATTTAGAATCTTAGGACTTGATTCATTGAATTTTTTGGGTGGACTTTTCAAGGAAAGGGACTTGGAATTAAGTAGAGATTAAGACATAATAGTTTTGGATTGTTGGGCACAGTGAGGCAATGGGCTTAAAATGAGTCTTGATCTTGTTCTCAATTTTGACGTGTAGGATGATTTGAATGGGCAGACTTATTCTCTGGGGAAATATTTCCTAAGGCCAACTGCTGGTTTATTTTTGTTTGGTATAAGAGTTGTTAAACTGGGGATAGGAAAATATGCCTGGATTCATTTTTTACACAGGGACAGGTAATTATATAGGCTTCATTTTTCACCCTCAACATCTTATTTTGGAGAAGGAACATGGAGTAAATAATGTCTGAAAAAATAATGCCCCAAACAAATCAGCTACATATTGAACACTTAGGACCTGATTACATTGGTGTTTGAACTCTCCCTAAATAATAAATATATTTAAATCAACATTGCTAAAACAAGGCATAAACTTTTAACCTTCTCCACTGAAGTAGCATATTTCTATTGAAGTTACTCAGGTGGAAAATGTAAGGTCAAACTTCTCTTCAGGTGTTTTTGAAATATTATTCTTTGTTTAAAATTATCCCAAGTATCTAAGTTTATCCTTTGTTTCTAATAATTTGGTTTAACTATATGATCTTTTTTTTTAATCTTTGGCTGCTTTATTTTTTCAATTACTTTTTTTAATCGTCCACAAATAAAAGGTACATAGAATGAATTTGGATCCCATTCATTTGAGCTAATTAATAGGATTTTCATTATAATGACTAAATTCATATTGTTCAAAACTGAACCAAAGAATGTGCTAAAATATCTAACTTTTTGGCTACCTTTGCCACCATTGCCCCATCTCCAAAGTCACTTATTGTCTATATCTTTTCTCTGCCTTTTCATCACATTCTTTACCTGTGTCAGTCTATGCAGCTGATCTGTGATTCTACTGAATCCAGGCCCACAGTGATGCAAAATCATTTACACCTACCCCTCATACTCTGTTATCTGCCCACACCAATTGTGTCTAATGATAGTTTAGGTCTTCTACACAGTTGTTTCTCTCTAATTTTCTCTTTTCACTGTTTTGAGTCTAACCATTACATCCTTGTTTGTTTTAATCACCCGGAACAAATTCCTCATTTTATTAAAGTGATCTACAGGTTATTTTTTGATATAGAGCATGGAAAGGATAAAGTTTCTGGATGTTTTGACATTCATGGTTGCCTTTATTTTGTTCTTTACTTAATAGTTTTATGAAGTATAGTTCATATTTGAAATTCGTTTTCTTCAGAGTATTTTCTTCTAGCAACCAGTTTGACGTTTATATGATTCACTTTACTTTGTATTTTTTTTCCCTATCTCTATAGAAATTTTTGACTTCTTGCCTTATTTTAGTGTTCTGAAATTTCAGGACCATAGTTTTATATGCATACCATGCATTTTCTCCTTTGGCATGAAGGATAATTTAAAGAAGTTTGTCTCTCTTCAAATGAAGGATATCTGCATAAATGTTTTTATAGCCAACTTTTCTGTATTTGAAACTGTTGGACATTCTAAATTGATATTCAAGGTATTACATATATTCTACTTGACTTTTGTTGTACCTTTTTATACATTTTCTCCATTTTAGTTTCTAATCTTTTTCTCTTAATTTAATATTTTATTTTTTATTTCTAATTTCCAAGAGATCCTTTGCCCTCTCTGATAATTTCTATTTTGTGGTATCTCTTGTATTTATTTATTCACTATATATCTTTTACAATTGAACTGAGATGACCAAGTTATGTTCACTTTCAAATGGCTGGGTTATCGCTCTCTTAAATTCAGATCCTATGTTTTATTAACTTGGACTTTTCTTTTTCCTGATCTACATTTTTTTCTAAAATTTTGGGTGACCCTTGTTTCCAACTCATATGTAAGTATAAGACAAAGAATATTGAAAAATGAGGACAGTTTAGGAACATCAATGATAATCTCTGTTTGAACAAATAGCCAAAGATCAGTTAGTATCCTGTTCCCTAATCTGAAGATTAAAATATTTAGAGCTTTTATTTAGGACACTAGAACCCTTCTTATCTTCTCTCCAGACTCTATATCAAGCTACATATTCTGCCTATTTTGTTCTTTTTTGAAAACTTTTTTTCACCTGTAATTGTATAATAGCTACTTGGTCACACTTTTACAGAAAAGGTAGCAAGGGTAGGTGGTGAAGTTTGACTTTTCCAATACAGTATTATTATTATTATTTTTTTTTTGCAGTACTGGGGATTGAACTCAGGGGCATTCTACCTCCGAGCTATACCCCCAGCCCTATTTTGTATTCTTTATTTTGAAACCGAGTCTCACTAAATTGCGGAGTGCCTCACTAGGTAGCTGAGGCTGGCTGCGAACCCGGATCCTCCGGTGTCAGCCTCCCAAATGCTGGAATTACAAGCGTGCACCACCACGCCTGGCTCTCCAATACAGTATTTTAAATTAATGTCTGTTCCTCTTCTCACTCCTGCCTTTCACTGCACGAGCATTCATAAACTTCAGGTATCTCAAAGTATAAGCAGAACAAAATGAGTGCGCCTACTTCTCTATTTCGTTTTGTGAGGCACCAATCCAAACTCAGTTTTCTGTCACTGAGAAGTTGGTCAAAATCTTTTGCCTGCTGATAGAATGATGAGATTTTCCTTGTACCAAAGAACAAGACTTTTTTCATTTGTGTGTGTGTGTGTGTGTATGTGTGCACGCGTACTGCTGGAGATTGAACACAGTGCATCTGTGTTCCATCATTGAGCAACACCCTAAACCCTTTACATCTTTAAAATATCATTATGTTACATTTTTAGTAATCAGGGAATAAACTCGGAAGTTCAGCCTGATATCCTAATATTATTATGTTTTAACATTAATGTGTGTATCCCTCAAAAGCACTTTTCACCTATTGCAAAAGTAATGTTTAGAATGTGTATGTATTGCATAGTTGAGAGGAAAGTGAGATGGATGACCACATACTGCTTGGGTGATATATGTTGGAATATTTCTGGAAAGAAATTTGGCTAAATGGGTCAAATACTTAAAAAAATTTAAATCTGGTAATTGCCATCATCTATTCTAAGGAAATATCTAGAAATCTGTATGAATAACTCTTAACTATATCATTTTAGCAGTTTAAAATAATGAGAAGTTTTCAATAACTATATGTTAACAATTTATGAAATTATTATATGTTATACACTTTTGCAAAGAAATTTTCATAACAAATTAAAATCAGGACATTTAAATAATGATAGATTAGTTAGGGTTCTCTAGAAAGCACAAGTAGGAGATTCATAGATAGATAATAGATGATGATAGATGATAGATAGATGATAGATAGATAATATAGATAGACAGACAGATAGATAGATTGATATTAGAGGGTATTTATTTGAGAAATTAGCTCAAATGATTATAAGGGCTAATAATTGTAATGACAGGCCAGCTGCAAGTTGGAGACCCTGAATTGTCAGTACTGTGGCTTAATCTAAATCCACGGGCCTTGAAACCAGGGAGGCTGATGTATAATTCTCTGGGGCTAAAGGTCTGAGAACCTGGGGGCCACTGGTGCAAGTACTAGAGTCCCAAGGCAGAGATCTTGGTGTTCTGATATCCAAGAGCATGAAGAAGAGAGTGTGTAGACTCCAGGAAAGGAAAAAATTCCTTTTCTCCCCCTTTTATGTTCTATCTAGGCTCTTGGTCAACTGGAGTGTACTCACCCCATTGAGGGCAGGTCTTCTCCTGCTCACTCCATGGACTCACAGACTAAACCCCTTTGGAAATCTTGCAGATGTACCCAAAAATAATGCTTCACCAATTATCTACGTGTTCTGTAATCAAATCAAGCTATCACCTAAAATAACCCTCTTGGATAACAATATATATTAAACAGGAAAGAAGAATAAGACATAATACACATTTTATACAGATAAGTAAAATCATTTGCAGTTTACTATTTTTGTTGTTCAAAATAAATATTTCAATTTTAAGTTAAAATGTACAGATACAAATAATCAGCATGTACATAATTATATACAATATTATATTTTTAAATTAAAATAAATTACATAATGTATACATTAAATATATACAATGAATATAGAGAAGGAATACTAAGACTGGGTAGCTTGAAGTGACAGTATTACGGCTTATTTTTATTTTTCAAATTTTGTGCAGAGAATTGTTGTATTTGTAATTGGATTAAAGCTGCTGTTTTTATTCATGTTTTGGAGTTAATATTGTGAACAAATTGTAAACTTCAAGCTGTTTTAGTTATTAAATAGTTACCTGAAATGAATGATGCAGATGTGGGAAAACATACCCGAGGTTTATTCATTATAGTGTTTCTTTAATATGCATGAACTTTATCATTCAGTTTTCAGGGCATTTACACTATTAGAATAGTGTACATAGAACAAGTGCACTGATTCAAGGCAGGATTTCATATTGATATTGCAGATTCACAAATAGCTGGGTCCTGGCTGTTCTCCAGCCCATTGAGGACGTGCATTGACTTCTTTTTCATTTGGCTTATTTTCTGCTGCCGTAGGCATTTTTCATCTTCTGCATAGAAATCATCTTTTCGCTGTAAAAGTTCAGTGCCATTCAGAAAGATACTGGTTTAGAAGGGAGGTTGGAGAAGTAAGATAAGAGCATTTTAAATTAATGCATTAACAGACAAGTCTGAACTGAGTCAACTTCTGATATGCTTGCTGAGAAAGGAGCTCAATTGACTGAAATTTTCTACTCATTCCTTGTACAAGAAGCTACACTCATTTTCAACTAGGGTACATTTTTGTGGTCTTAAGTTTTGTTTGTTTGGGAGGCATTTATAAGTACACAGTATTTTCTTATTAAAGGATATCTTTAAAACATGGTCAGGGTATCTTAGTATTCTCAGAAAACTTATTTTGTAATGAGTTTCTGTTAAATTTTCCAGCCCCACTGAATAGCACAATGTTATGACATTGCACACATTGTAGATTGTAAAGCACACTTTTCATCAGACAGTAGTAGAAAATATTTTTAGGTAGTAATATAATAAGGTAGGTTATGTACTTTATATAGAAAATTAATAATTTCTTAGTGATTAGACCATTTCTCTGACCCTTCAAATTAATTGCTATTCACTACAACTGAATACATTTTTTGCAAATGCATATATCTGTTAAATTTGAAATTAAATTCCACCAGGTTTTTATTTATAGAGCCTAGATGATAAGACAATGCTTTTAAGTTAGCATGTAGTTTTGCAAAAATTTCTTTCAAAAAGTATCTTAAAAATGACATGCTTCTCTGAATTTAAGCTGATAGGATTCAGGTCAACACAAAGAGAAGCATCCTTGTTTGGTTATAATAAGAGGATTACCTCACATGAAATATACATGATCCAAACCAAAAAGGCTTAAGGCATGGATTTCCTTTTTTTAAATTGGGCCTGTTTTCTTTAGAAAATTTCAATTTCCAGTCATATATGATTGGAAACTTTGAGAAATAACTTCAAACATGTTGTGAAAAAAGAAAAAATCTAGGATGGGTCTCTTGTTGCCATAAATGACTCCATCACCTTAACATAACCAGCAGTATGACCAACAGGATATGTTGGGTAAGATGCTTGTATTGGTCAAGTGTATCCAGGGGAACTGCTTTTTTAAGAGAATACACTTTAATTACAGTTTTAAATATCCATCATTCATACTCCTATCCAGTATCTAGTTAATGTTAAAGAAGATACTAAGCTGAGTAAAATTCCATTGTGTACATATCCCATAGTTTTGTAATCCATTCATCTCTACATGAAGTACTTTTACAAATATATCAAAGTCAATCACTAAACTGAACTTGGGAAGGAGGGAGGGCAAGGGAGTGGAATGGACATTGGGGAAGGGAAATGTGTGCATATATGCCTTTATCAGCTTGTACCTAACAAAGATGTATGATTACAATGCACCGATTAATTAAAAAAAGAAGATACTAAGCTAAGTAATTAGCATGTTTAGAAAAAAGAATAAGAAGTAAAATTATTAGATTAGGATAGTGATACTGGGTATATTTTAAATATTATGGTAATAAACTTTGAAGACATGAAACTAAACATTCTAGCTGATGATATTATCAGATACAATTTTATTAAGTGTTGTTGAAACTAGCTAAGAATGGGAATTTCTGTCCTGAAAAAAATTTATAGTAGCCAGATTCATTAAGCATGCTTATTTCTGGATTCACGTTGAAAATAGCTTTCCCATCAGGGAAAAATTTGAATGTCTGAGCAACATTATTAAATAAAGCATCCTCTCCCTGACAGCTGCAGGAGGTACTTCTTTTCATACTTTTCACATCCAGTACCTATAGTCTACTCCAGAGAGTAAAAGGTCTATTTTATCTTCTAGGGAAAAAACATTTTTTCCCCCTGAATCTCCGTTTTGCTTTATATTTCTTCTTAATGCCTGTCCTCTTTTTATTTCTTCTCAGGATTATTGATAACTACATTTTGCTGCTAATGAGTTGGTGGTCTATAAAAACCATAATAATGTCTGAGAAGATTATATTTGTTATTTCTTAAACTTTTTTTCTTTTGAGTCTCATTTTGTGATGTTATAAAGGAAAGCTTTCAAAAATATTAAGTGAAATTATTATGAACTACAAGTAAAGAAATTTTCTATTTGAAATTTTTAAAAAAAAATTCCAGGTTAACAAGGCAAACATCAGAATCAAAGAAAGATTAGAAATTGTGAATTACTGGTAATTACTACTTTTTATTTCATTACATTCTGGCATAATTTCTCCAACATACAATGCCAACAAAGTAGAGCATATTTCAAATATTAGTAATATCATGTAATCAGCAACACTAATATTTCTGCAGCATAATGTGGAAATACACAAAGTAAAATAAATAAACATGAATCTCAGATTTTACATGAATCCTAATGAGGTTTTGTAGTCAATTATGAATTAACTTGCGACTTTCCATTATTTTTTAAAAATTTAGTCTAAGGAACAAGTTTTTATCTCAGTCTAAATTAAGGACATATTCATAGAAGTGACGAAACTATGTCAGGAAAGAGGTGCAAAAGCTAAGCAAGCAGTGCATGGAGGAAAGGGTTTCTAAGTGGAGAGATGATGAAAGAGGCACAAGTGTGCAGGGCAGGTGTAACCAAGACACTGAGGAGAATTTCTTACATCAAGAGTTCTGGGGAAAATTCATCTCATGTTTAAATAAATAGGGCAAAAAAGTAGTTACTGGCACTGTTGACAGTGTTTGAATTTTTGTCAGTTTCTCTTTATACTTCTCTTCCTTTCATCAGTTGCAAAATACAGTGTAATATGAATATAAGTACTACTATTTATTTATTGGGTGTAGTTACTGTCTCTTATTTAAAAAATATATTCTCTGTATTCCCAACTCTATGAGACCCAAAACAAACAAACATATTATATTTGATAAATATGTGTCAAGGAGAAAGAAGAGAATTAAAATAATTTAAAGAAAGAGAAAATTAAGCCAGGTGTGGTGATGCATGCCTGTAGTACCAGTACTTGGGGAGCTGAGACAGAGGAAGATTACAGTTTCAAGGCCAGCATGCTGTAATTTAGCAAGACCCTGTTTCAAAATTAAAATATGTACATATATATTTTAGTATATATACACATATATATGGCTGGGAGTGTAGTTCAGAGATAGAATACTTCTGGGTTCAATCCTTAATTCTTCCACAAAAGAAGAAAAATATTAGAGAAAAAAAATTAGGTTGAAAGCCAAGAGGAACCAGGCTAGACAAGGATCATGGAGCAAAAATTTATTACAACATCTGTAAACAGATGGGTTGAGAACAAAAGTGGCTTCATCTCTGAAAAACAAGGCAGAGCTACCATTTATAGGAAAGGACATACAACACACACAAAGAAAAGTATATAGTTTTTTTTTTTTCTAAACATAACTTCATAGAACATTCTACTTCTCATTTCAAAGGAAAATGCAACTTGTATTACAATCAGTGTTCAGTATTATCATACCAATATATTTTAAATTTTTACTTAAACCTTATCACATGGCTAGCACCAAAAGAAAAGTATAAGATGTACTCCAAAGTAAAGCATTCTATTGCTATTTTAAGTGGTTGTACAATAGCTAAGTGGAAGAAATTAAACATAATTATATATTGCTCTCTTTTATTAAAATTTTATACAAATGGGGCAAAAGTATATGTGTTTCAATTGCATCCAATGTTACAAAATGAAAACTGTAACAGAGCAACAGTAGCTTGCAAAAATCCTTCAGGAAAAATTTCACACTGACCTAGGTAAGACTGCTAATTTAATTTTATCGTTTCAAGTGAAAGTGACTCCAAACCAAGGGAGACTAATCTGAACAGTAAGCCTAATTGCAAATGCCTCAGTACATTATGCAGATAATAATAATTCCCGTGTGGATAATAGAAGTTAGCAAGAGTACTAAAAATTACACTTTCTTTTGCCATAGTGAAAATGAACTGATACTGCATCTTATCTCCTGATCCACATACTAAAATGGAAATTGCTTTCCAGGTTTTAATAATTTTACAGACAGGATATTATGTAAAACATTTTTTAGCTATGAATTTTTCAGTTAAATCTGAAAGTATAGTCAGAAGCAAAATTCAAAAATAACAACAACCGCAAGAACAGAGAAAGGAAACTCTAGCCATGCACATGTCTATGATTTCACATGGCTTTATCACCAGCATTCATTATGATATCTAAAAGAAATTGAGACGATTTCTGTTCCAAATGAGTTTATATTAAGCAAAATTTATTCTGCTGTGAATTTGACCATTGAAACTGGACACACCTGAAATGATCATGAACTCTTATGCTGCACACACAAACCTTATACTGCCAAATTAAACATCTCAAATGCTACTATAAGGATCAAGATGGTTAATATTTGCATCTAAAATTAAGTCATTTCAGTAAATTATACCTCAGATAAAAATGAGACATACATACTTCCAATATAAAGATTAAGAACTGCAACTGGCACTGAGAGAGATTATACCACCATATGTTGCATTAACCTGAGACAACACCATCACCCAGAGCTTCTATTGGGACTGCAGTGAGAGGAATGTCAGGTCCAACAACATATTTGGGCTTTATTCAAGGGATCTACTGAATTAGTTAATTTGTGATATTTTATATTTATTTTAATAGTGGGATGATATGCTCAGTAAGTTTCATTAATTTACATTAGACTAGATAGAGTATTTGGTTCATTTTCTAAAAGTTATCCTCAGGCAACAGAATACTTAAAGCTCAGTTACACGACTATCCTATTATGTTATCTGAGTTAACAGTGTGGGGTATTTTACCATAATTACATTATAACATTACAGGATAAAATAAAAATCTTTGCCTGATGCACAATTCAGTCAGCTATGCTACTCTAATTAAGAAATCTTAATATATTAATAATTATACTTAATATGAAAGAGATATTGTACCAAGTACCGAGAATGGTGTGGAAAACTCATACTATCACAAAGCCAGTATTGCCTAAATTCCAGAAACAGGGTAAGTTATTAAGCAATTTTGTAAATAAATAGAAATTTACAGCTTGATAATTACTATGGGAATTATATGGTGCCACCAAAGCATATTGTACAGAACGTGACATGGGCCGTGTGGGAGATAACTCCTTAGTTGAACTGTGGCAAAGTGTAATTGTGTGAAAATGTTTAAATACATGTCTGTCTGTAGCTATAATGGGAGATTTATCTTTTTTGGTAACTATAGCCTTCTATGACATACACCAGGAAGGCCATTTTTCACAGCACAGTGATAAGTAGAGAGCTCAACTTGTAGTCATTTTTTGTCACTCTCTCTTTTTAATTGCAAGAATAAATTTATAGAACTTCATGTCCATAATAAAATAGACTTTCTATTGTTAATATTTACTCCCTAAGATCCCGCCTTTCCAAAAGCTTTCCCAGATTCTTCTCTTGTTGTTGAACAAGTAAATATTTAAAGAGTTTCTTCAGTATTACTTTGCATGGTTGCATACTGAAAGTCAGCATAATGTTTAGAAGTGAGAATTATTTTTTATTGTTTATTGAATAACTGTTTGCATGAGTTCTATGATCATTTAGGAAAATACATTTTTTTTTTTTTTTGGTACTAGGAGTTGTACTAAGGGGCATTCTACCTCCGGGTTACACCCCCAGCCCTATTTTTTATTCTTTATTTTGAAACAGGGTCTCACTAAGTTGCGGAGGGCCTCACTAGGTAGCTGAGGCTGGCCGCGAACCCGGACCCTCTGGTCTCAGCCTCCCAAATGCTGGGATTACAAGCATGCGCCACCAGGTCCGCCAGGAAAATACATTTTAACAAAGCTATTTGGAATTTAAAAATTCGACTTTGCAATGGAAATGTAGACATTAAAAGCACAATCCTAATTTTTATTTTTTTATTGGTGCATGGTACAAGCTGGAAAAGGCATACATGCACACATTTCTCATTTAACCCTTCCCCAATTCCTGCCTCATTCCCGCCTCCTCCCTCCTTCTCAAGTTCAGTTTAGTGATTGACTTTGCTATGTTTGTGAAAGTTTGGTATGACTTTGGGATAATCTCAATGCCTTGATTTCTTCATCAATAAAGGAGGAATAAAAATAATCACCTAGCTACAGGGATTACAGAATTAATGTATTTGTCTTGTGGGGATTACAGAATTAATGTATTTAAATTTGGGGGGAGTCTAAGATGAAAGGTTCAGATGAGTGCAAAATATTACTTAGGACAAATGCTGTAGTTAATTTCACATTCAGGTTAATACATATCACTTTGATCAAAGGTTTATTTTGTGTATTTCTGCAAAAATATGAAAGAAATTATTTATCTTTAATGTTCTGCTGGCAATACATTTTTAAGTGTCATGAACTGTTACTGTGCACTGGAGAAATAGTCTTTGACATTTCCAACTTTGTATTTTGTGGTATTATCTTGAAAGCTGCACTGTGCAAGCACTTTCAAAATTGTTGAAAGCAGTACTTCTAGATCAAAAGAAAAAAATGTTCCTATAAAGATAAGAACAATTTAAGCAATGAAAATTAAAATTAGACAACATAGATCAAAGAGCAGATTCAAAAAATGGCCTAATTGAGAATATTTTAATGACCAATTTTTATATTGCTGTGTCTATATTACAATTTATGTTAAATAACATAAGCCAAATGAAAATTATTTAATTTTCATTCAATTTTAATGAAAATATCATGGAGAAACACTCATGTTAAGCAAAGTTTGATGTTGCTTACAAAATATTATATCTAATACCTTACATATATTTATTTGGCTTTTAATAATAGCAGCAAAATCTAAATTTTTATAATCTAATATTTGCATGTGTTCTCTTACTGTGTTTTCTTTTTACAGTAATTTTAAACATGTGCCATTTAACACACATAGATATTGGTGCCTCTATAAATATTATATAAGCAGAAATAATCTAATATGTCCTGGCCCAATGACCTTAAGATTGTATGTTAAATTTATAAGTAGATTTTATGTTCATGCTTCATTAATATTTATTGATATTTTCATTGGATTTTGAGTTTAGTGACTGGATATAAAAATGGGGAAAAAAAACAGTATACCATCTATATATTATCCCCATTGTCCTGAGTGAATATAATCAAATTCCCTGTTGTACATGCATTGTATGATTTTGCAACCAGACCAAAGTTTAAAAAGCTTTAGCTATTCCATATCTACATCAGAATTATAAAACCATTGTAAACTTTAAAATTATAATACTAGAGATGAACAATTTTTGATACTCATAATATTACTCTTACTTTAGGCATCATAAGGATCCTAAATAAGCAGAAGCTGATAATGATCTTTTGAGATTCTCTGATAATTTCTAGGAAAATAATATCTTGAATTAGTTTGCAATTGTGACTAGGAGAAATTTTGAAGTAACAGCTATCAATTTAATTTAAATATCTAATAATTTTAGTGGCAAATACTAACAGTTTTAAAGACTAATTTCTTGAGACATTGTAGCTTTATATAAACATGGAATTCATTGTGTTATGTTCATACATGCATATAACTTACCTTGATCAGTTTCATTTCCCAGTAATTCCTCTTTTCTGCTTCTCCTTCCCTCCCTCGCTCCTTTATCTACTTTCTCTACTAGTTTCTCTTTTTTATTCCTTTATTCTCTCTAGCTTCCACATATGAGAGAAAACATACATCCCTTTACTTTATCATCTTATTTATTCCACTCAGTGTAATGTCCTCTAGTTCCATACATTTACCAGTAATTGATGTAATTTTGTTTTTTCTTTGAGTATGCATACCACATTTTTTTTATCCATACATCTGTTGATGGACAGGTAGTCTGGTTTATAACTTGGCTACTGTGAATTGGGCTGCTATAAACATGGGTATGCATATATTCTGACTGTTGTTCTTTTAAATAAATGTTGAGGAGTGGTGTAGGTAGATTATATGGTTGTTTCCATTCCTAGAAAGACTGCTTTTTTTTCATTGTGACTCTCCAGTAAAAATTTCATGATAGTTGATATGTTAGGCAGTTTACACATGGACAGGATTTTGAAGATCATTAGTCTAGTTATTTAAATACATTTCTAATAAAGAGCTTCTAGGCTTCCATGTAGGTGGGACCACATGAGAGATTGAGCTTGATCCCTTTTAGCATCATTAAAATATATCAGTTCTGAGTTTAAGTGTATGTGTCTATATATATCATATATTACATATATACATATATATAAATATTCCATAAAACAGCCCATAAAATATCATTGGAAGAAATCTTAAAAGAGTTTGAATTCCACTGGTTTAATGCTATAATTTAGAGATGGAAATTTTCTTCTCATCTCTTGTGTTTACAGCTTATGTCATGAAGTTAGTGGTTTAACTTTGAAGTTATTAAATTCATTTTCCCCAAACTTTAGGACTTGGGTGACCTGTGTCCCAGAACCTTCTGCCCCATGCTCACTTTGGAACAGCCGCACTCATCTCCTGTTCTTCCTTTAATAGTTGAGCCCTCCTGTCTGAGTACTTTGCCCTGGACATTCCCCATGGCTGGGATGCCCTTCACCAATATGACTTCACAACTCTCTCCCAAAATCTCTTTACATTTTCAATCGAATTTCATCTTTTTGATGAGACATTACATTTCATCCTAACATATAGTCATGAATAAATTCAAAAGAGAATAAAGGAAAGAAAGTAAAACTAAAAATGTTATTTTTACCCACAGAGATACACTCATACATGCCTGTACAGGTATGATGTCTATGGCCTATTGCAAAAAAGAAAGCAGTATTATTCAGAGACACATATAGATGTGTGTATGTGTGTGTGTGTGTGTGTGTGTGTGTGTGTGTGTTTGCATGTATGTGTGTGTGTAACAAAAGAGCTCAATTATGGTTTTTTTGCTAAAGCCCAGGGCAGTGACCCAGTGACCCAGATAGTAATTTTAAAGTCTTAAGCTGCACTAGCCACCATTATTTCTCTTCCTGAGAAGATGTTTCTTGCAATATGTCTTTGCAGCTACCCACATGGTGCCAGATATTAGCTGTCTCTTGCCTTTGTACAATGAACTCCACTTTGAGAAAGAGCATGCTGTGTAAGTGATAGGCTTCGATTCCAAGCCTCAGCCTTAAGAAAATGTGTATATTCATGCTCATGCTTCTGGTTTCTGGTCACCACTAAGAAAATAAGTGTAGGCTGGGAGGATGAACGACCATGTACATTAGAGCCAAATATTTCTAGCTGAGGTTTTCCGAGACTAGCAGTCTCCTCTGGTTTGACTTCCAACCCAGATTTATGAGTGAATCTGGCTAGGATCAGTCAAGCTTGTCCCAGATTATCAGAACTGCCCTGGCAACCCAGAGACTCATGAAGATAATAAATGGCTATTGCCTTAATCCACTTAATTTTGGGACAGTTTATTATGCAACAAGAGTTAACTAATATCTCTGAATCTTCTGGAAAGCAAGGATGGAGACAAAGCTTATTATTATTATTATTATTATTATTATTATTATTATTATTATTATTGCGGTACTAGGGATTGAATTCAGGGGCATTTTACCTCCGAGCTATAGAGCTATATCCCCACCCCTATTTTTTATTCTTTTATTTTGAAATGGGTCTCACCAAGTTGCAGAGTACCTCACTAGGTAGCTGAGGCTACCGGATCCTCCTGTCTTAGCCTCCCAAATGCTGGGATTACAAGCGCGCCTCACCACGCCCGGCTGAGACAAAGCTTATTTTTATTAAAGAGTGTAAGAAAAATAGAAGCAAAACAGAGATGACACAAAGAACAATACAAGATGATCCTATAAGCTGAAAATAGTCTCACTAGTATTTCTCTTTTTCTTGGGTCACTTAAGCCATTTCTAGAGTTGTCTTGTGAAATAACTGCTTTGTTGAACGAATAGTCAGGGAAAAGACGAGCGAGCAATTTACACAGTGTCTTTGCAACCTCTTAATTCTCACTCTTCAAGGTTTACTTCATGGGATGTAAATTTCCAAGCACTTCTGACCTGAGGAGGTAATAATTCTTTCTAGTAGGCATTGGTGAAGATGGAACCTCTGTTGGTCAGTTCAACAGGACCAGGAGACCAGGGCTTTTGAGACTCTTACTGTGCTGAATGTGATGAGAGGCATGCTGAGGGTTTTCTCTTATTCTAGGGAGACACTAGAAACTACAGAAGCACTAGAAAAATGAGATGACAGTGGGCATAAGTGAATCTTTAAGATTGTAGGACTGGCACAATTTAAACAAGTTACTCTGAGGTTACTGCAGGTAGAAAGTGGGGAAAGCAATAGCACTCAGCACTGAGTAGATTTTATACTCTAGGATCTGAGATGTGTCTATAATAGTTGCAGTGTACATCTTAGCATCGATGGCTAAACTTCATATCCCTCCTACCGTGACTTAGCATCCTCCTTTCCATGCTTTGTTCTTCTCTTCTTCAGTCCTTTCATATTCAACATACTATATATTTTATTGTGTAGCATGTTATGTTTTTCTTCACTAGAATTTAAATTGCATAAGGAAAATAATTGTGTGTGTGTGTGTGTGTGTGTGTGTGTGTGTGTGAGAGAGAGAGAGAGAGAGAGAGAGAGAGAGAGAGAGAGAGAGAGAGAGAGAGGTGTTTCTCTGAAACCTAGAACAATCCTTGGCACATAGTGGATTTTCCGTGATTATTTCATTATTGCTGGAAAAAAGCAATTATAGGCCAATGTATGACCAGACAAATGTTCAAAATATTTGATTAGGTGTATGCTTATTTATGAAGCTATCTCTCTTAGGTCAGCTATACAACAGCAGCCTCATTTGCATTGCAAATGCTATTGGTAAGAATTATTTTTAAAGAAAACATCTGTCCTCTTTTCATTAATATATGTAGATCTAATTGGAGAGAAAACTTAAATGACTATTTTTAGATACATGAAAATTTGGGCATCGCCATCTAACGAGATTACTTTTTTGATTATTATGTAATCAGTTACTCACTTAGCTCACAAATTTAGGCAAAAATCTTGATTAAAATTACAACTGTTATTTTAAAATAATGTAATTCTGCTTCTTACCCTGAACCAGACATCCACTCTGCCACACACATTCAGGGGAGTTTCTTGATTAAAACATTGAGTTATCTAATCACTTCAATGCCCTATAAATGTATAGCATATGTTAAGAAGTAGCAGCCTATGGATCTTCAGAGTAAATTTTCTACTTTGTCTTCTTTAAATTTTATCTAATGTTACTTGTCTTTAAGTATTATAAATGCCCATAAAATGTATTATTTGGGCTCTCTATATTATGCTCATTTCTATTTTGGGAAATAAAGGTAACTTTCCCAGCATATACTTGTGCCTTGTTCCCATAAATTTTATTTTTTCCAATTATGTAGTGATTTTATTTAGTCTAGAAAAGTTATAAATTTTCAAAGTTCTTGCAAAATATTACTCATTAAATAATTAATGTCAGATACCCATGTGAATCCTGAGTGGTTTATTTGCATTTTCTTTACAATTTTACTAATTGTGCTTTCTCCCCCAGGATATGGAACTTACATTTCCTAAAGTATACCTATTAAATTTTACTGTGTGTGTGTGTGTGTGTGTTTGTGTGTGTGTGTGTGTGTATGTGTGTGTTTGTGACGGAGAGAGAGAATACAGCTTGTGTGTAAGCCAATTTAAACTTCATGACTCAAAACTGTGTTAATGTGTCAAGACTTACATGAGTCTATTTTATTAGGCATTCAAATAAAATTTGGGCGTAGCAGTAATTCTAAGGGGAAAGGGTGGCAGGCCAAAGGCTGGCAAATAATAATGGTTTCAACATCCTCAGGAACAGAGCCTAGTGTATCACTAGAGCAAAGTAAATATTTTAAGGGTCTGACCAAAATAAGAGCTGAGAGTGAAGCAGGATCCCTTCCACCTACTTTTATTCAGCCTAGATCTCTAAGTCATGTGGGTATTCAAAGAAGATTAAAGAAAAGAAATTAAATGTTATTTTTACTCATACATACATACATACATACACACACACACACATACACACACACACATATACACAAAATGTCTATGATATATTGCACAAAGAAAGCATCATTGCTCAGAAACGGAGTTACATAGAAGTGTGTATGTGTGTGTGTGTGTGTGTGTGTGTGTGCATGTGTATGTTTGTGTGTATAACATGGAGCTCAATTATCTGGGATTTTGTTAATGCATAGGTCAGTGACCCAGAGGGTACATTTTCTGAAATTTAAAGTACACTAGCCTCCTAATCCTGGCCACTTACTAGTCTTTCCTCCTGAATGCACTGGCTTCTTTCCAGTGCCTGGAACAGTCACATAGTCACTCCTTTTTTTTTTTTTTTTTTTTCGTTTGGTTCCAGAGATTGAGCCCACAGGCATTCTACTTCTTAGCTATATTTCCACCCCTTTTTTTTTTAATTTATTTTTTGTTTTGAAACAGTCTTGATAGGTTGCTGAGAGTATTGCAAAATTTCTCAGGCTGGTCTTGAACCTGTGATCCTCCTGTCTCAACCTCCCCAATACTGGTTTTATAGGAGAAACCTCTCTTTCTCCCTTCTATTCTTCCCTCCCTCCTTCTCTCTCTCTCTCTCTCTCTCTCTCTCTCTCTCTCTCTCTCTCTCTCTCTCTCTCTTTTGTTCTTTCTCTACATATCACACACACACACACACACACACACACACACACACACTCCTCATTCAGCTAGTTCCTAGACAATTCTACACAACTTTTAGTCTAAAACTGATTCCTCTTAAAGGCTTTCCATGAAACCAAAAGTGAAATTATATGTCAAGTATTATTTTCTCTCAGAGCACACTGCATTTTGTGTTACAACATTATTGTTTATAATTACATATTGATTGTTTACTGTCTGACTCACCCAGTAGACTGAAGTCCATTAGATTAGAGAACTGGGCTTCTTTATTCAACATTATAACCCAGCATGTAATGTATAGTGAAGATTTACTAAGAATATATTGAGCGACTTAATGATGGGATGCTGTCCTTCAGGGCCAACGGCTTCCCTGGCCATGTTGCATCTTTGGCTGCAGGAATCATAATCTAAAGAATAACTGACAATGGGAAATATTGCACTTGAAACTTTTGAAGCAGTAGTGATCAGCATCCTTAGCAGAAATAGCATTTTTGGAAATGGGAGAACAATAGTAGCAAGTTCTTGATAATAGACTAGAATCATGTTTATGCTTATCTGTTATCATCTCTAAACGGTGCCTGCTCTCAAAGTCTTTCTTCTACATTTGAATTTAAAATAATTTTAAATAAAACCCAAGTTTTATTAAGCTATGAGAATGACCAGCTTCATTTAAGTATAGATACCAGACAATAGAGCTTTCCTTATTCAATAAATAATAGAGGAAAAAAGTACTTTGAATATGGGACTCACCAAATACCATGTAACAAATATTGGGTAAATACTCTTACTAATACTCAGAGAGTAAGTTGGTGGAAATTACAATTACATATCATTGATGAATGTGTGTTGATTCCTGGGTCATGACATCCTTGGTTATCTTTGGATGGTTTTATAAGAATTTTGATGGTACCACTAACCCAGCCATCAAAGAATGATCTAACAATTTTCAAATTATCTTTTCTTGAATATCTTACTATTTAAAGGATAGCATTAATTTGAAGATATTCAATTTTCAATCTACATATACATTTTTATTATTTTACCATATATGTTCTTTATGGTAATTTTAGTTTAGTAAATACGCAGGCCAATGTAATTGGTCATGGGTTTGATCCAGTGCATTTTGTGCTTTTATTTTTAATGTCATGAACTATATTCTTTTCCTGGACGTTAGACTGACAAATAAAAATGACTTGTTACAGGGAAAATTGGTTTGGAAAATGATTCACTATAAATATAATTCTCAGCATTACTGTAATTTAAGATATATTTGTCTTTATAAGTTAGATACACTATTGATTTAGAAAGCTGCTATTTTATCAAAGTATATGAAGATATTTGTGTATATAGGAAATATACATCCAGGATTCTCATTCTATGTTTCAGCATTCTCTTTCCCTCCCTCCCTCTTTTTCTCCTTCCCTCCCTCCTGCCATCTTTTCCTCTCTGCCTCCATCTCTCTCCCTTTGTTTCAGTCTTCATATGCGATGTGGCCCATGCTCTCTTCTTGTTCATATCTCTTCCTTCTTCTCTGTTTTTCAGTACGGATATATATCAACTCCATTTTTAAATCGCATTTGTATCTCATATTGAAAGAAGGGAATTTTTACAATTTAGCTAGAGTTTGATTTCTTTGCTACAAAATTTATTAACTCTTACATAAAGACAATTTTGCATACTAATGAAGTGCTGAACAATGTTTTGAAAAATATGCATTGTATGTTTAAGCCAAATTAAACATAATTATCTCCTCAAATATTTACCATTTATGGTGAAAACTCTCATAAACCTTCCTTCTAGCTTTTTGAAATGTTTATTATATTACTATTTTCTGTAGTCAAGCTGCTATGCAATAGCACATCAGAATTTCTTGCTATCTAACCATAACAGTACACGCTGCATCATTCACAATCTTCATTCTTCTTCACCTTCCTGGAAATGATATCAGTAATGCTCATACTAATTATTCCTTTGCTGCTATTCATAAACTATTTGAAAAAAAGGAAGACATAGAAAATCAATAATTATTTTTAGTGAAATAATGATCATTAAAAAAAAATCCCCATGTTAGCTGGTGAATCTCAAATTCTTAGCCAGCCTCAGCAACTTAGTGAAACTCTCAGAAATCTAGAAGACTCTGTTTCCAAATAAAAAATAAAATAGGGCTGGGGGTATAGCTCAGAGGTAGAATGCCCCTGAGTTCAATCCCCTGAATTGAACACACACATACACACACACATAAACACACACACACACACACACACACACACACACACACATACATACTTCCCGTGTTAAAAGAGATTTTATTTGCAAAGTATATTTTATGACCATGATTACCAAATCTTTTAACTCACTTATTCTGACTTTACAATGGTTCTTACAAAGTAAAACATGATGAGTTTTTAGAATATTTTAGGAATATGATCTAACAATTTTCAAATTATCTTTTCTTGAATATCTTTAGATATTATAAGTTTGCTTTCTCAGGCAGCATAATTATAAGTACAGACACATTTGAAAGCATAACTTATAGGGCTGGTTAAGGAAAAAGGAAATAAAGACAACCATATTTAGCAATAAAAAAATAACTAAAATTCTGAATTATTATAAGTTTGTTTGAAGCCTTAATACATGTTAGAAAGTGTTTCATGCCTGTTGATATTCTTCAAAAGTCTGAGTCATTCTTAGCCATTTAATTATAATTATCAAAATAATCATCTTGAGGTTTTGATAGAAACTCCACTGAATTTATAGATAATTGAAAAGATACCTTTAATGCATGTTTCTAATTGTAACAAAAGTACTTTTTCATATTGTGAATTATATATTTTTATTTATCTTAGTAAAATTATATAATAGCATTATAGAAACCTTAACTTTTCAATGTTTGATTTATACCTATTTTATATGTAAAGCAGGATATGATAACATTAAATTTTCCTTTTTTGCTATTGATATGCAAAATTACAATTGACTACTGTATATTGATTTCAGATGTAATCAATTTATTAATCTCAAAATTATAATATAAAAATTATTAATAGCTTGCTTGTGGATTCTTTTGACATTCTATATAAATGGTCATATAATTTGAAAAAAGAAAAAGGAAGTATTACCTTCTCTGTACTTATGCTTGTAAATTCTTGTTTTGGTCATATACTATTTTTTTTTTTTTTTTTTTGGCGGTACTGGGGATTGAACTCAGGGGCATTCTACCTCCGAGCTACACCCCCAGCCCTATTTTTTTATTCTTTATTTTGAAACCGAGTCTCACTAAGTTGTGGAGTGCCTCTCACTAGGTAGCTGAGGCTGGCCGCGAACCCGGATCCTCCGGTCTCAGCCTCCTGAATGCTGGGATTACAAGCGTGCGCCACCACGCCCGGCTGGTAATATACTATTGACTTGATGTTATGATAATAAATGAACAGAGTTAGCATTTATTCTTATTATTAACTTAAATTGAATATTTATACAATTTCCACAGGAAGTATATAGTTAGCTCAGTTTTTTCTTGTTTGTCTGATTTTATAATTATTTGTTTGTAAAGCTAAGAAATTTACTGTCTTAATCACTCAAGGCTTTTTTATACATAATTAATTATTTGGTCATAAATTTTATCAAATATTTTGAGGTGATAATATGATTTCTACTTTAGTTTCTAGTATAAAAATTATATTTATGACATTTTATAACCAGTATAAGTATGTTGGATTTTGAGTTGTGTTTATGTTATTTAAAATAAATAACAACAAATAAAAACAGGTGATGCACTGAACAATGATTGTGTCATAAACAAGGATAATTATTAATTCAGTCCTGTGTGTGTGTAATCTATAAAGATGTGACTTCAAGACCCAATTTCTTCCCAAAAAAGATCACTTCGTTTAATTTTATGAACGTCATTCTGTCCTGCATATATGGATTCTGTGAAGGCAGAATCCTGTGTCCTGATGGGTTTGGAATGATTTAAATTCATTCCAAATTTATCCTTAGAGAGCTTCTTTCTTATGACTCAATGATAGTGTGAGGAAGAGGAGTATGAGTGCACAACACTGACTTTTTTGACTCCCTTCCCAGTGTTCTTGCTTTGATCTGTGGTTCTCAAAGGCAATCCTTACCCAGAAGCACCAGTATCACCTGGGGACTTGTTAAAAAGGTGAGAAGGGGAAAAAGAAGGACTGACAAGGGGGCAGGGTGGGGGAAGGAAACAGTTCAAATAATGCTATGTCCGTATTTGAAGGTATTTCTGCTAATCTTGGTAACATGTATGGGGGGTTCGTGGAGTGTTATGTGGAAAAAATTACACCAAGTGCTGTGTGCATGTATATTTGTATCACTTTGAACCTCACTGTGATGTGTAAATACAATGCACTAATAAATGTGTGTGCAATATATATGTCCAGAAGCTACACACACACACACACACACACACACACACATATACACTTTCTGTATTTGGTCACAGGGCATGGGCCCAGCCAGGCTTTTCATGTGGTTCTAGCACATAATAAACAGTCAAAACCATAGCCTTTGACTCTAATTTATACACCTGTTTTCTCTCCCTCTATTGTCTAATCCTACTAACCCATCTAGATCAGGTAAAACATATTTAAATTTAATGAAATTAAATAAATTAGAGTGGTAATCTTTGCTGAGTTCAAAGCTGTTCACCCTCCAGTTTCTTCCCATTGTGAATCAGCGTGATCTTCTAAACTGTGAAACTATTACATGCTTCAATGCCTAACAATCGCCCCCAGCGTAGCATCTAAACTCTTTATTGCAGAGCACAACTTCCTTCAGTTTGGCAATGTCCTTCTCTTCAGAGCCATCTTTTCTTCATATCATTAGGTTCACTTTCAAACATGCTAAAAGTTACACGTGCTTCTCCACATCCAGTGCTTGACCTTTCTGCTAGCTTTGTTTTTATAAGAGTCTTTATCGATTGAAACTCATCTTGATGATCAAATGTGGGCCAGTTCCCCTTTGCTAACATTCCCACCACCCCACCCATTATTAACATTTACTATTCTTAATCATAATTATTTTTAAACTGTTTGTCCTTTTATCTGAAAATGAGCTTTGTTTGCCTGAATCTCGAGCATCAGTTCTTTAGTTTTCTCATCACTAAAATGAATATTTAGTTGTATTCCTCGGATTGCTGTGGAAATTACATTAAATGTATATAACACAGTGCCAATATTAGTGTCCATCATGTGTTGAATGAATGAAATGTAACTCTATCCAATTACTGTAAGTTGTACATTTCACACTTTATATTGTTTTAGGTATAATTGCAAACATGCATGACTACTTTAGTTATGGTTAAATATTTGTAAATTAGGAAGACAGCTATCCAATGAAACTGCATATACAACATACTTTTTAAGTGTATGTATATTAGGATTTTTCACTTTATTCCTCTGCATAATATGTAGAGTAAATGACAGATAAGCTCTAAGTAAGTCATATTAGAAACTATCTTAAAAGATCTGTTCTGGTAGACTGCCAAGGAAGAAGCATGAGGCTTTGAAATGCAGTCAAAATAATGCTTCATTTAACACAGTAATCACATATTCTTGGATAATGAGGCTAGCTACGCTTCTTGATGATTTGCTGGTCTTGGAAGCACTCAGAAATGTTATTTGAAGAACTTAGAAGTTGTATCTCTCATAATTAGCAGGTGCTAAATGGCTGGATTGAAACTTTGGAAAATCAAGGTAAACTTGATGGGTAAACATGGGGATGTCCTGTACTTTATGTATTAGTCCTAAAGTAATCTAGTCAACTTTTGAATCAATAAGAAATGAACATGCATACACATGTGTGTATAAATATGCATATGTACATTTAATATGTATACATATATACCTATTATATGTGTCATACATGTAATAAAGGAATTGATACTTAAACAACTTTATTTCTGATTAAAAAATAATGTCAAGCAATATATTTGTGAGCATTGAATAACCAAGAGAGATTTTATTTTCCTTTTCCTGTGTTTCTTGAATAGCACAATGACTTACTCCATCAATCCTGGAATTTCATCATTTAAAATGTGTCACTTTATGATAAATCATTTGGCGTTGAGTCAATTGGATTGTCTTGCACTTTTCCACAAAGCCAGTATAGAGTAGTTGATGAAATCTGGCATGACAAATTACAAAAGATGAGTCACCTGGGGTTGACAAAAATCAGTATTCATTTGCTTACTTTAAAAGACAGAATTTGTTAAAATGAACAAGATGAAGCATTAGCTGTGAAGTATATTATGGGAAGGAGTATCAAGATGGGAAAATTCACAGTATTTGGTTAAATAAAATATGCAGAATTCAACCATTCATAATTGCTTAGTAATTATATCTTTACTTATTGAAAATATGTATTAATATTTTAATACATGGTCACTTTTTATGAAACTGAGTGTTGCTATAAAATTTTTATATTTAAAAGTGTTGAGAAAAATTGGATTTATCTTATAACCCCCCCCCCCTTTTTTGAAAGGCAGTCCTTGCTTTGCTTGTATATGATATGCAGTTACTACAGACTAGTCAAATAACATCAGTCCCTAGTAACATAGTTCACATTTCAGTTACTATGGGACATTAGCTGTGAATAATCACTTTAAGTACAAACTGTTGCTGTCATATATGTCCACAAATCCTTGTGCAAATGACAGAAGTGCATCATGATGAATGACCAATCATATCACTCCTTCCAATGTTTGTCAGAGATTGGTCTTTACACATAAGTTATTCAGTTTATGCATGGATTCAAAGTTTGTTGTGTTAACCCCTTGTCACTCAATTATAAGCCTGTGTAAAGAAAATTGAAAGAGAAAACTGTACAACAAAGATCATTAGGTTAAGCACTCCTGTATTCCTAGAACTTAGAAGGCTGAGACTGAAGGATCACAAGTTTGAGGCCAGTGTTGCACAGTAACTTACAGGAACCTTGTTTCAAACAAAACAAAACAAAACAAAAGGACTAGGACTCAGGATGTAGCTCAGAGTTAGAGCGCTCCTGAGTTTAATCTCAAGTATTAAAACAAAAAACAAACATACAAAAAATAAACTAATTTGATCTCATAAAAGTTGAGAGTAGAAAAGTGGCTACCAGAAGTTGAGGACAGTAAGGAGAGAGGGAAAGGTTGATCAATGGGTACTAATTTACAGTTAAGAACAAAAAATTCTGATGTGATATTGCTCAGCAGGGTAACTACAGATGTAACACATTATTCACTTCAAAAAACTAAAAGGAAATATTTCAAAAAATTTCGCCATAAATACAATAAATGAAGAAGTAGGTATGTTTAACTGGATTGAGATAATATGTGATGTATACATGTATCAAATATCACAGTTTACCTCACTAATATGCATAATATTTATGTACTTATGTATCAGTTAAATAGATTTAAATTAATAAAAAGATTAAAATATAGCAAAGAAGCAAAAAGTGTTAACACTGAAAGTGAAATTTCCATCAACATGAGTGGCATTGAGGAAGAAATAGCAGACCACAGGATTGCTGACACTGCCAAAGGAACTCAGTGAAGGCAAACCTAGAGATACAAAGGATAAAAGTGTATGAGACAAAAAGGATGAAAAAGTCTCAGAGAAAGTGACACTGGAAAAATTATCACATTAAAGGAACATTTAGAGACACTTCATGCAATTGAAAGGTCAAAGGGTAAACAGTTGGAGTTGATCTAAATTTAGAAAGAATGAAGGCAATTTACGAAGACAGAGGAAAGAGTCTCTCTTTCTTTTTCTATATATTAAGTTATAGAACATGAAGGTAGGCACTGTCCAAAATACGCTTGATAAGTTATTTACAGAGAAATCAAACATTTCAATTCTTGTGTGCTTGTAATTTCTGATGTATGAACTAAAGGGATAACAGAAAGAAATGCAATCTCACTTTCCATCAGCGGGCATGTCTACAGTGGACAGATACTTCTCAGAGAAGAATACTTCCATTGGGCTCATATTCCAGCTCATATTTGGTCACTTACTTTACTTAAAAAATTTTTTTCTTAAAGCTTTTGGTGCTGGGAATGGAACCTGGGCATTCTACCTCCAAGCCAACACCCCATCCCTCTTTTATTTTTTATTTTGAAACAGGGTTTCACTAAATTGCTGAGGGTCTCACTAACTTGCTGAGACTTGCCTAGAACCTGAGAGCTTTAAAAGCATTTCTAAACTTACCAAATAAATAAATGAATAAATGAAAAAAAACAAATAATAGAGTAATAGTCTTATGATTAATATTCTCAAAAACTTCATTAAAAATGAAAACTTGGGTATTTAATACATCATATTGCATATTTCATAATTAAACATGCTTTCTCCCAAAGCCCTAGGCACTTTTTCTCAACTTTAATATGGGAATCCAAGTTCATCTTTCAAGTACAGAAGCAAAATACTTAATTTTATTTTTAGGAATCGGTAGTCAGAGAAGTAAAATATCTTCTTTAAAGACACAGTGATTTTTGTTTTACATATATCCAAGTGATTATTGTTGTTACAGAGGAGGCATCGTGAATTTAACTTTTTAATATCATCACGGAAGAATTTTTAAATATTTTACCTATTTTAAAAATGAAATCATGGATAATTATCAGTGACATTCAATAAGGTTTTGTAAGTTTCCAGTTTATTTCTCTATTTTAATTAAAATGAGGAAACTCCAGTTATTCGGACAGACAAGCGTATTAGAAGATACAACAAATGTGATAGTTTGAAATTGTAGTTTTGTGTTTTCTGGTAGCACGTGGGCCATGATGAGAGCTTCTATCAGCCAGCACACCCCTTTCTCTGCCTCAGAGCTCATTTGAGCTCCTGATTTCTGTTCTCATTATCTGCTCGATTCTATAGCCCCTGGTGTTAAATGACCGCTGTAATTTTGCTAGCCTGCCTATTCTGAATTCAATTGAAAAAGTAGTTTCTGTTGAATGATTTCTTCCATTTTCATTTATCAGTCTAACTGGTTTCTGATTTTGAACTATTATACTGTGAAGTCCCTTCCTATCCAATTTTACTGGTTTGGAGATATCAAAGGCCTTTTAAAATTACATTTTAAAAAATAAAAGCCTTTTCATAATTTCTTTTCCTATGGGTATAATTCTTCTCCAGTTTAGCCATCCTCATACCCAGCTGCTACATATATCCACTAGGTGGTACATTTATGAATTTAATTTAGTGATGTTCAAGTAGCTTCAATTGTGTGTTGTTAATTGTAAAGTACATATCTTAATTTCTAGTTGTGCTTAGTAAGTTATTGATATTTTCACACGTCAACTAGTTCATTTAAATAACATGTTAAAAATATTAATCCCAAAGCATATTTACATAATTTCTCTAGTTGGAAACCTACTTGGATTTTTTACCCATTATAAATTATGTATAATAATTTATGGTAGCAAATACACATACATAATGCTATTCCAATATACCTTAAAAATCTTTTATTTCCATACCTGTCAGGACTAAGTCACTGATATGCAATTTTATGTTTTTACATATAAGAATGACTACATTTATAGTTATAATTCCAATCAAGGTACTTGTATTAAGAATAATTAGTAAATACATTGCATTCGTTACCTTACATTAGAGCCACAAAGTCATATTTTGAACATTTGATAGTTTTTCATAGTCTATTTGCCATATTTTCAGTGTAATTTTTCCTTCTACCCCTGCGAAAACTTGACAGATTCCATCTTGCGTTCAGAACTGACCTTCCCTCCTTAAGCTGTTGGATAGTGGATAGTTTTATTTTTTGCTCAAGCCAGTTAATTTACTGACCCATAAAATAATCACATGTATTCTGCCCAGTTTCATCTTCTAGCCACACTGATCCTCTTTACTTTAGACTTCCTATTCCAATTTTTTTTTTTGTCTTTTACTTTAAGGAATACTATGTTGGAAATTAGTGCCTAATGTAAAATACTAGTGCTAGTGGTAGGGTGTAGAGAAAGAAGATAGAATATACTGAATAACAGTGAAGATAGTGAGAAGTTAGTTAAATGTAGGCACAGAAGGTAAGACCTACTGAGAAATCATTCTCAGGTCATCTATGAGGAAGTTGAAGTAAAAGACAAAAACAAGAAAGTTAGCCAAAGGTAGATGTGGGACAGAAAAAAAAAAAAAAAAAACAAGAAACCTAAACACAATGGCAAAATAAAAATCAGGATTTGGCCAATGGTCACAAGGACATAAACTGCATAGCCACGATCACAATTTCCTAATTCTGAGAACCCAAGGCATACATTACTTGCTGACCACCAGAAGGAGAGTGGGGATACCTGATTGACCAATAGACAGATAAATACTCCTAGACCAGAGACATCTATGGTATTCTCACTTGAGACTCCACTCTTTTTGATCGAGGGCTTCTTTCTTTGCTTGCTTAAACTTCAATTGTTAACGCTTTGCTAAATAAAGTCTTTCTGAGTGCTGCACTTGCTGTCTATGATCTCATTCTTGATTTCAGCAAGACAAAGAACCTTGTACATGCCAAGAGGCACATAAGTAGCTTGGCTCATGATACATTGGAGGTCCTCACATATGCAAAATGTACAAACCTCATATAGCCAAAGAATTGAGGTTGGGAAGGAAACAAACCAAGGGAATTACTCTGGCAAATTAAAAGGATTTTAGTGAGTTGATTATTAATTGAGCATAAGTTCGGATGCAAGTTCTCAGGAATATCAGTGAATGCACTGATAAACATGATAGTAATGAATGAGAGAGACTCAAGGAGAACCTTTCTGTGAACTGGCTTCTCAGGAAGGGACAGAGAGATCACCATTTGCTTATGTCTTCTCCAGATCAGCTCTAGAGTCAAGATCTGGTCCCTACAGAGGGTAAGGCTAACTACAGCCTAAGAAGTTGATTATATGAAGCATGTGTATGAAATGGGACACAGAAATAAGGCCAGGTGACACAGATTTCAAAAGTGACTTTTTCTACCCTCTTTTCAGGAGGTGGTATGATGCAAAAACTATGTTTATCACTCAAGGGTTTTTCAGTTCAGAGAACATCCTAGGAAAGAAGAACGAGCTATCTTTAACTTTTGGTACCTAAGTGAAATTAAATAATGCCCCACATCCCAAAGACTATTTATTCTCCTGTTTCAGAAAACTAGAACACATTAGCTTTTATCAGAATGCAATAAGTTGCTGCCATCTGCTAGAAAATAACTGTAGTGGAAATGTTGTCTCTTACAGCCAAGATGTGAAGGCAATTGCTGGTGGCAGTCCTGGTGAGAAAGGAGCATTTCCCAGAGGACAGTAGCAGGCCAGTCACAGGGAGTAGAAACAGGACACTGGCAAGCAGCTTCTAAATATCAATAAAAAGATGAGAGTGGAAGAACAGGAGTTCATTTCCCATGTGCATGAGTGTGATCCCTGTAGAGTTACACAGTGAACCAAGGGGTATTTTAAAGGGACTCTCCAAGGAAGTTACTCATGAATTTTTTTTTTTTTTTTTTTTTTTTTTTTTGCAGTACTGGGGATTGAACTCAGGGGCATTCTACCACCAAGCTATACTCCCAACCCTATTTTTTATTCTTTATTTTGAAACAGGGTCTCACTAAGTTGTGGAGTGCCTCACTAGGTAGCTGAGGCTGGTCGCGAACATGGATCCTCTGGTCTCAGTCTCCCAAACGCTGGGATTATAAGCGTGCGTCACCACACCTGGCTTCATGAAAATATGAATGTTGCAGTATTCCCTGATTTTAAATGTTACTGGTTACATTAAGAAGGATTTAAGTAAACTTTCAGAGTGTGAACTATTCACAAATCTTTTAGTATGTTATTGGGGAAAAATAAACAAGACTGTAAATAAGTAAATATTAAGCAAACATGTCTCAATCATGATCTAAGTCAAGCCCTTTGATGCTTATTATCAATCATGCAACTTCTTCAAATATTTTCTGACATATTATTTAAGTAATATATTATTTATACATTGAATAATTGTTAGAAAATTTGTAGATAATTAGAAAAGTATGAGAATTTCTATACATTTTATGCTTTAGTTTCTATAGAATCATTTTTAACTCCCTATGTGCATTAAATCTCTTTGATCCATACTATTCTAAATTTAAGAAGAAACATGTCACCCAAGCACAGTGGTACATGCCTAAAATCTCAGTACTTCTGAGGCTAAGACAGGAGAGTTGTAGGTTTGAGAACAGCATACAATAACTTAGCAAGACTGTTTAAAATAAAGTAAAATTAAAATTAAACAGGGTTGGAGATGTAGCTCAATGGTAGAGTGCCTCAGAGTTCAAGCCCCACTACTGAAGTTTGGGGAAAAGATAAGTAATATGCTTTTCCAATAAATTTCTTCCATTTTCCGTCAGGAATGCAAAAGTGTTCAGAGAAAATTGTGAGATTGTTTAGTGATCTTTATCTGGCGAACTCTCTGGTTTGTGCACCCAGTCCTTCCTTCCTGAAGTCTAAACAAATGCATTTTCTAAATGTTCAATTTAAGTATGAAGAAGTTCATATTCCATCATTTGCTTGGTCTCCTTTGTCAGCAGGATATTTTTTCACTAGAATTCCTTGGTAACCACAGAAAGACACTAATGAGAACCTGCTATGGCAATCTTAGGAATTCTACAGAAGTGTTACTTGTAAAATTCATTAGGGTTGCATTATCATATTGAGTTCATCTTGCTTAAAACATTGTCATTATTATTATTATTATTTTGCTTACCTAGGATGAAAACTTAACAATTTTGCCACCCAAAGAAATATAACAGATTTTATCCTATTTGATGGATAGTTGGAAGCCGATTTGGTTTTTCTGACCTTTGTGAGCTGTAGAAGCTGAGGATTATTTCTCCCCACCACATTTAATGCTCTGCAGACTGCAGGGCACTGGCACATTCAAGGGGCTCTGCAGATCATTACAGGCTCCATGGAGACTCTCACCTCTTAGCTCGAATGAACTACAGACACACAATTGTCAAAGAGCTGCCTGGAGACCACATCTTTTGAAAACAGAATGAGGCTTTCTGGGAACTCTAACTGTGTGTGTCATTTGCAGTATTCTTATCTGATGATTACTGCCATTTATACAGTGTAATTTAAGTTGCTTCTAAGGTGCTTTGTATAGCTGTTTCAATTAGGGACTTCTAGAGTTTAACCAATATTCCTTGCTTGTCACACAGCTTATTTTTAAGGAGGAAGACTAGATTTCTTAATTACTCTAAGATCTGGTTTCTTTTATTTATTTTCCACCAATGTTATTTTTTATGTCCATCCATCAACTATTACTAAATTGTTTCACAGAAAGAGCCTTACAATTCTTATTTTTCCTATATCATCCCTAGCATCTATCACAGTTCAAAGCACATGGTATGAACTCAAGGTAAATGAAATCAATCTCTCTCTCTCTCTCTCTCTCTCTCTCTCTCTCTCTCTCTCTCTCTCTCTTCTATTTCTCTCTTCTCTTTCATCATTTTTTGTTATAGATTAAACATATTTTCTACATGTAATATAAGAATGAACATAGATTTAAATAAATATATAATTGAAATGATCACATTACCCACTGATTCTTAGTAAGGCATGAAAGACCATAAGAATTACTCAGAAGAGGAAATAAGGAAAAGAAAAAAGGGAGAGGAAAATGCATATGTATTGCTTCTGATACTCTTTTAGAATAGAAAGAGAACTATTAACTTATTCCTATGATTCTCAAAGTGTGGCTCTGGTTTAACCACATTAATACCACCTGAGAACCTGTTAAATATGTACAATCTATACTCCACTGCAGACTAGTTTCCTTCCTTCCTTCCTTCCTTCCTTCCTTCCTTCCTTCCTTCCTTCCTTCCTTCCTTCCTTCCTTCCTCTCTTCCTTCTTTTTTTCCTCCTTTCCTCCCTCTCTTCCTCTCTCCTTCCCTTCTTTCATGGAGTCTCACCATGTTGCCCAGGCTGGTCCCAAACTACTACCTAGACTTAGGTGATCATCTTGCCTCAGCCTTCCAAGTAGGTTATTTGGGTTTTAACAAGCTTCTTTGCTGATCTGAGGGATATTAATGTTTGGCAACCACTAAAGTACAAAATGCTACATCTACAGGTAGGAAATAGAGGGCAGAAAAATTCCGTACTGACTCAAGATAATATAGTCAGTTATCTGGAATTTCCTGGTATTGCTTACCGTGAAATCATGGTCTCTTACTATGACAACAGAGAACTAGTCCAAAGTTTCCTTGTGATTTTGCTGGCAATTGTTACTCTTCCTTAAATTTACCATGTTCTTATAATGCTTAACTTTATAGATAGAAATATGGTTAAGAATTTGAATTGGCTGAATGATTTCTGAATGTTAAGTTCTCAATCTTCTATTATGCTTCATTTGATAATTTGCTTTTTTAGGCCTAAAATAGTCTTATATTTATAGTTAAAGTAAAATTATAACAGAGCTACTCTAGGGGCATTTTCATTTTGTAATACAATTTGATTCATTTTTTTATATTACACTGGTTTTCATGAATTCTATTCCTCTGCTCTATATAACAGCACTGTAAATACTGTTGCTCCTTTTCTGCACATCTTTCTATGATATGAACTTTTCTGTTTTTATTTACACAGGTGTGCCTACTGCTTACATTTATTTGAACTACTTGTTAGGAGAGTGCCTATGCAAATACTTCAGAAATGAGCAGGAGAAAAAGTGAAGCCCCAATGATTTTCCCTTAGAAACAGCACTTTACTTATTCTGAAGATTGCACTTTACTCTACCTGCTGTGCACAGCTACCTGGGTATCTTTCTCTCTTCCTTGTTTTTGTACTTGTCAAGAGAAAAAAGTGTTCAGTTTGGAAAATAAGATTTCTAACAAGCCTACCATGGTAGTGAATCCCTGTAATCCCAGTACTTAGGAGGATGAGACAGAAGAATTGAAGGTTTAAGTCCAGTGTGCCAAAACTTAGCTAGACCCTATCTCAAAATAAAGAAATAAAATAGATAGAGCTGGTGGTGTGGCCTACTGGTAAAAAGCCCCTTAGTTACATGCATGCACACACACAAAACACACACACACACACATACACACATGGATTTTCAATAGATGTATGCTAACAATAGCTAAAATCTATTTGAAGATGAATTATAATCAAGAAGTGGGTGTTATGTTTTCTAGCACCTAATGTGGCACATCTCTTGACATCATTTCATAAGTGTCATTACACACATGGACTTGGTAATTAGCACTACGTACAAGTACAAGTTAAGGGTGTGATTTTGGAAATGTCGTGGATAGAGTAATGGCCCCAGAGATTTCCATACTCTAATCCCTGAACACTATGCATATGTTAAATGGCATGGCCAAGATAAATAAAGCTTGCAGGTGGAATTAAGGTTGCTAATTAGCTGACATTAAAATAGAGTTTATCTGGGATTTCTCAGGTGGGCCAAAGTAATTATAAGGTTCGAGTGGAAGAGGAAGGCAGAATAGAAAAGTGGAGAGGAGATGTGACTACATAGGTAAAATCTAAGAAATGCAATATTGATGGCTGAAGATAGGGAATCCAGGAACCAGTGAAAATGGGCAGTTACAGAAGCTGGAAATGCAAGACACAGTTTCTCTCTTATAGCCTTCAGAGAGTAACTCTGCCAACAAGAAGATGTAATGACAGTAAACATTTATGCCCCAAATGTGGGTGCACCCAATTAAATAAAAGTAACTCTTTGGGATATTAGATCTCAAATAGACACAAATACAATAATGTTGGGAGACTTCAACACACTGCTCCACATCACTAGATCAAACTTCCAGTCAAAAGATGAATAAAGACTCTTCAGAGTTTAAGAGCACCATAAACCAAATAGACCTAATAGACATATACAGATTATTACAACCAACAATAGCTGAATACACATTCTTCTCAGCTACTCATAGAACCTTCTCCAAAATAGAGCACTTTCTGGGGCCCAAAACACAAGTACCAGCAGATTTGAAACATGTAATATAATTAATTGCATCTTTTCAGATTATAATAGAATGAAAGTAGAAATCAACAACAAGAAGATCAAAGGAAAATACAAAAATACATGGAGACTGACTGATACACTTTTTAATGAGAAATGGATAAGAAAAGAATTAAGAAAATAAATTTAAAAAAGCATAGAATTAAGTGAAAGTAGAGACACAACATACTGAAATCTATGGGACATTTTGAAGATGGTATTATGAGGAAAATTTATAACACTGAGTGCCCGCATAAGAAAAACAGAAAGTCACCAAATAAACAGCCTAATGACACACCTCAAGGGCTTCTAACAACTGGAACAGACTAATCCTAAAGCTCACAGAAGGCAGAAGATAATTGAAATTAGTGCAGAAATCAATGAAGTAGAGAAAAATACAAAATATCAATAAAACAAAAAGCTGGTTCTTTGAAAAAATTGATAAACCTGTAGCCAACCTAACCAAAATAAGACCAAATTACTAAAATCAGAAATGAAAAAGGAGACATTACTATAGACAGTGGGAAAATCCAGAGGATCATCAGAAACTACTTCAAAAATGTATACTGCATTTAATATGATAATGCCTGTGGGCCTACTGTATATTGCCTTTATGATGTTGAGGTATGTTCCTTCTATTCCAATTCTCTGAAGTACTTTTAGCATGAATGGGTGTTGGATCTTGTCAAATGCTTTTTCAGCATCAATTGAGATGATCATGTGGTTTTTGTCTTTAAGTTTGTTTATGTGGTGAATTACATGGATTGTTTTTCCTATGTTGAACCAGCCTTGCATCCCTGGGATGAACCCAAGTTGGTCATGGTGTATAATTTTCTTGATGTGGTTTTGAATGCACATTGCTAATATCTTGTTTAGCAGCTTTGCATCTAAGTTCATCAATGATATAGGTCTATAGTTTTCTTTTCTTGAGCTGTCTTTATTTGGCTTTGGTATTAAAGTGATGTTGGCTTCATAGAATGTGTTTTGGAGGGTCCCGTTTCTTTCAATTTCACAGAATAGTTTGAGGAGTATTGGGATTAGCTCTTCTATAAATGTTTTATAAAATTCACTTGGAAAACCATCTGGCCCTGGGCTTTTGTTTGATGGTAAACTCTTTATTGCTGTTTCTATCCCCTTGATTGCTATTGGTTGGTTTAAGTTTTCTATATCTTCTTGACTCAATTTAGGAAGGTTATATATATCTAGAAATGTGTCAGTTTCTTCTAGATTTTCCATTTTGTTGGAGTATAGTTTTTCAAAATAGTTTCTGACTATCCTCTGTATTTCCATACTGTCGGTGGTAATATCACCTTTTTCATCTCTTATTTTGGTTATTTGGGTTGATTCTCTCTTTCTTTTGGTTAGGTTGGCCAATGGTTTATCGATCTTGTTTATTTTTTCAAGAAACCAGGCAGAATAAATATCATCAAAAGGGCCATCCTCCCAAAACTGATTTAAAGATTCAATGCAATACCCATGATATTACCAAGGGTACTCCTCACAGACATAGAAAAACCAGTCCTTAAATTCATCTGGAAAAACAAAAAGCCCAGGATAGCCAAAGTAGTTCTTAGCAACAAGAACCATGCAGGAGGTATCATAATACTTGACTTCAAACTCTACTACAAAGCCACAGTAATAAAAAACAGTCTGGTATTGGCACAAAACAGGCACATAGACAAATGGAGCAGAATAGAAGACTCAGAAACAGACCCACAGGTCTATAGTCAACTGATTTTTGACAAAGGAGCCAAAAAGATACATTGGAAAAAAGATAGCCTCTTTAACAAATGGTGTTGGCAAAACTGCTTAACCATATGCAGGAAAATGGAAATAAACCCCACTTTCTCACCCTGCACAAGAGTCAACTCAAGGTGGATCAAAGAACTGGAAATTAGGTCAGAGACCTTGCAGCTACTTGAAGAGGGCATAGGACCAACATTTCAACACATAGGAACAGGTAAAAACTTTCTCAACAAGACCCCAAAAGCACAAGCAACTCAAAGGAAGATCAATACATGGGATTGCATTAAACTGAAGAGCTTCTGTGCAGCAAAGGAAACTTCAAGAACCTCAACAGAGAGCCTACAGAGTGGGAGAAGATTTTTGCCAGTTACTCTACAGATAGAGGTCTAATATCTAGGATATACAAAGAACTCAAGAAAATCACAGCCAAGAAAACAAATAACCCAATTAAAAATGGGCAAAGGATCTAAATAGACACTTCACAGAAGAAGAAATACAAATGACCAATAAATGTATGAGGAAATGTTCCACATCATTAGCAATCAGAGAGATGCAAATCAAAACGACCTTGAGATTTCACCTAACCCAATCAGAATGACAATCATCAAAAACACAAGCAACAATAACTGCTGGTGAGGATGTGGAGAAGTGGGAACTCTAATCCATTGTTGGTGGGACTGCAAACTAGTGCAACCACTTTGGAAAACAGTATGGAGGATCCTCAGGCAAATGGGAATGAGCCTTCCATATGATCCAGCAGTACCACTTCTGGGTATCTACCCAAAAGAACAGAAACCAAACTATCAGACCAACGCATGTGTATCTACATTTATAGCTGCACAATTCACAATAGCCAAACTATGGAAGTAGCCAAGATGTTCATTGACAGATGAATGGATTACAAAACTATGGAATATGTACACAATGGAATTTTACTCAGCCATAAAGAAGAACAAAATCATGTTATTTGCAGGGAAATGGATGCAACTGGAAAACATTATCTTAAGTGAGATTAGCCAGTCCCAAAGAGTAACAAACATATGTTCTCCCTAATATGTGGATGCTAGGGGGAAGGTGGGGCATAAGAGGGTCTTCAGATGGAAAAGGAGAGACCCCTCAATAAACAAAGAAGTGGATTTAACCGAAAGGGATTGATGAGGGGGGCACCCTAATGTACATCAAGGTTATTCACTAAATTGATCCTGAGAGGGAGGGAGGGCGAGGGAGTGGGGTGGGAATTGGGGGAAGGGGTCAAATGAGAAAAGTGGGCACATATGTCGTTTTCAATTTGTACCTAACAAAGATGTCTGCTTACAATGTACGAATAATAATAATAAAAAAAATGTATACTCCAACAAACTAGAAAATATAGAAGAAATTGACAGATTTCTAGACACATACAACCTACCTAAACTATACCAAGAGGAATGCCTAAACTGACCAATAACAATCAGAGATAGAAACAACAGTAAAAAGCCCAGGTCCAGATGGGATCTCTCTAAACTCCTTCTATGAGGACAGTATCTCCTTTATATCAAAACCAAATAAAGGTCTTTCAAGAAAACTCCAGATCAATATTCCTGATTAACATAAAGGCAAAAATTCGAAACAAAATACTAGTAATACACTTTCAGAACCATATCCTGAAAATTCTAAACCATAACCATCTTGATTTCATTCAAGCAATACAAGGCTGCTTCAACATATGCAAATCAATACATGTCATTCACCAGATAAATAGAACTATGAACAAAAATCACTTGATCTTCTCAATAGATACTAAAAAGGATTTGACAAAATCCAACACTTATTCATGTTAAAAACACTGCAGAAAATAGAAATAAAAGAAACTTACCTGACTATTATTAAGGCAATATACAATAAATTCAAAGCTAACATATTGAGTGGGGAAAAACCATAGGAATTCCCTTTAAAATCAGAAACAAGACAAAGATACCCACTTTCTCCACTCCTTTTCAAACAGTACTTGAGATTCTTGCCAGAAAGATAAGGCAAGAAAAAGATATCAAAGGAATTCAAATAGGAAAAGAAGAACTGAAATTATTCCTACTCATAAATGACATGACTATATTTAGAAGACCCAAAAGCTCAACCAAAAGACTCCTAGAGTTGATTAGCAAATTCAGCAAAGTAGCACAATACAAAAATCAATCAACAAAAATCAGTAGCTTTTCTATGTGCCAACCGTGAATGCACTGAAAAAGAAATTTGGAAAACAATTCTATTCATAATAACCTCAAAAACAACAACAATACCTAGGTAAATTTAACCATGGAGATGAAAAGACCTCTACAATAAAATTATAAAACACTAAAGAAAGAAATGGAAGAAGCTAGTAGAAGATGGAAAAATCTCCCATGCTCTTGGATAGGCAGAATAAATATGATCAGAATTGTGATCTATCCAAAAGTGATCTACTGAGTCAATGCAAATCCTATCAAAACACTAATGAGATTCTTCACAAACCTAGAAAAATCAATCCTAAATTTCATATGAATAAGTAAAAGACCAAGAATAGTTAAGCAGTTCTCAGTAATAAAAGCCATGTAGGAGGCATCACAATCCCTAACTTCAATTATACTACAGAGTTATAGTAATAAAAACAACACACATTAGCACAAAAACAGACACATAGGCCGATGGAACAGAATAGAAGATACAGAAACAAATCCACATACTTATAGCCAATTGATTTTCAACAAGGATGCTAAAAACATATGTTGGAGAAAAGCAGCCTTTTCAACAAATGGTGTTGAGAAAACTGGTTATCCATTTGTAGAAAAATTAAATTAAGTCCCTATCTTTCACCTTGCACAAGAGTGAACTCAACATGTGCCACAGTTCCTTAACAGTTGGATCATGGGCAAAGCTCAGTCCAGTGGAATCCTGCAAGGCAGATGCTTCCAAGAAGGGATAGGTGGCATATCCTGCTTTAAAATATGGTATATTCTGGGAACATTTGGTAATTAGGGTCTTGTTTTTACACTTATTATTAAAGAATGTTTCTTAAAAAACAGATGATGGCCAGTTGGATAACAACCTCTTGACGTTAGCTGAAAAAATAGTGCCTTCAGACAAACAACATAAGAATTCTTTGATCACTTACAAACATTAGTAAAAAAAAATATATATCTGCAAGGTAATAATAATTACTGATGCCCCTTTTAACTGTGAAATATCATTTATCAAGCCTCTCTTCCTAATCACAGATATTAATTTTTATTTTGTTTTGTACTCTCTCCAGTTTTAAAAAAAATCATGTTCTTGAAAAATAATTGCAATATTTTAGGAAATTCAAAGTCTTCATGAATTAAACCAGAAGAAATATCCAGGGCTAAGGATTTTTCCTCCAGCCTTCAATAGGGGTGCTTTACATTCTATCTTTTTAGATAAACTACACATTGTTAGTATCTATTGATTTTTATGCAGTGCAATATCTGTTTCAACAATATGTGAATGTTCCTGCTGAGCTTTTAGATATATTTCTACATAGATTATATAGAAACAGATGCCTTTTTTTGTGGTACTGGGGATTGAATCCAGCGGCATTGCAGCATTCTACCTCTGAGCTATGCCCCCAGCCCTATTTTTTTATTCTTTATTTTGAAACAGGGTCTCACTAAGTAGCTGAAACTGGCTGAGAACCTGTGATCCTCCTGTCTCAACCTCCCAAGTACTTGGATTACAAGTGTGCACCACCAGCTTAAGAGATGCTTTCAGATATTATGGAGGTTGTAACAGAAAAGTAATTATTTAAATTATTGTATCTGAATGCAATTATTATTCAATGGAACATGTTTTTCATACTTTCTTTCCAGAGTTCAGGACTCAGCCAGGGTTATTTGAAGAAAGAAATGAGAAAAGATATATTTTATTCCTGATCATCAGATGGATTTCATGCTGCATCTTTCTTTGCCTTGGAACAGAAGTGATATTTGACTTTCCATGAAAGGAAACTGTCTTGACAGATGTGTGATCGTCCAAAGAGATGATTGCTGGGAGATTCTACAGGAATCATTTATGGGCCAGATTATTTTCTCATTTAGTGCTGTTTCTTGCTAATTTGACTGATGACTTCCTGTAGTCTTTTTAATCTAACTCTCAGATCTCAATTCCAAGATCTTCTTCTCAGGATGGAGCAAATGAAAATGGAATAAAATTGATATGCTTGAAGTAATTCAAATATCAATATTACTATAACATTTTCCCCTCTTGTGAAAAATAGAAGGGAGAAGCGCTGGTGTGCATAGTCATTGGTGTGCATAGTAGTGTAACTACAGATAACAATTATGTATTGTCCATTTCAAAAAACCAGAAGAAAGAACTATGATTGTTTTTAACCATAAAGAATTGGAGAAGACATGTTTAGTCTCATTTAATCATTATATAATGTACATATGTATTTAAACATCTCATGGCACCCTACAAATATGTGCAATGTTTATGTTTTTATGTGTCAGTTTTAAAACTAACTTTATTTAAAATTAGCCCAGTGTGGCTTCTGTTTGTTATTATAGTAGTGCATCCTCAAATATCAACCCCACCAAGGCAGCAGCTTTTTCCTCCATGGCAGTGTCCTCTCTTCCACATCCTGGATCCTAGTGCTATGGCCCTCTTCTGACACCTGAAGAGGCCAGCACCAGAGAATTAGAGAGCAGTGGCTTCCCAAACCTGAGCAGCTGTGCCAAAATGTCCTTCTCTAAGCGTCTCAGCCCTTCCTCCCTTTATTTTTTTGGTATAGAACATTGAAACAAGGGGTGTTCTACCTCCTAGCTATACCCCAGCCCATTTTATTTTTATTTTGAAACAGAATCCCACTAAGTTGCTGAGGGGCTTGCAAGTTTCTGAGGCTAGTCCTGAACCTGCAATCCTCCTGTCTCAGCTTCAGAATTATAGGTGTCTACCACCTTCAGTTTTCTCCTTTGAGGGAGAGATAGTGGTTATCATTTCAAATAAATGATAATACCTTTTCTGAATTTTCAAATCATGTATATACTATACAGTTCATATAAAATGAATTTGAAAGAATCTTTTAAAAATTTTAGAAGCTTGTGCAATTTTGGAATTATTTTTTCTTTAAATGTTTCAGCTCATTCACAAGTACAATCATTTGGCCTGCAATTCAGTTAATTGAATTTGATATTTGAAATGACAACATACTGAAATATTTTATCATAAGAAGGGAATCTGTATTGGTGATATGTATAGTAGAATTATAAAGATGAAATTGACAAACTAAATGACAAAATATATGAATGTTGTAAGTTAAAGTTATAACCCAGACATGATGGCACATGCCTGTAATCCCAGAATGTGAGAGGTTTAGAAAGGAGGACCACCAGTTTTTTGCCAGACTCAGCAACTTAGCAAGGCCCTTAGCAACTCAATAAACCATGTCTCAAAGTAAAAATAAAAAAAAAAATGAAGTAGGTCTGGGGGTGTATCTCAGAGATAGAAACTCCTGGGTTTAATTTCTAGTAGTACCTAAATAAATAAATGAATAGATAAATAAATAAATAAATAAAATACATTTTTTTGATATCTGTTCATAAAGACTTGAAAATTAGGCTTCAAATTTGAAATTTTTGAAATCTTTTATTTTATAACATGGTGGTATGGAAATAGCAAGTACATTATTACCTGACCCTAGTCCAGGCCCATACCCCTTTCTTTCTGATTCCAGATCCATTGCACTGTCAAGTTCTATTCACATCCCCCCTGCTCAGCCACCCCTCAAAACTAGAAGGCCCTCACCTGCAGTGTAACCTTTCTTCAGTATGGTCCTTGAAAAGAGCTTGGGAAGCTTTGGACAGAGAACATCAAGATCACAGATGCACAGAACATAGACTGGAAAGGGATCTCAGGTTTTGGTTGGACAGTTAGTTGGGGCACATGGACTCCTTCAATTAACAAGCGCAGTATGGAGGACCCTGGATTGCAGAGCTCCAGATATATCTGTCTCTAAAGGTGACTCACCTGTAACACATACTAAAACATTTAAAATTTTGTGTCTGACTATGGTATGCCGAGAAATCAAGAGCCAAGAAACATCATCTTTATTTGCTCATTTTTCAGGAAAAGGCAATTACTTGTTTTCAAGTTGTTCTATTGATTATATTTCTTATGATCATATATAATTTTTAGAAAATAGATTAAAAATATGTCTGCAATGTCTAAAACTCATGATGAAACTGGGCGTGGTAGTGCACACCTATAATCCCAGTTTTTGAGAATCTGAACAGGAGGATGGCTAGTTTGTGGCCAGCTGCAGCAATTTAGCAAATCCCTCTGCAACTTAGTGAAATCCTGTTTCAAATATAATAAATGAAATATGGCTGGAGTAGGGGGTGTAGCTCAGAGGAAGAAACCCCCTAAATTCAATCCACAGCACCACAAAAAATAATTGAAAACATAAAATTCATGATAAAATAATATAAAGACTGGTAAAAATGATAGCAATTCAATATAAAAATATAATAAATGTAAGAGAATTTGATAAGAGTTATGAACAATTTAGAATAAAGGAAAATCAGAGGACTAAGAAACATAAGGGAAAAAAAATCTCAAACTCTTCCACATTCTGGTCAGTAGAAATTGAAACAAAGGAAGCTATCACTCATGTGTTTTACTGACTCATTAGATCATTAGAATGTAAAAGTTTAAATGTATATCTGGATACAAAAACATAGGTGAATTAATTTCATAAACTTTTGAAAAACACTGGGAAAGAGATAATTAGGTCATCAAATATTATTTTATATTAACAGTTCCCAGTGCTGCAGAGACATAAAAGAAAGCAAAAGAAACAGGTTGTAGAAATGTTTGCAGATCTACTGAAGATATATTTATCAACAGTCTGATAAGAAAGTAGAATATCTAATGGGCTAGGAAAACTATGTGTAATTCCAATTTGAACTATGTCTCAAAGAAAGGTAAGGGAAGAGGTGAATGATCATGTAACAGAGAAAGCTCAGAATCCAAGAAGGCAGGAGTCTGTAACAAAGGAGGAGTTTACTGACTAAAATTAGATAAAACTTTTATAGAAGAGCTAATCCCAATACTCTTCAATCTATTCCACAAAACAGAAAGAAACAGAACTCTCCCAAACAAATTGCATGAAGCTAACATCACATTAATACCAAAGCAAAATTAAAGAAAGCTCAAGAAAAGAAAACTATAGGCCTATGTTGCTGATGAACTTAGATGCAAAAATGTTAAACAAAATATTAGCAATGCACATTCAAAACCATATCAAGAAAATTATCCCCCATGACCAAGTCGAGTTTTATCCCAGGGATGCAATATGTGAAAAAAAAATCCATGTAATTCACCACATAAACAGAATCAAAGACAAAAATCACATAATCATTTCAATAGATGCTGAAAAAACATTTGATAAAATCCAACACTCATTCATACTAAAAGCACTACAGAGAATCAGAAGAGAAGGGATATACCTCAACATCATAAAGGCAATATAAAACAGGCCCAAAGCCAACATCATATGAAATGGGGAAAAACTGCAAGAGTTCCCACTAAAAACAGGAACAAGACAAGGATGTCAATTATCACCACTTCTGTGCAATATAGTACTTGAGACTCTAGCCAGAGCAATAAGGCAAGAGAAGGAAATCAAAGGTGTACAAATAGGAAAAGAACTAAAACTATCCCTTCTTGCAGATGACATGATTCTAAACTTAGAAGACCCAACAAAGTCAGCCAAAAAACTTATAGAATTGATCAACAAATTTAGCAAGGTGTCTGGATACAAAATCAATCTTAAAAAATCAGAAGCTTTCCTATATGCCAACCATAAATCCACTTTAAAAGAAATCCAGAAAACAATTCCACTCATGATAGCACCTTGAAAAATAAAATATTTAGGGATATACCTAACCAAGGAGGTAAAAAACCTCTATAAGGAAAACTATAAAAATTGAAAAAAGAAACTGAAGAAGACCTTAGGAGATGGAAAGATCCTCAATGTTCTTAAATAGGCAGAATAAATATAATCAAAATAGCCATTCTCCCAAAAGTAAACTACAAATTCAATATTATACCCATTAAATTGCTAAGGTCATTCCTCAGAGACATAGAAAAATCAGTCCTTAAATTCATTTGGAACAACAAAAAGCTCAGAATAGCCAAAGTTGTTCTTAGCAATAAGAATCATGCGGAAGACATCACAATACCTGATTTCAAACTATACTACAAAGCCATAGCAATACAAACAGCATGGTATTGGCACAAAAACTGACACATAGACCAATGGAGCAGAATAGAAGACTCAGAAACAAACCCACACACTTACACTTAATTGATTTTTGACAAAGGAGCCAAAAACACACTGGAAAAAAGATAGCCTCTTCAACAAATGGTTTTGGCAAAACTGTTTAGCCATATGCAGAAAAATGGAAATAAACTCCACTTTATCACCCTGCATAAGAGTCAATTCAAGATGTATCAAAGATCTGGAAGTCAGACAAGGGACCTTGCAGTTACTTGAATTGGACATAGGTCCAACACTTCAACACATTGGCACAGGTAAAATCTTTCTCAACAAGACCCCAAAAGCGCAAGCAACTCAAAGGAAGATCAATATATGAGATTGCATTAAACTGAAGAGTTTCTGTGCAGCAAAGGAAACTATCATGATCCTCAACAGAGAGCCACAGAATGGGAGAAACATTTTGCCAGCTACTCTTCCGATAGGCTATTCAAGAAACTTACCACTAAGAAAACAAATAACCCAATCAAAAAATGGGCAAAGGATCTAAGTAGATACTTCACAAAAAATAAATACAAATGACCAATAAATGTATGAGGAAATGTTCAGCATCATTAGCAATCAGAGAGACGCAAATCAAAAGTACCTTGAGATTTCACCTAACCCCAATTAGAATGGCAATCATCAAAAACACAAATAACAACAAATTCTGGTGAGGGTGTGGAGAAGTGAGAACCCTAATACATTGTTGGTAGGATTGAAAATTAGTGCAGCCACTTTGGAAAACAGAATGGAGGAGCCTCAGGCAAATGGGAATCTACCTACTGTATGATCCAGCAATACCACTTCTGGGTATCTACCCAAAAGAATGGAAACCAAACTATCAGACCAATGCATGTGTATCTATGTTTATAGCCCCACAATTCACAATTGTCAAATTGTGGAACCAGCAAAGATGTCCATAAACAGATGAATGGATTACAAAACTATGGGATATGTAGACAGTGGAATTTTACTCAGTCATAAGGAACAAAATCATGTCATTTGCAGGGAAATAGATGCAACTGGAAAACATTATGTTAAGTGAGATTAGTCATTCACAAAAAGTAAAAAATCATAAATTCTCCCTAATATGCAGAATCTAGGGAGAAAGTGGGTCATAAGAGGGACTCTAGATGAAGAAGGAGAAACCTTAGATGAACAAAGAAGGTGACTTAACTGAAGGTGATGGGGTGGAGGGTGAGGAAACACCCTAATGCACATGACGTACTTTCACAAACATATCAATGTCAATTACATGAGAAAAAGGTAGGGTGAGGGAGTAGGGCAGGAACTGGGGAAGGGTTAAATGAAAGATCTGTGCATGTAGACCTCTACCAGCTTGTACCTAACAAAGATGTATGATTACAATGCACCAATAAAAATTAAAAAATGAAATGGAATCTTAAAAAGTAGATAATTGATGAGTCCTATAATGGCATGAATATATTTGAATATGTTCACAGTAAAATTTTAGGGTCCTATGCCTTATAAGAGAATGGAAGGCAAACTATGAGTATACATAGAAGTATATATATTTTTTTCATTAAAATTGTAGCTACCTGGCTAGACAGGCAGCACCTAATCCCAGTACATGGGAAGCCAAGAGTGGAAGATCATTGGTTCAAAGCCAGCCTCAGGACTTCGGGAGACACCATCTCAAAATAAAATGATAAAAAAAGGCTGGGGGTGTGCCCTTTGGCTTAATGCTCAGTAACAAACACACACACACAAACACACACACAATTTGTGTAGATACACAAATTGTAGATCTATATTAAGTTCAAGTTATGTAGCTGTGTCAATGCAGCAGCTAGCAATACACCTGAAACCTTAAACAAAGTGCTTACTGGAGACATATAAAAGATTCTCCTCAAGAAGAAAAAGAAAAAAGATTTATGCTTGCAATAGGCAAATCCTAACAGCAGAATTTTTCTTAGATTATTCTACTTCTACATTCCTTGGCTTTTTATTATATACACATTCACCATTTTACACATAGGCATACACACTTTATAAATAACTTTAAATGGCTTAACCAATTCAGTAGTTTACCTTCTGGAACATACCACTTCTTGGTCAATTGATTACATAATTCCAATGGGAAAGAGTCCTAGAAAGTCGTTTCATAGATTAAGTCAACTCTAGGGTTTTATTGTTTCAGTACCAGAAACCTGGATGCATTTGGCCACAACTTGGTTTGCTGCTCTATAATTAAATGAATAACACCATTGATTTTTTTTTCTTCCAGAAGTTATCTGAAGCAGCAGGCAAGATTAGTGGTATATGAGTTTTTCTCAATATTAAAATACACACATCCAAAAACAGGAGGAAACTTTTTTATTTGGAGACACTGTCTGATAAGTGCAATTTTTTGCACCAGCTTCAGAACTTGGGAGACTACCTATTTACTACACCACATATATCTACTCTTACAGTTAAGTAGCATACATAAGAGATGCTTACAGACAATAAAAACAGAGTCAGATGTTATTGGAATTTATTTGAATGGATTATTAACATAACAAAAGCAAGACCACCACATAAAATGTCTTTCTGCATTGTGGAATTACATCTAAAGAATCAAAATGGAAAATAACTGAAGAAAATATGTGAGAATAATTAAATCATGTTTAGTGTTCATTAGCTGACAAATACTGAGTATGCACTGTGTGTCTAACAGAAGATTGTTTACCAAGGCCTGTATTAAGGACATATTCTTATATTCTTCCCATAATTGCCTTCACATGTTACTAGGTTTAAGGCAGATGAAAAATTCTTTTTTTTTTTGCAGTACTGGGGATTGAACTCAGGGGCGTTATACCTCTGAGCTATACCCTCAACCCTATTTTTTATTCTTTATTTTGAAACAGGGTCTCACTAAGTTGCGGAGTGTCTCACTAGGTAGCGGAGGCTGGCCGTGAACCCGGATCCTTCGTTCTCATCCTCCTGAATGCTGGAATTACAAGCGTGAGCCACCACGCCAGACTGAAAAATTCTTGATATTATCACTCTTTGAAATATTATCTGTAGCATTTAACTTGGGCAAACAATATCACATTATCTTAATTTGCTAATATTTCTAGTTGACTAAAATAAATAACCTGTTATTCAATGATATTTTGTTTAAAATTATTTTCATCTACATACCTGGAAAATTATTTTTCTCCATTCTATTTTATACAGTATTTTAAAAGGTCAACTATATGTGCGTGTAAATGTATTATTACTTTCACTCCCATAATAGTAATGCTCTTTGGTTAGAAAATCCAGTTCATATTTGTTGCATTCATTTCAGTCTCTCTGATTAGATCTTAACTGAAATACTTTGAGTTGCCTCAGGCTAGAACACTGAATAGAAACAATGCCTCTACTTATTTCTTTCTCTCTTGTATACTAGAAAAGTATTTTGTACAGTTCTTGTTTTCTATACTCACAGGGAAATGCCTATTAGGAACTGTTGCTGCCCAAGGGTCTGTAGACCAGCATTAAGTACATAAACAATGAGATAAAACTGACATTGGTCTGTTCATTAATATCCCTATTTCCTTTTAGGTACTAAAAGTGTGTATGATGTACATTCTACATTTTCTTTACTATTTTCCAGGCTTTTGGTTCATCTTTTACCAATAGAAAAGACTACTTGGCCAATATCTGTAAGTTCAGTTCATTACCAGGTAGGCAACTTAGATTATAGGCATGAAAAATTTAAGAAATTGTAGAACAAAATTCTGAACATCAATATTGAATGACTTCCATTTGATATAATATTTTCTCTTGTATCACACCATTGATATTTGGCTTCCTCCTTTTTGTATTATATCTGAAATATTTTCTGGGTAACTGTTGTGGAAACTTTTTTTTTTCTTTCTACAATGCATCTTTCTTTCATCTTGTAGGCTTTTGAGGAAATAGTTTTTCTGTGGCATTCAGACTTGGTCTAGTTCATTTATCCCTTATACTCAATCCTTCAGCAAGTCTTGTTGGCCTAATGTTTAAACTATATCTGGAATTTGCACCTCCTTGCTATATTCAAAACTGCCTACCATTGTCTCTCACCAAATCATTTCAAGAGCCTCGAAGTTCTATCCCAGCTTCTCAAACTCAGCTCCTTATAATCTGTTCTCAACACAGCAGCCAACTTGATTCTATCAAAAAGTTAACTATACTATGTTACTCCTCTTCTGAACTCCATTCTTTTCCCATTTAACAATAAAATAAAAATAGTCCTTTCTGAGATTTACCTGTTCAAATTTCCCTCCCTCCCTCTTTCCCCTTCCTTCCTTCCTTCCTTCCTTCCTTCCTTCCTTCCTTCCTTCCTTCCTTTCTTCCCTCCCTCCCTCCTTCCTTCCTTTCCTTTTCCCTTTTTCCCTCTTTCTCTCCATTTTGTACTGGAGATTTAACCCAGGGACATTATACCTCTGAGCTACATCTCCAGTCCTTTTTTATTTTTAATTTTTAAACAGTATCACTAGATTGCAGATAGTCTCATTAAGTGCTGAGGCTGGCCTCAAGTCTGTGATCCTCTTGTCTCCACCTTACAAGTACTGAGATTGCAGGAGTGCACCACCACATCTGGCTCTTGCTATTTCTTTGAGCATACTGAGTACTAAAATCCCTGACTCTCACTCATTCTAGTCACATTGGATATTTCACTTTCTGTTGCTTCTGCCTGAAAATTTCTTCCACCTTATAATTTCATGAATAGCTCCCTTTCTGTTTTAAAGTTTTTATTCAAATATTTGGTAGTGCTCTATACATAGTGGGAAATTATTAAATATTTGTTGAGCATTTGAATGATTGCCAAAGTTCTCTGCCCTTCTCTGAGAAAGGGTAGTTACATTTACTAAGAGTACATTTATTTATCTTTCATATCTATTTCTCTCTAAGGAAATTGATTACAGAGTGAAGTTAAGTTTTTTTTTTAAGTGTTAAAATTGATTCTTCATGTTAGAATGGTTTCTCACTTATTCACAGAATCCTGAGCATTAGAATCAGTCCTTTCTAATGGACTCACAGATTTTCTTTCTTTCTTTTTTTTTTTTCAGTACTGGGGATTGAACACAGGGGCATTCTACCTCTGAGCTACATGCCCAGCTCTTTTTTTTTTTAAGTCTTTATTTTGAAACAGGGTCTCACTAAGTTGCAGAGGGCCTCACTAAGTAGCTGAGGCTGACTGGCAGATATTCTGATTGCCCCTTTCTTGACTTCACTATCACTTCCTCTATCTTCCAGTTACATGCTGCCCTTGTTTAAATATCTCAGGTAATAGAGCTGCTTCCATATATTCCAATACTGACTGCTCCCTGGAATTGTTTTAATATTTAGATACTAGAGTATAACAGGTAGTAGAGGCAACCTACTGTACAAAAATACTATTTTCATTAGAACATTTGCACATGAATTTTCTCATATTACTGGTAGACTTTAAGGAATAAAAATCTGAAGAATACCAAAGACTTGGTTAGAAAGTGTGTCAATTATTTTATTATAAATAAGCATAGCTGAGTTCCATGGCACATGCTTGTAATCCTAGTACTTGGGAGGCTGAGACTGGATGATCTGGGTTCACTGCCAGCCTCAGCTACTTTAGTGAGGCCTTCTGAAACTTAATGAGACCCAGCTGTCAGGCTTGTCAACCAACAAGAGTTCGTAGCTCTCTGCTCTAAAATATCATAAGTTATATGACATTTCCATGAAGTGTTATCAAATAAAGAACCTGCCTTTCTTGGTCATGTTTGCAATAAACATTCTTGAAATGACTGAGACTGTGTTTTGGTTGTTTTCTATGACATAAGCCTGCTCAGAATAGCCATTTATTAATTCTTTAATTTAAACTTATCTATTATACCACTGTTTCATGCCAGATACTTTAAGAGAGGCTGGGCATGCAGTGATGGGTGATGCTGCCATTTTCACTTCATTTGCCCAATTGGGACGACGTATTCCACGCACTTCCATTACAGCAATATTCAGAAGAGATTTTTATTAATAGCTTATTTATAAATTAAAAACCCTCTTATATAATTTATTTCTGCTTCTCTGTTTTCCTGGTTTTATTAGAAATAAGTAATACAATGGTATTCTTCTTTAGATTTTATATGTTGAGTTACTTATGAACCCTACTATTTTTCCACAAATATAATTTCTTATTTAAGTGATATAAGCACATTAATTATATATGTATTACTAAAAATAGTCAATTTTGGGAAGATAATTAAACTAGGATATATAATTTTAAAAAGTTTGGTTAATTCTAAATGCAATGGTAGGCTATCACAATTTGTTTAGCAAATATGTATTTATGATGAAGCATGCTATTTATAAATTATGTATTAATACATAAAATATTAATTACACATTACTTTAATTTTGTACTAAACATTCATCATTACAAATAAATCTTATGTAAGTACATTATTCTACCCAGAAATATTAATAACTATCATACTCAGGCATTAAAATATAACATCGACAGTGTTCTCGTAGTTACTGTTTTCTTTAACTTAGTGTACTGTTTGTTTGGCTTTGCCAAAATTAATATTTTAATATATGATGCCTATCCTTAAATGTAGTTTATTCTCTGCAGTCCATTATTATAAAACATGTTTTTCCCCAAATTAAGTGTTTACTTTTCAAAATAAATTCATTCCTAAGTCAGCACATGCTTTTCCATTGTATTTTCAAATATCCCCAATGAAAATGTGGAACATGACTAGTTTGATCAGGAGACTTCCACACAATCAGACATAAGTGTCATCATAGCTATCTGCTACTTAAAAAATAATACATATTCAAGAGATTGAAAATTGTGTATATTGATCCAAAATTTTTTCATTTCAAAGAAAATAACTAATTCATATCTTTTATATTTACTCAAAATTTTTTTTCAGAAATGGATTCCAAGTGTAATGTCAAAAATTTAATCTTACTTTCTATAGAAATAGTTATTGTCAGTGCATTAAATATTAAAGAGGATGTTAATTTCAATGTTTCTTATTTTATGATATATTTCCACTTTTCTACTTCCCAAATTTAATAATAGTGCATTGATTTGGAACCTGCCCCAATCATCAGTGAAATTTATTAAGCCCCCACTTTGCCATTGATGAAATATTTTTAGTTCTTTAATCTTCACCATTTTAGTATATTTATAGCAACTGTTACTTTTTTGAGGCATGCCCTACAGCTAGGATCATTGAGAATGTTTTTTATCACTTATACATTTGTGTAGGTATTATTAACCCCTGTAGTTTTGGGCAGAAAATCTAAATGTGTCTTTGAAAGTTCATTCAGTGTAAGAGAAAACCCAAAACAATCAAAACTAAAACTAAGATTACAGTATTGTCTCCACTTTTTGCTTCTATAGAAGCAAGTTCTATAGTGTTGTCTATAGAACTTGTCTCATTTGGCTTTCAATATATTTCTTGCATAGAAAGTCATGTAAATAGGGCCTTATTGATTATTTAATCATTACAAATGCACAATAGAATTCTTTTATCTCCTATTTGGATGAGTTGGGGCAGGTTTCGCTTCTTGATGGGCTCTCTTTATAATTTACATAACTCTACAGCTAGCATTTAGCAATATTTGATATCTTCTTCAGTGACATTCTTTGTCAATATACTTCAAAATAAGCTTTTACTCTTTTTTTTTTAAGTTTCAAAGATTCTTTGGAAGTTATAGTATCTTGGTCTTTGTCTTGTGTGGTTTATTTGGTTTGATTTCTTGAAAACACTTATACTTTTACGTATCTCAATTTAGTGTCACCTACAGCTTTCATGTATTTTCCTTTCCTAACTTTATCCCATTTTATCATATATTCAAAATATCATATAGCTTACTAAATTCTAAATAATGTGGGCTTGAAAACCTAAGAAATTGTATACAAATAATATGTTTAGATAACAGAAGATCCACTGAAAATAAATCATATCACAGAATGTTAAAATTTACAAAACATATCAGTATCACAGGGGTTTATTTGAGGATTTTGCTTAATTTATTTTGCATAAGTATTTACAAAGATTCATAAAAGTTGGGCCAAAATTGAAAAATCATTGCATGATCAAGATTCTCAGAGCAGAAGACAACTAGGCCCATTCATAGTTGGAGGGCCTCTTGAAAGCACAGATCAAAAACGTACTCCTGACAATTTGGACAGTGTGGACTTGCTCCAACTGGCTCTGGAAGACATCCCAAAGGCAGGGCATTCAGGGTTTACAAGGGCCCAACTGCCCATCATCTGTCAAGCACTCCATCTCCTTCTTGATTTGGATTCATTTTACTTTATCTCTGAGCCACAGACACCATATCACCCATGACTTCGGACATACCCCACAACAGATTGAGAAAATAAAAATAAATTTTGATATCTGAGCATTCAAACCATGCTTGTATTTCTTTGGAGAGGCTGCCATTTTGTTAACATGCCTATTTAGATGGTTTCATGTGCTGGCTGATATTAAAAGGGAGTTGACATTCATTTCACTTTTAAGGGGAAAATGAGAGATTTGTTTAGGGAAGTGGGGGTACAGTTTAAGAAAAGGCCATGATAAGCGAGGTACACTCCAGAGAAAGGATCTGGAGCAGACTGCTTCCTGGGAGTGGAAAATGGCTTGACATTCAACTATTGATAAACAAATTAGTAAGTAATACTTCATCCACTATTCCTCAAATTTACTTCCTTTGCTTTGTCATTTTGCTTTTAGAACCAATCCTCGTGCCATCTGTGGCCTTATATATTTTCCTTTTCTAGTTCTAACCCCTTGATATATGCCTAGTTCTATTTAAAGCATCCTTCTTTTAGCCAAAAGGTATTTATCTTATTGCTACATTATAGATGATGACTTATAAATGTGTAGACACAAAATTCTATTGACAATTTTTACCTTATTTTGTTTTAATTTCACCTATACTACTAGCCCAGGGAAAGTCTCTTGTGATTGTTTTGTGCCGATGTGGTGATGAATATAATTTACGGTTTTCAATTTAAGAGAAGAATGTATATAGAACCACAGAAATCTTAAGAAAACCATTATGACTCCTCTTTCTCTTTACCTCACACTGTATTATATAGTGTCAACTATAAAGTAGTGTAAAACAGAGACTTAGTTTCTTAAGATCTCTTTTTCCTTTTATGAATAACATTTCTTGGACATTATCCCTTCCTATAGTGTCCATCATTACATGTTCTAAGCTTTCTTGCTTGTTTGCTGTTTTGTCTATTTGATAGAGAATGGTGCTTTGAAAATAACTTGTGGTTTTCCTAGTGTATAATATTTTAATTTAATTTAGTCAAAGCCTTTCATATCACTCTGTATTGATTACTTTCCATTAAATACGCAACATTTTAATTCTCTGTATGGTATCTGATCTTTTAAGAAATGACTCAAATCCCACTTTATTGTGATGCTTGGAGTTAAGTCACATCCAGCAGGAAATGCATTTTATAGTTCCTACATTCCTTTTTGTTTTCTAAATCCAAGTAGTATTGTTGTATCTTGGTGAACTACATTTATCATTTTAATCGACCAGAAATTATACAGGCAAGTATAAAACAGGTATCCTTACCTTCAACAGTCTTTCAATCTACAAGAATAAAATGAATCAGCAAAATAAGTATCAAACATGATAGATAAATCAGAGAGAAATAAAAATAAATTCTAAGAGTTACGGAGAATAAATTCCTGTAGAATATCAAAAGAGAATAAATATTAGAGACTCTAAATATTAAATGATATTAGGTTTATATTAGTAATTTTGGGATCTAGAAGATAAGGAACCTGGGCATGATGTTGCAAACCTGTAGTTTAAGTACTTGGGAGGCTGAGACAGGAGGATTGTAGGTTCAAGATCAGTCACAGCAAATTAGCAAGATTCTCAGAAACCTAGCAAGACCCTGTCTCAAACAAAACAAAATAAGAAGGTTAGGGGTATATTCTGGAGGCAGTATGCCCCTGAGTTCAATCCCCAATACCATACACACACACACACACACACACACACACACACATGAAGAGGGGTGGGGAAAGAGAAAATCAATGAAGTATTTGCTTTCATTTACATTATGTATATAAATGAGAATCCCAATGCCAATCTCAATATTCTGTATGACTAAAGAGGAGGGAGTGAAGAGGGAGCTAGAGGAAGCTCACCAAGTGCTGTGTGCATGTATGTCACCATCACTATGATGTGAGATTACAATGCATCGATTAAAGTATATAAAAATTAATTAAAACCCTATGAGAGATGGCAGACATAAGTTGAAGCTATATCTACCTACCAGAAAGCTAATATACATCATATACTAGGAAGAGCAAGACATTCCTGTACAGAACTCAGCTAGGTGAGAAAGAGAATGGTAAGGAGAAATCTAGAGAAATGCCAGAAAGAATAAAAAATAGTTCATCCCCCAAAAGAATGCAGCCTGTAGTTTGTATGCATTTTCAAGGACTCAGAATGAGAGAACTGCATTCAGCTATAAACTAGAGCAGTGTCATATGCTCATTTGACCATTCACTGATTGTTCTGATTGTTCTGGTGCTTTCTCTATGAAGGCTCTTTTGATTTATTGGTTAGACTGAGCCTGCCTCTTAGTTATTCTTTTAGTTCTTCATCCTTGGCTAGCTTGACTTCCTTTTCACCTTAAGGATACAGACACAAATGATTTGCTCCTTAGTGACATACTTTAGCCTCTAGAGGATGTCCATACCCTCAAACCCCAGAGAAGAAGAGTATTTTGTGATGTGTGGGTCACCAACACAAACTGGACTAAGGTATATAGGGTGGAGTATTTTGTAGAAAGAATGGTGAGGTGCCAAGATCTTATTCCTGCCTGGAGAGCCCATTACAGTCTCCCTTTCCTTTTAGGATTTCCCTTGTTCTTTAAAATTTCTTAGAAAATCCTTGTTTAAAAATTGCTTATGCTATACCCATATGTGAGAATATCGTATGCATGTTTGTATAACTTTGACTTTACTAAGATGTATAATTGCAGTACGTCAATAAAGTATTAATGAAAGAGAGAGGAAGAAGAGGAAGAGGAGGAGGAGGAGGAGGAGGAGGAGGAGGAGGAGGAGGAGGAGGAGGAGAAAGTATAGAGATTGATCCTTAAGGGAAAAGAGTTGGAAAGCTCTGCATAAAGTCACAGAAGCAGAAAAGAAAATGGAATTTGTTTTAAAAATATGGATACATTTTTGCTTTAATGGTGCTTTGTGCATACAATAGGAAGTTAAGCCAGAAAAAAAAGTTGGATTCTGAATCTGAGAGCATTATATGGTAGAGAATATGAATCCTCATTAGATAAAATACTAATTATTTAAGAAAAAAATAGGTAGAGTATATGAATAATAGGTAAAGTATATGAAGATAAAATATGATTATATGAATCTTCATCACTTATCTCTTAGTGTAGAAATAGGTATTTATTTAGAATTTAAAAATTTTTAAATAATAAAGAAGAGGTAAAAAATACAATGAGATTTATGTCATTCAGATTTAGAATTTCTGAAATCTAAAATGTCAAAGTAAGTTGTGCATGGTGGCGCACACTTGTAATCCCAGTACTTGGGAGGCTGAGACAGGATGAGCTTGGGATGGAGGACAGCCTCAGCAAGTCGTGAGACTTTCATCAACCTAGCAAGCCCCTGTTTCAAAATAAAATAAAAAAATAGGGCTGAGGGTGTAGCTGGAAGATTGAATGCCCTTGGGCTCAATCCCCAGTACCACACACACACACAAATAATAAAGTATCAAAGTAAACTCTGGTTACCTGACATTTCTTTGTCTTATAATTTATGATATTTATTAATATTATATCAAATGCTAATGATAGCAGATATATCACAGAACTGTATAATTATTTATCATTCTTAAGAAAAATCTATATTTTTCTTAAGAATGATGATAAATAATATTCAAATTATTTTATATACTACTGTTGATTAGGTGGCCCTTATTTGACTATAATTACTTTAAAATTGATACCCCATTTTTATCTTCAATATCCTAAAATAACTAGACTCCAGTACTACTATTGGAATAAAGGACTATGTGCTCTGGCACACCCTTTATCACTTTTACCATAGAGTGAGTATATTTTTTTCTTTCCTTGAAACCGACTGGCCTTGTGACCAGATCTGAACAACAGAATGTGGCAAACTGAGCTTGTATAACTGCAGAGATTATTTGCTAAAGAATGTGGAGTTTCTCCCTCAACCACTTGATCTGCTGTCTCCCATAAGCCAAACACCATGTAAGATGTCTCACAACTTTGAAACTGCCATGTGGGGAAAAGACCAATCATCTACATAATCCAGCACGAGTCACTTAGTGTGCTACTTCAAAAAGGTAAAGAATAACATTCTTTGCCTATTTGGTATTCTGTAGACGAGTTAACAAGAGAGTATGAATTTATTTTTAGGTGATGGTGTATTTACTTTTGAGTATATATTTCTGAATTTATATTTTATTATGAGTATATGTATATCAAAGAAAAATTTGTTCTGAATATTTATGATGGTTCTTTTAATATTTAAAAATGGCCATTCCACTTGTTTTAATCAAATGTTTTCATATTGGGAATGGAAAGTAAGTGAATGAATAACGAATAAAAATTTATATAGATTGAAAAAAGTCATGTATCACCAAACATTGCTGTCTGTATGTTTTGTACTATGTTGACCATGTGAGTACCTCATGTATTATATAGAAATATGTAGAAATGTATGATATAAATCTTTATATATTTTTAAATCAAATTATTATTCTGGAATATTCTCTGCAGAAGGTTTGTTTTCCATTCTTAGGTTTACTTTTTACTTCCTTCTATATTTTAAATACCAGGGTGTACACAATGTTACTCTAGGCCATTCTATTAGTACATTTGTCGTTTTAATTTTAATCATGTGTATGCTCTTCTTTCTCACAAATGTCATTACTCAGAGTATATATCCATGTTGAAGTTTGCCAACTTAAAGAGTAATATGTTTAATATTTTAAAAATGAAAACAGACAAGTGTTTTAATTAAAGAACAAATAAAAATGATCAGACACTACATGAAGTTATTTACTTCAGAGCTGCATGCTGGTAACAGGTATTTTTTTTTTATATATATAGCCGTGAATGTACAGCAGTTAAGAGATCTCCAGCACCTCAGAAACAAAGGTTAGGACATTGATTTTAAGTACACTGCAGTTATCACTAGTTATACATGGAGGACTAGATTCAGAACCCCTGTAGATACCCAAGTCTGGGGATTCCTTATATAAAATGATAAACTATTTGTATATAACTTACATTTTCCTTTGACAGTAAGTCATCCATAGAATGCAGGAGGCCTGGGGTCTAGACATCATTTATTGACTTCCAATCAGGTAGCTTTTTTGACTCTATGCATTTCTGCCCCAAAGATTTACTATAATAAAATATGAAAGATTCTGCTTACGGTAGAACAGGTAAGGTCAAAGAAGGTACCTAAACTTCTGAAGGTATAGTTTTCACATAGATTATAATAGCTAATAACCTAACTACTAAGGCTAACAGTTTGACAACCAAGTTTGGAATGATGTTCCTAGGTTGTTATCACCAGTGATAATTTTATTTGCTTTACAGGTAATCTAGACATTTTATATAACCAGGGGGAGATTATATAATCTAAAGTTTGCATTAGGTCACTTTTTTATGCAGATATTTGTGGTCATTGGGAGGAGAATCACTGTAAGGATATCACCACTCATCACTATTAATTGAGGAGAGAAATGTGGGTTTAATAGAAACAACATTATTGGCTTGATTTTCTGATGGTCACTATTAGTAGAAACCTAAAAAAAATTATTTGTCCTGTATAAGACTCTCCGTTTGACTATCATTATTCAAATCATATTCCTAATGCCTTCTTTATTATTAAGGTTTTATTTAGAGAGAAGTGACCTATTTGATTTCTAGCTGAAGAAGCATGTAATTAAATAATACCCTTGGGCTCATTCTATTTTCTTGCCTTATTGTGAAATAAGAAAGAAAGGTCTATTGAAGGAGAATTAAAGAATAATGCTGATACATAGCAAATGATAGTTTAGTTTTGCCTACAAGGACAATTCTTTTCCTATAAAACAAATGAATACAATGTGCTAGAAAACTTCGGAAAAAATTAAATCAACTATCCAAGAGTTTTGAATATTATATTGTAAGATTTTTTTTTCTAAGTTCAGTCTAAAACAAAAGGTAGAATATTAGGCTATTTTTCATCATTGCCACTTCAATATGATTATCATCATCATCTTCAGTATCAAAATCACCACTTTAATAAAAAGAATAGTACTTAACTAGAAATAAACTAGAACCTTAGTAATAGATTAAAAAAAGTAAGACATTTAAGAGGTTCATTTTATACTAACATGGATATACTAAGATAAGAACAGAAAATGTGTAAAAAATGATAAGTAAAAGATTTAAATACAGAGTAAAAGTTTAAATATTATGATGTTCTGACTAGACATCAAATGAAAACTATATTTTAATTTAGTCTTTCTTATATTCCTTCACCTTTTTAGTGTATTTAGATTTTAAATGTACTCACCATAAAGAACTGTTAAAATGTAAGATTATAGACATGCAATTTTATCTGAGTTCATCATTACTCAATGTATACATGAATCAAATGTCACTCATTCCTTATAAAATGTACAAATATTATGTGTTAAACAAAATGTAATTTAAATTTATTAATTTTTTAAATTCTCCAATCAAGATATTGGAGAAGATCAGTCTCATTGTTTACTATATAAATTAATCTGGAGTCTGGAAAATTTAAGGATATAATTACTTGGATTGCCTTCTTTGTCCTATCACTTAGATTTCAGTACAGAGAGTTTAGTGGTAGTGAAGAAGAAGAAAAAATTTATTATTAAGTGTTTGTTAAATATATACAGCCTTAAGTACTCTTATGACCAAAATTCATCACTGAGAATAATACTTGAGTACCTTACTATATGCACAACTTACTATCTATGTTTAAGACATAATCCCTATACTATACACATTGAGTATATGTTTATCATTGAAATGTAGACAAGTACACACATAACTCTTACAAAATGTTAAATATATTAATGCCATAAAGATATCATTAAATTACATATCTTTCCAGAGTGGACAGTACACATTTTTCACTTGAAGTAAAAATCTGCATGGATCAAAATGGCTTTATGGTGGGTTTAATATTGAACTAGAACTTTAAGAACAAAATATATTTATATCAAAAAATAGGCAAAGGAACTGGGGGAAGTTTTTTTAAGAAGGAAATCATGTGATAGAAAACATAGATGTTAGCCGGGCGTGGTGGCGCACGCTTGTAATCCCAGCATTCGGGAGGCTGAGACCAGAGGATCCGGGTTCGCGGCCAGCCTCAGCTACCTAGTGAGGCACTCCGCAACTTAGTGAGACTCGGTTTCAAAATAAAGAATAAAAAATAGGGCTGGGGGTGTAGCTCGGAGGTAGAATGCCCCTGAGTTCAATCCCCAGCACCG
>PVLC010000254.1:0-75969 GCA_004027655.1 Graphiurus murinus
ACACAAAAAAAAAAAAAAAAAAAAAAAAAAAGATTTGTTTTTATCCCTGGGATGAAGTGGCATGGGAAGTACAGGAAACATGAGTAAGTACTAACGATGACTGTGGTAATAGCTACTACTACTCTGTGTTCTATGTAGTCCTCTGCATTGTTTCTGTGAAATAGGATGAGTATATCAAAATATTCCACTGAAAATTAATCAGCTCTCAAGTTAAATTATAAAAGACCCTGTGATATGAAATACAATATCCAAAAGTATCAAACAAGATGGAAGAATCTACTGAATCACTGTTTCCTTTATCTTCTCATGAAAATAAACCACAGCTTAAGTACCCTTTCTGGCTTATTAGTGACTGGAACCAAGGAGAAGAAATATTATCTAGTTGGCCTGGAGTCTAAGGGCTATGTGGGGCATCCCCAGCACCTGCCCAGTCTCTTATCCAGGGGTTGGTTCTGAGAGCCAGGGTACACACACACACACACACACACACACACACACACACACACACACACACACACACACATATATATATATATATATATATATATATATATATATATACCTGAAAGCATAAGGCATCCTACTCTAGCCTCTGACTCTCAGTGAACATGCATTTTCTGGGCTCTAGACCTACAACAGACCCCTGGCCTCTCAGCACTAGCTGGCCTCAATCATCCTGGTCTAGGGCTTGAGCCTCTGATCATGCTACCTTCTGAGACTGGCCCTCCCTGCCAGGTCTATATTCATGTAAATGCTGGCGTGCTCTCAGGTAATAACTAATTTGAAATCGCAATGATATATTCAGTCAACTCCTGCCATGTTTATAGACACTCTATGTGGTTTAAAAATAAGTATTTCCTTCATTTTTTTTAAACCATGGAGATGATGAGCTACTAAATGTTGAGTGGCTTGTTACATGTCTGAAAGAGGCCAGAATGATCCCTAACTAGATATATGTTTTAGATTGTTGATTTGGTAACATCTATATAAATTATACTGTGGACTTTGGGGCAGATAACCTTTTCAGAGTAAGAAAACTTTCATTGCTGGTATGAGAATTACTATTATAAACTAATTTTGAATTCTAACAAATACTTTACTAATAATTGTGATTTTCTCTCCTTTATAAATTTGGTGTGCAAAATTATATTAAAGCAACCTTGTGTCCCTGATTTAAACCCAATTTGCTCACCTATTAATTTTTTAATATATTATTCAATTTAACTTGCTTTTATTCCTTCAGATAGTTTTCATTTATTTGACAATATGGTTGGCAATATCCTCTTATTATATTCTCAATGTCTACAGGGAACAATAACAATGTTCCTTTTTTTGTTCCCAAATCCCTCCTATTGTTTTAATTTTGTTTCTCTTGTTGGAACTTGCTAGTTCTAATAAGTTTTTCAAAGAACAAGCCTTTGATTTTGATGATGGTCTCTGTCATATATTTGGTTTTTGCTTTTGTTTTTAAATTTTCATTATTTTTTTGCTCTTCTCTTTAGTTTTTCCTTCCTTCCATTTACTTTCAGTTTACTTTTCCCTTTAGAAATAAATGCTCAATCTTCTTTCTAACATGGTTTTAAGGCTACACATTGTCCTCAAAGATTGCATTAGTTGTATGTTGTAAATTTTTATTTGTCAAAAACAATATTATTCATGTCAAAATATCTTACAATTTCCATTGTGATTTCTTTTTTGATCAATGATGTAGGGTATATTTCTTAATTTTCAAATATGTAAATATTCAAGATTGTATTATTGTTTACAGGATTAATGTTCCTGAATTACAACTTAAATTAATCATGATCAAATTTTAACCTTTTGTAAGTTTTTTAATCATCTGAAATATCTTTGCTTTTTGGCTATCTAGCCAAGTATTTCATATATTGCATATATATTATAAAAATGATTTTCTGTACCTGTATGTATCTATAAGTTTATTATGTTATATAAACTTTCTAAATGTTTACTTTTTTCAGCTATCTTGATTACTAAAAGAGATTTATTACACTGTCTTACAATCTAAATATTTTCTATTTTTTCTCTTAGTTCTGTTATTCTTTGCTTTAATTAGCTTATATTATTAAGTGACTAAAACTTAGGGATAATTTTAACTTCCAGACCAATTAAAACTCTTAAAGTTGTACAATATCCTCCTTTGTTTTCAAGTCTTATTAATATTATTATCACCCTTTGGGGGGAAGAGGCATTGGCATTTGTATTGCATATGTTTTTCTATCATTTACTTTCAACCTTTATACATCCTTATGTTTTATATAGATCTCTTGACAGTAGCATTAAGTTGGGCCTTATCTAGACCATAAATCTTTGTCTTTAACTAAAACATCTTGTCTATTTACAATTAATATTATTGCTAACATATTTGTACCTGGGTCTACCATCTTTCTATCTCCTCAGCTTTTCTGAACATTAATATCAACTTCAAACATGGGTCTTATAAGGATTAAAAATTTTTAAATGAAATTTGTATAAATAATTTGAAAATTACAATATCTTCAATCATGATTGTTTTCTTTTCTTTCCTTTTTTGGAATATAAAATGGCAGCATTATAATATGCATATAGTTTTCCAAGGTGACACTTTATAAAGAAACAAAGCTCACAATACTTGTCATAGAAAGGTCTCTTGAAGACATACAGGAGAAAGTGCCAGGTGAGTTAAAGGAATGGAAAAGAGTCCAGAGAAGCAACACGTGGTAAGATGGACATGAGTTGGATCCTATAGAGCTTCCTGGGCTGTAGACTTTGTTAGAACCAGCCAAGATGTCCATCAAAAGATGAATGGATTACAAAACTATGGGACATGTACACAATGGAATTTTACTCAGCCATAAAGAAGAATAAAATCATGTCATTTGCAGTAAAATGGATGGAACTGGAAAACATTATGCTAAGTGAGATTAGTCAGTCACAAAAAGTAAAAAATCATATGCTCTCCCTATTATGTGGAAACTAGGGAGAAAGTGGGTCATAAGAGGGACTCTAGACGAAGAAGGAGAAACCTTAGATGAGCAAGAAGGTGACTTAACTGAAGGTGATGGGGGTGGAGGGGACACCTCAATGCACATGATGTACTTTCACAAACATATCAAAGTCAGTCACTAAACTGAACTTGAGAAGGAGGGAGGGGGGAGGGAATAGGGTGGGAACTGGAGAAGGGTTAAATGAAAGATGTGTGCATGTATGCCTCCATCAGCTTCTACCTAACAAAGATGTATGATTACAATGCGTCAAAAAAAAAAAAAAAAGAAAAGAAATGCACTTTCCAATGTGTCAGACACAATCATGTTCAGAACTATGTTTTTATTTATTTATTTATTTATTTATTTGCAGTGCTGGGGATTGAACCAGGGCCTCATGTATCCTAGGCAAGTGGTCTACCACTGAGCTACACTCCAGCTTTACATTTGTAATTATTTATTTCGGTAGCTAGGGTAAAAACTAATTATAGGAAGCAAAGCTGGAGTAGAAATTATAAGATAACCATTTTAGTGTTCTAAAGACTGCCCCTCCCCCAAAATAAGGTAGTGCCTTTGATCTGAGAAACAGAAGCAGGTGGAAAATAAGATGTCACTGAGGGAGAATCAATAGGACATTGTGTGTGTGTTTGTGTGTGTGTGTGTGTGTGTGTGTGTGTGTGTGTGTGTGTGTTTGCTTAGTTTTGGATTGAAGTTAGTGCTATTCTATCACCATGCTACATCCCCAGCCCTTTTTATTTTTTATTTTGAGACAAAGTCTCACTAAGTTATCAAGGATGTCCTTGAACTTGGGATCCCCCTGCCTCAGCTTCCCAGATAGGTAGGATTACAGGAATGCACAGGACATGATAATGCTTCCCGTGAGGAGTAAGAGAGAGGGTACAGTATTAAGAATGACTTCATAATTTATATCAAGCAGCATGCTAATGGGAAGCATGTATAGTAAATTTATATCTACAGAAAAGTCTAACGCAGACCATTTATCAAGTCTACTGCTTATTATTTTATCTTATTTCCATTTTTACTATACTTTAAAAAAGAAAGTTTAAGAAAGTCTCCCATAGTTCTAATCTCTCCAGTTTTTAATTTTTTTCTCTGTAGTTTTTGTGCTAAAAATGATTTCAAGTATAACTAAACAGTGTGCCACATACTATTTTTCTTACAAAAGACATGCTACAGTTCATTCAGAAACCCTCAGATGTCAGGCCCGGTTGAGATAGCCTCTAAAAAATATTAATATACAAAAGTTTCATTATATTCTATTTTTTGCAAGAAAATAAATTGAAATAGACAATCCTGGAAAAGATAATTTGTTTTTCTCTAACACAAAACTCCAGTACCACTGCTTTCAAAAGAAAGCATTTCTATTACACAACCATGTTTGTAATTGAAATGATAACCCTCAAATAATTTGCTGGGCCTGGATTTCATGTAGGATTTCAACTTTTGAGCTCTTTGTAAAATAAAGAGATAAAGTTTCTAATGGAACTGTAAGACTGTTGAGTCTGAAAAAATTCCCTCTGTTTCCAGTTATAAAAGTTATGTCAAAAAGCATCTCTCCTCTAAAGACAACATTTTTCAACATTAGGGAAGCTTTATTTACAGGGTGGGGGTGGATTTCCTCAGCAGTCATACTCTACAGAGCATTAATAACAAATGGCATGCATCCCTCATCCACAAAGATGAAGTGGCAGGGATGCCAGAGGTCCTTGGATTTAAAGCACAGGTGTCTTGGTTCATCCTGGCTGCTATAATAGAATATCACAGTCTTATAAACAACAGACATTTAAAGTTCTGGAAGCTGAGAAATCTAAGATCAAGGTGCTGACAGATATGGTGTCTGCTGAGGACCTGCTTCCTGGTTCATAGACAGCTGGAGTCTTTCTGAGTCCTCACATGGCAGAAGGAGTTAGAGACCTCTACAGGGTCTCTTTTATATAGGGCATTTTCCCTTTCACCAGGAACCTATTTTCGTGATTTAATCGCCCCCGAAGACCCCAGCTCTTAACACCATTACTTCACGGGTTAGGATGTCAGCATATGACCTGCAGAGAGGAGAGGAGCATGCATGTTGTATGTAGGAACTCAGGATGGGGAGGGGCATGAAAGGAAGGTTGAGGGTGTTGGTGCTTCGGTGTTTGCTGTCATGATCTTTCTGCTGGGCTTGAGGGATAAAGAAAGGAGAAGGAGAAGCTGGGGGATTCCACAGAGCCTTGTATTTCAAACATCATATTGTGAGCTATTATTTTGATGTGAATCAAAATCAGAATCTGTCTCTGTTAGCCAGTATTGAAGCTCATACATGTGAGTACAGTGTGCAAATATGTGTACATATGTGTGAATTGATGTGTTGTTTGACCATGGTTTATAGTACAAAATGGGTCACGGAGTTACAGTATTTCAGGTTCCTTGCCTTCTCCTCCCAACAGTAAAGATTGCTATGTTAAAGATTTTTGTTCAATATTTTTTCTTGTGCTTTACACCTTCAGAAAAAAAAATACTGCTGTTTTCTTTTATTTCTGTTACCAAAAATGGAGCAGAGAGGACTTCTCAGAAATTCTCTCCATTGTCTCATCCTATGCCACAGGTGATTCTCTGTTTAACAGTTCCTGAATTCCTTAGTCATCCTACATCACTGAGCTTTAAAGACTATGAAGATCATCTCTTTCCTTCATTTATTTTATAGATGGTCTTAAAATTAGCATACTAGATGGCTTTATTTTAAAATGTATTCCTATTTAAATGATTGTCCAGCTGAAAAACTAGTCTATGATGAATCAGAAGCCCCTCCTCACTGTATAAACATGCAAAGTTATTTACTCTCTCTGAGCTTCAGTTTCTTTAGCAGAAACGTCAGTTTACCTCATGAACTAGAGTATTGCAAAGAATGGTGGTGATTCACACAAAGTGCCTGAAGAAATTTAGGCCTTTAATAAATGAATATTTACAATAAAATGAGAGCCCACACAGGTTACTGTTTTGGAGCCACTTCATACAGGAGAAGCCGTGGTTTTCCACTGTCCTGAGGAGCACATTTCATCTCTTTCCTTCCCCTGAGAGCCAACACATGGCCTGATGTTTTCTTGATATGTGGCTATACTCGTTGCCAAAACAACTAGTATAAAAAACAGTTATTATGCCCATATTAACTTGTTAATTTTTTGGACTGGAAACATAATCACAGTAGGAACCACCCACCTTCCAAATGACCCAACTACCAAAGGGATGAAAAATCATGTTCCATCAAACAAGCTCTACTTTACTGGGCAGGAATTTAATGCATAGTCTTTCTGCTTGGGGAGGAAGCCAATAATTGAAAGCACCTGTCAGTCAAGACAGGTGGAGTATTTAGGCAAAGGAGGGAGTGATATTTTTGCTTATCTTCAAAAGGAAAAAAAAACTAGGTGACATTCGGGAGGCTGAGACCGGAGGATCCAGGTTCGTGGCCAGGCTCAGCTACCTAGTGAGACACTCCGCAACTTAGTGAGACTCGGTTTCAAAATAAAGAATAAAAAATAGGGCTGGGGGTATAGCCCCTGAGTTCAATCCCCAGTACCGCAAAACAAACAAACAAACAAACAAAAAAAAAAAAAACCTAGGTGATAAGAGAGAATTTTCATTTTGCTCTAAAATAAGCCTACGACCATCTTGAACAGAGGCCAGTACTTATTTTCTTTAAAAAAAAAAACTTCCTTCTTTTGCTTTCATGTCTATATAAATACCATCCCATACTGCTAAACCCTCACTCATTGTCCTTTCCTCTAAATCCTTAGGTGACAGGTACATCTCCTAGGTCCTCTCAAATTGATCTCACTGGCAGACCCACTTTGTGGACCACAGGACTATATCCATGGAGGTGGGAATTGTGTTCAATGACATCTCTTTGCCATCTCAAAGAAACTTCAAACACTACTGAAACAAAGCATCTGTGCCCCAGGTGGAACAGGCCATGTGTGCTTCAGTAAGCTGACAGTGTTCTCTAAAGGACCCCAAGCTATACGCAGCTACTGAGTTTTCCCATCCTATCATCTTCAAAATAATAACGAAAATGAAATTTTTGTGCAACTAGCCTTTCCTGCCGACCCTAGGGTGGCATTTATTGTCTATTCTGCTATTAAATGACCTCACAAAAAATAATATTTGGGTCAGGCTCCTTTCTCTTTCCTCACACACACAAATAAGAAGACCCAAGGGTGCAGAAAAGTATAGGGTGGAGACAGATGGAATGGGGCCCGTGACCAGCCTCACTTGGTCAGTGGGCCATGGTTATGGTCAGGTCACCTGGATGCTAAGTTTTCCAGGAACTTGCTTCTTCTCCTGCCTTTCTGCCAAGTGGCAGAAGTTAAGGTCACAGGTAGGGAAATGAGAAGAATCTTTTAGGGACCTGTTGGTTTTGTAAATCAATGTCCGTGCAGTGTCGCAGTGTGTGCGCTCCTGGGGTGAGAAGATTGCTGTCCACGTCACAGGGAGGTATCTTCTCCACACAAGCGATACATGTCTCATTATTGACATCCATTGTCCTCACTCCACTTTTACTCAATAAAACCTAAACCAGCCAGCTATCTGAGCTACAGGGACCCTGATAGGTGCTGGGTTGGGGGCAAGGTGGAGGGGGAGCTATTTCGATAGGTTGACATTTTCCTCATAATGAAAAAAAGGCCATAGTTTGTGTATGTGTGAATCATATAAAATAATGGAACAGAGCTCACGTAGATCTAAACAGTTTACATGTTCAGTGTTGAGGCCCTACATGGTGCTAGATAATACTAAAGTGCTGAGAATACAGTGGCAAACAAGATCCCCTCCTTCGTGAAATAGACATTATAGCAGGAAGAGACAAAATAGACAATCAAAAATAATAATTTCAAATGGGAGTAAGTGCAATGAAGAAGGTAAAGCATGGACCTTGGAGAGAAAGTGACAGGTTATGGGATGGAGATAGTCATCAGCAGGTTTAGAGAAGGTCTCTTGGAGGAGCTGGCATTTGATCTAAAAGCCAAAGGATCAGAAGGAGCGCTAATTGCAGCGCTGGCCAAGAGCATCCCAGGCAGTGGTGCAAGTGCTCCATGGTGTCCGTGGAGGATACACTCCACCTGCATGACCAGAGTGTGGCAGAGAAGGACACGGGCATGCGAAGAGGTCATGGGCAGGAGGCAGGCACATCACCCACAGAGGCTGGTGGGTGACAAGGAGTTCCTCTGTCACTCTTATTGCAAAAGGAACCACTGGGAGGAACCTGCATCAAAATAAATACCCTTTGCCACCCTACTACACGTCCCCTGCTTACTGTCTTCTAAAGATCCATGCCTTAGAGGACTCTGCAGATTTCCCTAGCACACCTTCAGTTTCTGCTTCCTTGTTATTTGCAATTCAATGGAGACTGACCTTCGATGACAATTTATATCTTAATAAACCAAATGTGAAGAAGAAAAAAACAAGATTTACTACCATACTTCTCCCTTACCATTCGCATTCTTCCCAATGATTTGAGTGGAAAGAAACAAAACCAGAAAATAATCCAAACAGTACAAATTAATCTGAACTATCCTTCTCACAACATCCCTGGGAATGGCATGCCAAGTCCCCTTGTCAAAGCTGGTTCTCTGGAAGTGAGTGCCTTCCACAGAGTGTCTCAACAGGGAGAACACAGGAAGGGCTAAACCAGTCTTCTTCCCTTCCGAGCTATTAAAAGCTCCCTTTGGGCCAATCAAGGATTATTGTTTCAACAATGTCTGCAAGCTCACTGCTGGTGGAGCTGGCTCAGCCAACCATAAAAGCATGGGAGAGTCAGGCCTGGCTCATCTCCTTGCCTCTGGCCTGGATCACAGCACCTCTGAGAACCCCACCCCAGGGCTGCAGACCAACTGGACAATAAGGCTCTTAAGTGCAGTCTGAATTTTGCTTCCAGGAGGAGACTTCCCCAACACAATCAACTCTTTTTTTGTTGTTGTTGTTAAGTTCATATTCTTAAATCTGTTCTGATATCCTTAAAAGAAAATAAACAAGACAGAGACAAAAGCATGGAAATGAGGTGGTTTCAATCGACCAGAGAGCCTGTGGAAGAGTACCTTAACTTACTATGGGCTGCCAGGTAAATGACAAAATAAGTGTATAAGGGAAGCAAACTGTTAAAAAAAATTGTTAATGATGCATGAAGATAAAAGCTATCTTTGATTGAAGTAACCGATTAAAGACATCAAAGGGAAAGATCTGAAAGTGAGCTTCCTAAATAATCACTAGAAAAGACAAATGCAGGTGCAATTTGAGTTTGTTTTTTGCTTATAGGTCCATAGGGAATGCTTTTGTTTTGAAAAACTGGTCAGCAAAGAACTAAAAAAATTTTACTATTTGAAATGACTAGCTTGAGTTGGCAACAGTAATTAGATATTATCAAACCATGGGCTACACCTGAATGTATCCACATATCCTGAGATGGCTCACAGAACCTATACTGGGGCCACACAAGAGATGATCTCTCAAGAGGAAACTCCAGAAAGTGGGTATCTCTGTTACCAAGAAGACATCCCTGTGAACCCCAGAAGAGAGCTCTGCCCCTCAGTGCTGTCAGATGAGGGAAGTGCAGACTCTAAACTGATTTTCAGACTTGACTTCCCCAGCTCTGGGGACATTCATGCCCAGAAACCCAGCTCTTCCCCAAAAGAGTGCACAAAAACAATATAAGCTGGGTGTGGTGGTACATGCCTATAACACCAGCACTCTAGAGGTTCAGACCAGAGGATCACAGGTTTAAGACCAGCCTCAGTAGCTTAGCAAGACTTTCAGCAACTGAGTGAGACCCTGTTTCAAAATAAAAAGGGCTGGGCATGTAACTCTGAGGTAGAATGCCCCTGGGTCCAATCCCCAGTACCAACAAAATAAAACAACAAACCTTTTACAGGAAAACATTGACTTTCTGTGTTTAGCTAAAGGCTTCTTTTCTTTTGTGTTTGATTAATGTATAAAATTCTGCTCTGAAATGAGACAGTGGTTTTAGAGCTGAGCTTAAATTTCTGATTACTTAAAGGAAAAAGAACTTTCTTTTTCAGAGAAACATATTTATGTGGAGACTGCTATTGCTTCTTTTAAGTCAAAGTAACAAAATTTCTTAAAAACAAAACAATTCTTAAACCCCTCTTCTCAGGAGGAAACTTTGTTAAAGCTAGTTCAGTTTCTAGTGACAGAAACCAACTCCCAAGTGGCTGGAGTGAAAGTGAGAGTTTAGGGGCAGACCTGAAAGTACAAGGATCAATGGACTCAGGCATGGGCAGATCAAGGTACTTACAGATGAGAACCTTTCTCCATCTCTTAGTTCTGCTGCCCCCTCCACTGGCTTCACTTGTAAGCATATTATCCTTAACTGGAAGCAAAATGACTCCAGAAGTATGTTGTATCATGTAGCAATCTCAATGTTTGTTTGTTGGTTGGTTGGTTGGTTGAAGTGAACTTCTTTTGAGAGTTCAACAAATGTCTTAGGATTCGGTTTCAGTAGCTTAGCTTGGTTTATGGACAATGTGGTCCTCAGGTAAATACTCAGAATGGGTAGGAACCTTCACTTCACAATAAGACCCCCAAAGTTCAAGAAATAAAAACAAGGATCAATAAATGGGATAACATTAAGTTAAAGAGCTTCTGTACAGCAAAGGAAAAAAAGTCTGAAAAGAGAACCTAAAGAATGGGACAAAATCTTTGCCAGCTACTCCTCTGACAGAGGACTAATATCTAGAATATACAAAGAATTTCAAAAACTTCACACTAAAAAATAAACAACTCAATCAAAAAATGGGCAATAGAACTGAACAGATACTTCTCAAAGTAAGAAATACAAATGTCAATAAATATGTGAAAAATGTTCAACATCATTAAGAACTAGAAAAACACAAATAAAAAAAATACTGAGATTCCATCTAACTCCAGTTAGAGTGGCAATCATCGAGAATACAAACAATAATAAATTCTGATGAGTTTGTGGGGAAATAGGAACCCTTATACACTGCTGATGGAGTTGCAAATTTGTAGTACAGCCACTATGGAAGTCAGTGTGGAGGTTCCTCAGAAGACTAGGAATGGAACCACCATATGACCCAGCTATATCACTTCTGGGTATCTTTCCAAAGGAACTGAAATCAGAATATTATATTTATATATTCATATCCATGTTTACAGCAGCACAATTCACAATAGCCAAACTATGGAACCAGCCTAGGTGTCCATCAACAGATGAATGGGTCAAAAAACTGGTATTTTACTCAGTCATAAAGAAAAAAAATTTATGTCATTTGCAGGAAAACAGATGGAACTAGAGAACAGTATGTTAAGTGAGATTAACCAGTCTCAAAAGGGGAAGCCTCATATATTTTCTCTCATATGTGGAAGCTGGAAAGAAGCTGAGAATCAAAAGAGACTCAAATAAATGAGAAGAGATATCAGTAGAACAATGGAAGGGGCTCTGGGGGTTGGAATGGGGAGGGAAGAGACTTGATGGAGGCATCAGTTCAAACAATCCTGTGTACATTCATGAAGCTATCAATATTAACTTCAATATCAAGAATGGAGAGATAGAAGGAGTGGGCAGGACCCAGAGGAAAGTGTACCAGGTGCTATGTACATATACGTTTCTATTGCATTAAACCTCAATATGATACATGGTTACAATGCACCAATAAAAGTATATCTTTTAAGAAAAAAAAAAGAATGGCTGACTGACTGGTCAGTCCTGGGGGGCCTGCTCCTGCAACTGTACCCCCTGGATTCCACAAACTAAGATGGGAGCAACCTGGCTCCCAAAGGAAAACGATGTGCTGTTGCCAGGAAAGGAAGGCAAGTTGCTACCTAAGACCTGAAGATGTTCCTGTCATCTCCACACTGTTTCCTCCATTCACCTGTTTCCTCCGCTTTTTATAAAAAGCTTTTCAAGCCTTTGTCCAGGTATTACCTTCCTCAAGCACTGTCTCCAAATTCCACTGAATTGCTCTATTAAAAATGATAAATTAAAAAAACATGGAGCCCTCCCCAGACTCTTGTTTTTGATGAGTCCCCCACAATGTACTCCTGTGTCTCCCTAAATTGCTGAATTTACCACACATTTTGAAACTCTTTGTTTATATGTTACCTTAAGTATAATAAAGCCCAAAAGGCATTTTATTTTTGACACCTAAAACAATCTTTGTCCCCAAATAGTGACAATTTATAGAATTGGACTGTTGTTGACAGAGCTAGCTCTTTCTCATGATGTATGAATTGGCCCACTGTAATATCAGTCACACTGAATTTATTCTGAAATAACACTGAAATGGTCTTGAGCAAAGCTTCCATCTTTCCCTTGTAAATGAAAATTTGAAAATTTAGTAACTGAGAAATGTATTTTTACCTAGTCACTAAGGCCCAAACTCAGACAAGAATAGCAAAGTATTAACTGCTAAAGTACCTTAAAATAGTTCATTAGGAAGTGCTAGGCCCTATATTCAACACCAAACCTAGTAAAACAACTATGAGTCATCTCTAACTTCATTTATTTCATCAGTTCATCTTCTGACTTTAGAAAAATAGAAGTTTTGTATTCCACTATGATCAAAGATACTTCATGCAAAAATAGCCTATGGAACAGCAATGCGTGACTGTTCGGATGATGTTATTTTTGACACTGCTGAAATTTACCATTACTTAAAATATACTAGCTACATCAGTAGAATCTAGAGAATATTCCTTTGCATCTGGCAAATGTATATACATATGCTCTAAGCATAATCTCCACAGGTCTCCTCGGCCTCCGATGGAAATGAGGACTACAACAACCCAGTTCCAACATCTCAGGATTCAGAACCATACATGTCAACTTGACTCTAGTGACCAAGGCCTTTAGAGCTGCACTGAGTCCACACTCAAGTCCTACAGTTTCAGGAGAGACTAAGACCAAGGCATGAGGGTCAAGGAGAAGGTCAACTAATAAGACGATGCAAGGCAGGGGCTGGGTGTGTTACTCACAAGAGGAGTCCAGCTTTTCATTCCACTGGGCGTGGCGTCCACTTCCAGAGCTCAGCTATAGCAGTCTGGTCTGGTCTCACACCAGAGAGACAGTGGGCTGTGTGGGACTTTCCAAGGGGTAGAACAAGAAGGCAGAGAATCATGTGTACTGCTATTTATGGGAAATTTAGGGGCATTTCAAGAGTGGTTTTTCCTATGTAGCCTTCTCATCCCTGATTCCAGATAAGGTACCTCCCTGCTTGAGATCAGATACAATTGCACATCTAATCTTGAAGTTGCTCAGCACCTCAGTGATCCACCACACAAACTCTGAGAGGGTTAAATTGTTACTGGCCTGGTTTGTACATGAGGAAATAGGGCCTCAGAGGGGCTAAGCAACTTTTGGAAAATAATATGCTCCAAAAGTTCTACAATTGGTTTCCTTGCAAGGTTCCTTCAAGTTGTTTTCAGGATACTTGTATGGAGCCAAGGAGCTGCATTTTGCTTTGTCTTGGAGAGAGTGTTAATTGTTCTGGCCCAGACAGCCTTTTGAAGTATAGAACAGTAACTTAAATCACCAGTTCGTGCTATTAAGGCAAGGGTTTCATATCACAAGGAGGCCTCTTAATTGTTTAAGAGTTTAGATCATAAACAATACACATTTATAGAGTAAACTCCAAGTGTAATTGTGTTCTGTACCATTAATAGCCTTCAAATACCCCAATCACCCAAGAGGTGGACCTTTTTACAAAATAAGAAATTTCAGATAACTCTTAAAAGATCCTAAGTTTAATTTCTCTTTCATTTCTAAAATGAAACCAAAATTGCAGATGTTATCTCTTTAAGAAATGCTTTCTCAAATCCTCCTCCAAGCAGAACACACCTAACACAGAACAGAGCTGATATCTGTCCAGACTGAGGCTTCTAAATGGAGCAATTAAATCCAAGTTTGGAGGTTTATTTATCTTCAAAAAATTACATGGTGCATTTCTGCTCCAGGAAGCTCCTGACCTTTTAAAGGTACAAAGCACTTTTCTACAACAAAAGCATTTTTATCTTAAAAGGTACATTACAATTTAGTCAAATTTGACAGTCACAGGTTTAATAAGTTGCAACAGTTGATGATTGCATTTGATAATATGATGACTGCAAAGCAAAAGAATATTTGGTAGCTCACTACCAATTTAAGTCACACCTAATATCTTGACAATGCAATTGCCTAGGATGCTGTTCCAGCTTCCTAGGGATTCCCTACAACTGCCCTCATCTCTGGCTGTGCTCTGGCAGGGCTGGTGGGGGTGGATCTGCACAAGGATGCCTGGCGCCCACTCAGACAAATGAGGTGGTTTCTATTTCATGGGTGTGCAGTGAGCTTCCTGCACTGCAATTCTTTTTACACAGGCTTTAATTCCCCCTGAGTGCTTCTTCAGTTTAGATAGCATTTGTTTTAGAAGGAGCTGGGTTTGGGTGTTAGCCTCTCTGCATGTCAGTGTCTTGCTGGCCTGGTGCTTGTGCTGTCTCCAACCTCTGCAGGAAGGAGCAAGGACCTTTACCCTGTCACTCTGAGAGACTTTTGATCTCTTACCAACCCTCTTTGAGGGTTCTGACTTGGGGAAGCAAATGCTTAAAATGAAAATGCTAAAGTATTTATTGACAGCTTCACTGTCACCGTGGGAGACATCCTCTGATGTGCTGAAAGGGTCCTCCCAGGAAGGCCACATGCAAATTGATTTTTGAAATTCCTAGAAGCCACAGAAAAGAGCTCACCTTTTCCCAGGAGGTAAACAATCTCGCATCATATACTTATTGACCTGGAGGCTTAGGGCTATAAAATTTAGCTCTTTGTTATATTCCCAGAATCTATCCCTGACCCTTTCATTTCATTTCTTATTCCTGTCATTTTTCTTTCTCATTTCCACAGAATCTCAGGGTATGAAGAGACCCTGAGGCCATCTCCCAGCTATGCTTCCCCCTCCCTGTGCCTCCCTGTGTCTCTATGCCCACCTTCTTCCTCTCATCTCTGCACCTCTTCTTCCTCCTCCCATTTGCTATGAAATTGTTGCCACCTACAGGGTAGGCACAGGGAGGAGCCTGGCCTCTTCTGAGAATAAACAGTAGAACCCAGATGAGCTGGACATCAAAGGTTCTGCCTGTGTCGCCATTTGAGGTCTACCTAGCCTCACAGTTCTTCGCCTTTTTCAATATATCAAGATAAGAGGAGACCTCATATGTTGAGCTAATGAATAAACAAATTATTGCTTGGTCAAGTACACAACATACTTGAAGATGGCCCTTCTCCTTTAAAATGGAAACACATTCTTAGGAGAATTAAGGGAGGAGTGTCATTGATCACAGACAACTTACTATAAATGTCTTTAGAATGTTACTTTGTCTCAAACAGTCCTAATAAGAAAAATTAGGAGTTTGTAATAATACCAAGGAGGAGAGTTAATTTTTTATCCTGAGATATGTTATGGAGGAGGAATAAAGAGGGTGGAGAATGGGGTTAAATACGTTAAAGGGGGGGGGGTAAAGCAATGGAGTTAAAAAGTCCTGAAACAAATAGGGAAATTTGGGTAGGCACAGGTAACCTGAAGACACCACCAGCACTAAAACAGGTGTGAGGGTGCAGCAGAGGTGGAGGCAAGCTACAGAAGGGACATACAGAAACAAAACTGAACATAAATATTACTATTAAGCTGAGGATTTTATAGCTATAGTTATAACATCCATGTGCTTAATTGCAGAAACATATATTTAGTAGTCTATCAAACAAGCATGACAAAATTTAACAGTGAACATAGGATCACCATCACTTCAAAACTATTTTAATTTTCCAAAACAACAAGAATCAAAGAAAGCAAGCTATGCAGAAGACAGACAGTGCTTGACACTTGGCTGCTGTGAATGACAAGACCAGAAAAGAAAGTACATCTTTCATTCATGTCAAAGTACTCACCGCCTCTCTAAAACCAGTTCACTTAAATACGTCTGCTTTCTCCCTTGCTGATGTCCTGTATATGAGTCAATTTCGCTCCTTGTTTTGTGAATTGTTAGTTCCTGCAGATGATGACAAGTAGAAGGATTAAGGGAAGCATAGCATAATGAACAAACAAAAGCATTGCATAAATCAGGCGCACAGCGACGGTCCCTCCAGGCAGACATACTCAAGTACTGTGGCTTTGTTCTTGGTTTTGTTTCCCATTTTAGTTCTAGGGTACTGAGAGAATGCACAAAGTACCTTTCCAAATGCATTAATGCTATTTGGGGAAATATATATAAGTAATTGCACCTGGGTCCTAGATAATGAGACTTTCCTTATTGCTTTCAAGGAAATTTTTCATCCTGTCTAAAATGTATATGGGATACAAGAGGCAGGTAACCTGAAGCTCTAGATACATGCTGAATCAGAAGGAATGACACAGGCAAAACCAGAAAGTAACATTAGTAACTCATAGCAATCTGGGCAGCAATCCTATTTCTGCCTACATTTATCTTAAAAGGATTCCTTCAATGGTCTCTATGTAACTGTAAATGAGTTTTTAAAAGTGTTACATTTCTACAGTGCTGTACAGTTTACAGAGTAATTGGATATTCATTATTCTCTTTGTAATATACATACACATATACATATACATATGTATACATACACATTCTCTTTGTAATATACATATACATACATGTATATACATGTATATGTAATATACATATGTATATTACAAAGAGAATATGTGTGTGTGTCTAGTTTCAATACGAGGAAATTGGTATCCAAAGGGCTTGTGTGGCAAGTGCAAGGACACCCACTGACTGGTTACAAAGCCAGGTTTTCTGATTCCCAGCCCAGTACTTTTGTTACACTGCCAGTGTTTTTCTTACTTTGAAAATTAAGCTAATTATACTTTGTACAAGAATTAATACTTTCAAAGTATTTTGAAAATATAAAATGGCCTTATATATAATAAAATGTTCCTTACATTCTTATGGTGCCTTTTTACCCAAGAGTTCAAGTGTTAAGAGATAACAGTGACACCTATTGTTATCCTGAGATAGCAAACTCTAAAAAAACACATTTTCAGTAAATTCAGAACCCACTAATATTCCAAATCTCTCATAAGTAAAAAGAAGTTAAGATCAAGGAGAGAAGATACAGAGCAAAGGTGCTATTATTAAAAACACCACCTTGGCTGTCTGGAAAACCACACAAAAGACAGCTACCATCGCCAGTATGTGGGCCCTCTACCACTTGCCTTCTCATGCATTACTTTTGTGCCTTGTACCAAATTTTGCTGATTTGACAGTACTGTACCATACTTCTTGGTAATATGTAAAGAACTCTATTTAGACATGTTGACTTTACTAATTAGTCTATAAATACTTGACTTTTACCCACTGCTTTGGTAAGTGAGATAATTACTGAGGAAAGGCCAAAGCATTTATGGTCAATCAGATGAGAAGAAAGGGAATATGGTCTTTTAGCTCAGTAAAATGTAAAACATTATGTGGCAAGGCAGAAGCTATTAGCAGGATCAATATCTCTCCTAGTACCTTAATAAATCATTACATCAAAGGCCCGACACAGGATGGAGAAAACCTCAGTCTACCTCCATGCAAGCTTCCAAATTAGAAAATAAAATTCCATTTAAATGACAAAGCCCTAATTGGTGTACAAAGGATATGACAAGCTACAAAACCAGTCTCCAAATTCTAGGTGTATAAAGAGTTTTGAATCATTAGTGAAGGAAGAAAAGCAGAAAGACAAAGAACACTGCTACTCTCTGGGCTGCACATTTATAATTTGCAACTAGTAAATATGTATGAATCTGCTCTACTGCAGCAGGGGATGACATACTGCTTTCTAGAGATAGCGCAGGGCCGAGAAATCAAGGTAGAAGACAATTCAGCAGTTACAACTTCTTCCCTCCCTCCCTCTTCCCACATTTAACCCTCCCCCACCTTTAAATTACTCTCCTTTGGGTATGCTCTCCTAAAATGAAAAGTACTTTGGAACCAATAGATGTTCAAAGTACAGCAAAAAGCATCATGTGGTAAGCTTTAACTGTAGCATGAGACATAAATGTAATTTTTTTCTAAACCCTTAATCATTTTCATGCTTTATGATGTTCCCAGGAAAACATGCAAGCAATTAAAAGAAGTTACTAAGCTCACTGGTTCAATTTTCTTTTTGAACTCTAGAACTATTTTTTCTAATATATAGCAAAAAAAAAAAAAAAAACCCAACATTTTGTAGAGATTAATACCATAGAATATTATACTTTCCTTTAAGACTACTATATTCCCTTACTTATTGAGATGATAGTGAATATAGACTGTTTCGACTCTACTATAATTCTTACATGTTAATTAAAGATCACTTTACTAAGATCTCTCAAACTTCACTGTATGTTAAAACTAAGAGTTTGCATCAGAAAACTAGTCATTGCTGGCAAATGAGCAACACAAGAAAGGAAGGCTTGCCAACCTCTTGAAACATGCATTCACAATTGATTAGTTTTCTCTCATTCAACAGTATTATCAGACACTTAAAATATTAGACTTAGGCCTGATGATGCTTATATTAAAGAATGTTCCCCAAAGGTTCTATCCTCAAAGAGCTTAATAATCTAAGTGGGTATCTAAGGCACACGATACTTAAAAAGTTAAACAACAGTAAATTTAAATTATAAGACAGAATAAAAGTCCTTTGCCACTGGTACCATATATGATTATGTGCCAAAGAAAGAATACAATAAGATTTAAAGAAATCTCTATTGGCAGAGGTTATCAAGGTAGGAATTAAGGGAAGGGGTAAAAAAAACTAGCAAGACAGGATTTGAGCAGATGGAAGAGGGTGGATGAGTGGGTGGGTAGGGCATATTTCAATTGGTAGAAGAAGACTGAACAAGCAAGTAGAATTCCACAGTCCAGTGTGAAGCAGGAGAGTTCACACTGCAGATCAGGGTGGGTCCTACCCCAGCAGCAAGAAAATACAGCAGCCAGATTGCATGAGCCTTAAGGTGGGAAGGTCTTTACTTAACATGGGCAAAACATGGAGAATGCTCACCCCACCTCCACAGCTGGGAGGACTTGGGGAGTCAAAATTGCAAAGGAAGGGATGTCTTAATGCACATTTCACTTGTGACCAAGAGGTGGTGTGGATAGGGGCTTCCATAAAGAAGCCAGAGGCTATCAGGAAGCCTGCTTTTTATAGAAAACAGGTTTCAGACGAGCAAGGAAGTCCTAACTTTAGGGAAAAGCACTGGGAGGGTGGTTCTGTTGTTAGCAACACCCTGAGAGGACTGGGGATGAGCCTGAGGGAGGTCCTCCTGTCTGGGATGGGTAAGAATGGCAGGGATGAGAAGCACAGTGGCTTTGATCTTCTACTTCTAAATGGAATCTGCTGTCTTGTTGGTTCAGGAGCTCACTAAGTGCTAGGAACAGCATGCCACCTGGTCTCACCCATAACTGGCAAGGGTGACATCCTAAGACACCTTGCTGTCAAACCTGCCAGATTCTGACAACTTAAGGAGTTGGGCTCAATGCAGAAGATTCATTCTGTAGCTGGAGGAAAAAAAAGAAAGAGTGGTGAGAAACAAGATATAGGGAGGTTTATCAGTTAGGAGGCTGTACAAGGCCTGTGCTAATTGTTAAAGTCGATATTCTACACTCACACCTTCTCCTGCCTTCTAAAGTTTAAGCAAATCTATGCCCAGTGCCCCACTGCAGGAAATCTCAAAGAATAAAAGCATTGATGGTGACTGATCCTGCTTGAAAGGCTGCTTCTGAGGTACTTTCTGGGAGTTGGAAAAGCAACATGGTGCTGAGTTGTCCACTTGGGGACCCTGGGGAGAACAGGAAACATCTATGCCAGGCAATGAGTTCCTAGCTGACAACTGCTTTTTTCTGCCCCCTTCCCCCAGTAAACACCTTTCTGACTACAGTCAATTTTTCAGCAGAAAGGTCATCAGCTATTGTGTTGATGACAGGGCTCAATTGGTTGGAAGAATTTTGTAGTCTCCAGTCTCAATTATTCCTCTGGGTATCCTTGTTCAAGCAGCAGTTAATTTGAAAACAGTTAGCTGGCCACTCACTTCCTTGAGGCATAGCAAGGCTGGACAGGCTATCAGGTTGGACAAAGGTCCCAGTACAACACTGAAGAAGCCAGATTTCTCCAGTATGAGTCGGGGTCCAGCACTTTAACACCTGATCATGGCAAACTAATCAGGTATTTTCTTTAGTTGCTCAGACAGACTTTATTTTTTGCCTCTGTAGCAGGGAGACACTTCTACTCTTCACCACTAAATAGACTGGACAATTCATCAATTAATTCTTTTTTTTTTCTTTTTTTCCACTCTTTCAGGTAAAGGGCAAAATGGATTATTATGGCAAGTTATAGATAGGAAATCCACAAAGGTAGAGATCAAAGAGAAGTCAATTTTTAGTCAGCTGACCAACATAATATTTAGGGCTGAGATTCATTTTTGAAAAGTTTTTCTTTTCTGCCACTTATATCCTCTCCCATACTTGGTTCCCCCTTAAAGAGGATGAAAATGGCATGAGAAGAAAACTTCTTTTTCTCACCTGTCTGAACTCTCACCCTCTCCCCTTTTCTCTGCAAACCATTTGGCTTCCATAACCACAAGGGTACATAAATGGGCTAAAAATCTGTTACCAGAGACTTTCTCAATTCATTGCACTACTTGCTCAGCTAGATCTGGCAAACTCACCCACATCTGGCATGTTGGCAAGTTTCTGCAGAATTCAGCTGTGCCGCAACGAGGACCCGGGAACAGCTTTCAGCAAGACACCCCTGTGACCCACTGACCTTGCAAATGTGGGGTGAACCTGGTTCATAAAAATAGCTCCTCCAAACACAGGCCTTATTTAGTGTTTTTTTTTAATACTTGTTTCTCGTTTTCAGTGCTCAATTCTCAGAACTATTTTTATAGTTTGGCTCCTTATAAACTACTGTAGGATTTAGTGTTCTGTGCACAAATTTATGCAGAGCATGGAAGAAAATATGGAATTCAGAGGGACATGAAACTAAGTCTATGAACCCCAAACTCCAAACTGTAGGTTTAGACTTCAATGTCTGTTGGACAGTTTAGACAACTTCTGAAAAGCAGGCCATATCTAAATATGCTTCTTCTATTGTTTCTGAGGTATATATCAGTTATCACAAATCATAACTAACCAAAGCTGTGAAGATAAGAACAGGATCATAACTACAGGGGACATGTGCAGCTTTTTTTCCCTTTAAATGAGTTGCCAGAGGCATTGACTCCGAAACGACACATACAGAAGAATGGTGGGAGCGAGGGTCATATGGAGGAGCTCGGCAAAATGTACAGTGTTGAGAGTTTTTAACACAGAAAACTTCAATTTTGGACAGGAATTACAACATGCCAGGAGCATTGGCCACAAGGAAAAATATCGAATTTGTCAGGTTAAGTAACTTTTTAGAAACACTAAAACATAATCTCCTTTAGTAAAGTGTTTTAAATATACTCTAGGGTTTTTCTTTAAAAGTAATATATGATTAATGTAAAAGTTTCAACTAGTTCAAAAGCCTAAAACAATATGCCAGCTTCTCTCTCACTACAGCACCACTTTATAGAGATAATAACATAAACAGTTTCACAGAGAGCCCTCGCACATACAAGCATATATATCTGCATATTTACACATGTGTATATTCCCTGGTGCATGCCTAAACTGCATGGAAATTATTTTATTGAGATAGGCTCATACTGTGTATAATATTCCTGTAGCATTGTTCATGGGATTAGAATAGGTTGACTTGTTTTGTGTGTGTGTGTGTGTGTGTGTGTGTGTGTGTGTGTGTGTTTGTGTGTGTGTATGTGTGTGTGTGGTGCTAGAGATGGAACCCAAGGGCATTCTACCTCTGTGCTATACCCCCAGACCTATTTTATTTTTTGTTTGAAAACAGGGTCTCGCTAAGTTGCTGAGGGCCTTGCTAAATTGCCAAGGCTGGCTTTGAACCTGTGATCCTTCTGTCTTAGGCATGTGCCACCACACCAGGCATGACTTTTTGTTTTTAATGGCTACACTGTATCTTATTGAACAGGTATACTATAATACATATATTCTTATTGGTGTACTTTTTGATTTCTTCTTAGTTTTGATTATTAGAAAAATATGCAGTACACTCCCCTGTAGTTATGGCTATACATGTTGTATAAGCAGAATTAAAATGCCTCCAAACAATATTTTTCCAATCTATACTCTTTCCAACAGTGTTTTAACTTCTCACCAATGCTAGATAGCATCAATTGTTCAAACAGTCTTTAAATGACAATTGAAAAATACTGTTCTATTTTAACTTTGTTTCCATCATCAATGAGGCCCTGTTTGCCAGCATTGTATTATTCTATTATTCTTTCAACTGTCCATTCATGCTTTACATATTTCCTTCTGTTGAATTGCTTTTTATTGAATGTTACATATGAGCACCTTATGTAGCAAGGAAATCAGCCCATCTCCTCTAATATGTACTGTCAATACTTCTCCTAATTTTCATTTGTTTACTGGCTTTGATTGGTTCAGGAACAGGGCAATCTTCTAGAAAAGATGGCATTTAAACAATGCATCAGTAACTTTAAAACAGATTATGTGCTACCAACCATGATATGCTCTCTTCATGTGTTAGGCATGTGTTCAGTAACAAGGTCATCAGGACTAATTAATGGAAGAAGTTCCATCAAGTTTCACAGTCAGCCGGGCGTGGTGGCGCAGGCTTGTAATCCCAGCATTTGGGAGACTGAGATCAGAGGATCTGGGTTCGAGGCCAGCCTCAGCTACCTAGTGAGGCACTCTGCAACTGAGGGAGACCCTGTTTCAAAATAAAGAATAAAAAATGGGGCTGGGGGTATAGCTCGGAGGTAGAATGCCCCTGAGTTCAATCCCCAGTACCGCCAAAAAAAAAAAAAAAAAAAAACCAAAATAAAGAATAAAAAATAGGGCTGGGGGTATAGCTCGGAGGTAGAATTCCCCTGAGTTCAATCCCCAGTACTGCAAAAAAAGAAACAACAACAACAACAACAAAAAGTTTCACATAGTCACAGAGGCCCTCTATAAGGCAGTTTTCTCTCCTGGCAGCTTCTAGTCTTATTCTCAGTAAAGATATCCCCCTAGACGTGTTTGCCCCTTGTTTCTGGAGTAACTTAAAAACTAGCAAACCACTTTCGTGTTTTTACTTTTATTTATTCTCCTGCTTCCCTACCAACAGCTTTGGTAAGAGTGGGAGACATGGCAAAGTGTATAACCAAAATGAAGAGCTAGAGAATTATTATTGTTAAAGGAATTCAGCTGTTATCAGAGAAGTAGCACTAATCCCTAACATAAGAGAAGGATTCCTAGGATTCCTTTCGCATTTATCAGTCTTGCCTGTGTCTTATGTCTTAGGCTCCTACACACTCCTTATCATCATCAACAACTAGGGTTTGCACTGACTGTACCTGCCACTGGTCTGCACAGAATGTGAGGCGCCAGTCCAGCTAACAAAGAGCTTGCTTGTGCTTGTGCAGATGAGCAGATGGGGAGCAGAATGTGTCCTGGAGCTGGCTGAACATGCAAATCCTGACCCTCCATCTGGATAACTGCATTACCCAGAGCCAAATAACCTCTCAGGGCCTCAGATTCCTTATCCATAAGATGCAGACAGGTACAGTATGCTGGAATGATGAAAGATGCTGTAGGATGCTACTATATGATACAAGAAATTATTATATAGAGTGGTGCCTGGCATGCATATGAGAATTTTAGAGAAATGTCGCCGGTCAATGTAATAATAATTAACACAGACAACACTATAAATTAGAGGGTGATGAAGTCCACTGGACCTTACAACAGACAAGCAAGTACTACCACTCATGGAAAAGGGGGCCTCAAAGGAGCAGTCAAGAAATGCAGTGTGAGAAATAGGCCAGACTTGAGTAGGACTAAAATAAGCAAAGGGAAGTGCTGTGTGCCTTCCCCAGGTGGGAAGACCTTTAACAAAAACACTGCATGAACTCAAGGACAGTGAGTGCATCTGGATAGGAGGGAATTCCTTTCAGAAAGTAGAATGCAAAGAAGTTGACCTCTCAAACATCTCCAATTCTTTCTGTTTATTTAAATAAGATAATGTTTACTTATCCTTTGCTCTAGATTAATAAGCTGTTATCAGAGAAGTATCCCTAATCCCTAACTTAAGGAAGAAAAGTTGTGATCCAGAATTTTATCTCCAAGGCACATATTTGATAAGATAAACACCTGTCCTGCAGAAATATAGAGAACTTACTAGGCAGATCCTCGAAGCCCCTGACCATAAATGCTAAGAAAGCAGAATTGAGACACTGTTATCAATGGGGCTCTTTCATTCAGTGCTCATTTGAGGATGAGCCCCCCACCGTCTTGCTCTCCTCAGAGAGGGGGTGGAGGACAAACAGCAGGCTTCTGCTTTCACAGGGCTTCTGTAGCAATGGACACTGCATAAAAACAAACCTGTGAATGAGATTACTTCAGACAGAGGAAAGGACTGGGAGGAAGAGAAAAGTGGGTGTTGTCACAGGATAGAAGGCTACTCTGAGGTGACATCTGGAACTGAGAGCGGAATGACTGGACTGAAGATAAATGGCAGGAAGTCCCCAAAGCACAGCAAGAGCAGGAGGCTGAGGCTGGGAAGAGCTTCCCAGGTGTGTTCACAGAACAAAAGGAAGGTCAGGGGAACTGGTCCTAAGTAAGTCCAGCTCTGAACATGAAATTCGCATCTTGCCCTCCCTTCTGTGGGCTGCCAGAGGTGTAGCAGCAACTTAGTTCTCAAGATGAAATATGTGAGTGAGTCTGGAGCCTCAGAAGCTCCTGTGGCCTGTGGCTTGTTCTCCTGGATGCAGGATGGGGCTTGGGATCCCAAGAGCTAGATGGGAAGTGAAGAGCTTTGGTGAGGAAGGGGTCACTAGGGGGTCATGCCTCCAGTCCCCAGAAAGATGCACTTTGGGTACTGAGACTGGAGAACTTCCATCCATTGTAAGCATAATTTTAGGATAAGAAAAATATTCTTGCCTTTTGCTTCTTTATTTTATCTATGAACTTCCAAATTAGCACTTTGGACACAATCATGAAATTATGAGATGATGGGAAAAAATCCAAAAATGGGCCACATGAAAGCCAAGACCAGGGAACCAGGACAGTTGCTAGTACAATACTAACATTTCAAGGTTCATTAAAAAAAAAAATGTCATCTCAGTAAATGTCCCTTAGGATCACTCTGAAAAATAAAACCACTGATTGACAGAAGATGATCCTTACCTATTAGAGCAATTTTTAATGAGATATTCTGTTTTATTTGCTGGCCTTATTTATAAATGCTTGGTCTTTATAACCACCATGCATATTACCGTAGCAAAATAACTTGTAACTGATAATAATTAAGAATAGAAAATTGAAAAAAAAATGCCTCTTTTCCTGAGAAGTTTAAACTAAATGTGTTTGCTACTAAAATTATGCTTATACAAATGCTGAATATAAGTAAGTTGCCCTGGGGAGGTTAGTGTTTATATTTTTCCCCATTTGTTATTTATTAGCATGAATTAATATGCCAGTTTGTATTTGACATTAGATTTTTTAAAAAATTCTTTAAATAATAAGACCAAATTTCTCTCTGAGGTCATTTTGCTTTCTTGAAAGGAATAATTATTCCAGGATTATAAAGATTAAAACTCAGTAAACTTGGATAAAATTCTAGATTTGCAGATTTCAAGTAGAGTCATCCTAAGGCAAATTATAAGTGCATAGGTCAATGAATTTTATATTTATAATATCATAAATTCTATCATACAATTACTCTTAAAGAAGATGGACTCCCAGGGTAAATAAATATTTTATTTCTGGGATTGGAATGTACAAAGTATGGTAATTAATGTCAACACCATGTCTATCTACTGTTAAATGTTATTTTTAAAAAATATTTCCATTTGCAGCAATACAGAAAGAACACTGGCTATTTGGGGAATAAATTATTATTTCTGAAGAAAAAAGAGCTAAGGCTAGAAGCTCAGATCTTTTGGTTACCTGGACTAGGATCAACTGAGAGAAGAATAAAGATAATATATTATCTCCACTCTCAGAAGAGGGATATATGCTATAGTTTGAGTGCTGAATCTTACAAAGACCCATCTGTGAAGAGCTTGGTATACATACTGGTGCTATTGAGAGATGGAGAAACTGTTAAGATGTGAGATCTAATATGAAGTCTTTAGGTCACTGAGGGAGTGCCCTTGAAGGGGTTTGTGCAGGACCCTGGCCCCTTCCCACCATGATGGGCTCTTTCACCACAAGCCCAAAACAACAGGGCCAATCAATCACAAACTGGAACCTCCAAAATCATGTGCCAAAATGGACTTTTCTCTTTATAAGCTAGTTCATCTCAGCTATTGCATTATAGTGATGGAAAGCTAACATTATAGATCTTTAGCAAGTTTAATAACTTACTAACCTACACATATTTGAAATGAGTTTAAATGCTAATGTATGAGAAAATGCCTTATAAATTATAAACTACTATAAAATGTAAGAGCATGCTATTATTAATTTTGAAGTTGGTTTATCATTGTAATTCTTACAGCTAAATCCCTGCCTATTACTATTTTTCATTGACCAGGTCCAGACCATCTAAAATAAGAATGAGCAGAACAATTGGCCTTTCCAGAAGAAGAGATAGCCAATGGAAAATGTCATTCCATCCAAGAAATTAATTTGTTTACTCAAAATTTGAACAAAATGCCTCCATGCCAAGAACTTTTGAAAACTCACTAAAATAGATGGAGAAGAAAAAAAATACAACTAAAACCTGATAGCATAATTAGTGGCATAGAAGCTTGGAGTAAAAACCATGTAACTAAATCCATAACAGGAAGGTACTAGAACATATCTGTTACACTTTGAACAGTTAGCAAATAACATATTTTAATACATGTCTACATCAAGAGCTTTCCTCCCATATCAGCATTTATTTTTAATCTCATTTTTTTTTTTTTTTTTTTTTTTTTGCAGTGCTGGGGATTGAACTCAGGGGCATTCTACCTCCGAGCTATACCCCTAGCCCTATTTTTTATTCTTTTTTTTTTTTAAACCAAGTCTCACTAAGTTGCGGAGCGCCTCACTAGGTAGCTGAGGCTGGCCGCGAACCTGGATCCTCCGGTCTCAGCTTCCCGAATGCTGGGATTACAAGCATGCGCCACCACGCCCGGCTTTTTAATCTCATTTTACCTCTATTATTGTTTTAAAAATAATGTGACCTTCAGCCCAATGAGTTCTATCACTCTCCCTTTTATCTAGCTTTTCTATAGTAGTTTTAAATTTTAATGTTTTAAAATGAACAAAATCATGTCCAATAAAAATACTGCTTGCCAAGAGGCACTTTATTAAAAAATGTTTTAATTACTTGAAATGATTAATGCAATTCTCAAAGATAATTTTATCTCCATCTAGATGTAGCCCAATAATTAATTAATTAATCTTACAAAAAGTAGGAGATGAGAATCACAAATGTCTGTCATTTCAAGGAAAAGAACTGAGGTATAGAGAGGAGTCTATATATCTACTCTGCTCCCTCCTCATACCCGGCAAGGAAACACAGAGTAGGTTTGCAAATCATGATAACATGAGTCAGGGTATGATTATGCAACTTCAAATATCTTTGAGTTTAACAAAGTAGAAACCCTGTGTCTGATATTTATTGAGTCACACATATGCCTTTTCCTGGTTTCTTGTTTACAATAAACTTTATGGCAGGATATTTCAATTTGTGAATTCTAGCTAGACTGCTCTGTAATGAGACTATATTATAGAAAACCCAACCTGCTTGAGTTTTAAAGCTTTCTGACATTTAAAGTTGTTTACTTTGGGTCTCTAAAATCTACAGAAAATGCTCCCCTACTATAAAAATGCCAATCTATTATACTTTCAAATCATATTATGAAAAATCCCTAGGTGATGAATCTTTTCTTTGTGATAGAATAGCAATCTCTTTTCAATTCTTTGACAAGTAGCACTGTTAAGTATAAAGTTATATAGACTAATATACAACTAGCACCACAATATTTTGATAAAGGGTGTCAGATAAACGCTTTGCCTGCAAAGACTAATGCAGAAATCCTTTCCCTTTCCATGCATGTATGACATCTTCTAGAGCAGCTGGCAGGCATGCAGCACACTGCCCATGGAAAATGACATATGTTAAGAACATGAAGCATTTTTTAAAAATTTATTGGTGCATTGTAATAATACATCTTTATGAGATACAGGATGGTAGAGGCATACATGCACTCAGCCCTCATTTAGCCCTTTCCCCCCCCCCCCATTTCCTCTCCCCTCCTTTCTTCTTATGTTTGGCTTAGTGACTGACTTTGACATATTTATGAATGTACATCATACACATTAGGGTGTTTCCCTCTCCTTGCCATCTTCCTCAGTTAGACTGTTTTCTATACTCATCTAAGGTTTCTCCTTTTTCATCTAGTGTCTCTCCTATGTCCCATTTCTCCCTAGTTTCCACATATTAGAGAGAACATCTGACTTATCACTTTTTGTGACTAGTTAATCTCACTTAGCATAATGTTCTCCAGTTCCACCCATTTCCCTGCAAATGACATAATTTTGTTCTTCTTTATGGCTGAGTAAAATTCCATTGTATACATATCCCATAGTTTTGTAATCTATTAATCTGTTGACAATTGTGAATTATGTGGCTATAAACATACACACGCATTAGTCTGGTAGTTTGGTTTCCATTGTTTTGGGTAGATACCCAGAAATTGTGTTGCTGAGTCATATGGTAGGTTCATCCCCAAACATGTGACATTTGACTTAAAATTTCAGCTGTGCTAAAGAAGGGTTTTCTTTAACAACTGTGTCAGGATGCCCTCAGAAGAAAGTCAGAGACATCCTTGGCCATTTCTGTCACTAAGTGAAAGAAAAAAAGTACTTTAACCTAAAACATGTCAACTTGATAATTCCTTTCCAGGAATATTTTGTTAGATTGTTCTACTCCATGTCACCTTCTATGGGTCAAATCAGATCACCAGTTGAGAGAGGAGAAAAACATAACAAAGAACCAAGTGCCTAAAATTATGCATCCCCAACACAGTTGCCAATTTTAGACTCAGCCATTCTTTCATCTAGAGTGGGTCCTAAAATTTCAGTGTTGTGTTTCTCTTAGTCTGCCAAATTTCAAGTTCCTAAACTAATTTGTCAATTTGCGTCCATTAGTATAATTAATATTTTCATATACTCAATCAGTAAGTTTTAAAAACTCATTCTATTAATGGGAATAGACAGAAGAATGCAAACAGATTTCATTTCAAAAGCCATTCTTATTTATTAATACTGGCTGTCTAGAGGTCTGACTTGAGAATCTTGATACTGGGCCTGGTGAGAAAGTACAATCTAATGATTTCATGATGTCTACTACCCATGGGTACAGGTCTGTCAAATCCCAGGGGCCTACAACATATGTAGGTATTCAATAAATATTTTTACCTCAAAAAAATCATTCAATAAATGGTAATATCAAATATGGCTGAGGTCTCTTTGGGAAAAAATTTAAGAAAAAGATAATAAACACTAAATAGATGTGTATCTTTAAATACAAATGTATTCTTTCTTTCATTCATCCATTCACTTACCTTTGACCTGAAATGCTTCAATAGCCCTTTGAAGGGTTATCCTGGCAATAACCTCTCTCCTTTTCAAGTCATGCTGCTATTAAAGTAGCCTTCCCATAACATTATTGGATCATGTTTGCCCATTCCATCTCTAATTCTTTATTCTCACTGGGCTTTCTTTTGATACACAGCACATGAATATGTAAAAGCCACCCATGGCAGACAGACAGATGGAAGGATAGATGGATGGATGGTAGTAGGAGAGCACAGATATTCACCCAAGTCACTTTCATTAATCAACTTAACACTAATTCTGTTTTCTGTTTCCCTGAATCAGTACCTTAGACTCTTTATTTTGGCTCCCAGACCATGGTTTTCTTTTTGAAACCTTTGATTTCATTTTAACCCACATATTTAAGTATAAGACTCTCTCAGCAAGAGAGAAGAAGCTTCTGTTCAGAAGCAGAGGGTCAACCCCTTAGCATTGCTGCATGGAGAGGCAGATGGGGACAATGCCTCCTCCTTTACTAAAGTCTTATACTTGGAGTGCGAAGAGCAAGATCCGTAGCAGTACAAGAACCATCTCTCTCCACCTGGCCTCTGCGGTCTCTCTAAGCTTCACCTCACCATTCCTCCTCCAAGAAGGAGCCCCACATGGCTCCCTGGCCACACCATGAAGTGCCTATAATTTCCCTGTCTTTTCACATGGCTTTTCTGCTTTTTTGTCTACTTGACAAATTTCAACCCAGTTCAGAAATTACCCTGTGCCATAACCTGGAAAAAGTTCATCTTTCCTTTTTCTGGGCTAGCTCTGCATCTCTCCCATAATTATTTCTACAAGTTGCACCAAACATAGACTTTATTAATTAGTTTAAATTACTATCTGTGAATTGGATATGATAAAAACTTTTTTTTTTTTTTTTTTTTTTTTGCAGTACTGGGGATTGAACTCAGGGGCATTCTACCTCCGAGCTACACTCCCAGCCCTAGTTTTTATTCTTTATTTTGAAACCGAGTTTCACTAAGTTGCGGAGTGCCTCACTAGGTAGCTGAGGCTGGCTGTGAACCCGGATCCTCCGGTCTCAGCCTCCCGAATGCTGGGATTACAAGCGTGCGCCACCACGCCCGGCTGAGAAAAAACTTTATCATTACTTGTTTCTGTTTTCTTAGCACCCAGCACAATTTAGGACATATTGGATATAACTGAAAATACCTTTGAGGTTTTCCATTTAGGGGGCAAAGGGGATAGTGATGGATGATACTAACCAAAAAAGAAAATGAAAAATAGGAGCAGATTGTTCTCTGAGATGTAATTTATTTTGTGTAGAGATGTTCAAGTTTTAAGGTCTCAGTTTTGTCAAAGAAGGAATCAGAAAATTGGGAAATCTTGGCCTACAGCTGGACAAAGTGGTTAGAACTGAAGACAGACATTTTGGAGTAATCAGTATTGTAGGTAGGACTGGAAGCCATGGATGGACAAAGAGGACCTAATGAAAGACAAGGGAAAGAGGCATTAAAAGAACCTTGCAGTTGACCTGAAACTTGCAACAAACTTTAAAGATCAGTGAGGCACCTGCAGATAGATGGAGGCATGGTAAGAATGGTAAGGAAGAACCCAGAGGACCTCAGAAGCCAAAGGCATGAAAAATTTAAAATAAGAAGGGGTATCAATCTTTAGAGTGCCTCATAACGGTCAGATGGGATAAAAACTAAACAGAGATGATGAATTTTTACGATTTCAGGAGAAGAGTGCTCAGGGAAAAACCAGGCCTCATTCAGAGCAACTTCTGTGGAGGGCAAAGACCAAGAGAAAGCGAACTTCAGTGAGTGAGAGTGCATGACAGCCTCCCATCCAGTCTCCTTACGTAGGCCACAGCTGAGCAGGAAGCCTGGGTGGGAAAAAGAGGGCAATGTATTTGGGAGGTTGAGACAAGAGGCCAGCTTAGGCAATTTATCAAGACTCTCAGCAAGTTAGTGAGACCCTATTTCAAAATTAAAAAAGGGCTGTAGCTCAAAGGTAGAATGTCCCTGGTTTCCATTCCCAGTATCCAAAAAAAAAAAAGAAAAGAAATATAAGGCCTCCAATTCCTCATGTGACAGATGAAGGGATTTAAGTGGATAATTCTTAAAGTCCTTTTCAACAATCTCTACACATCTGTATGCTCTATGTACATCTCTCTCTCTCTCTCTCTCTCTCTCTCTCTCTCTCTCTCTCTCTCCATATATATCAGAAGGATCAAGAGTTAGGTGCATCTCAGAAGCAAAAGGAAGACAGGAGTCAGAGCAGGAGTAGGTGTCTGAGTCTAGTAAGCAAAAAGTTCTAGGAAGAAGACTAAGACCATAGGTTTATCAACAGCCTACTCTGCTAGAAAAGGATGACTATATATGACAAAAATGTATATACATACATACGTAAAATACACAGAGCAATATAAAAATGGAAAATAATCCCCTCCCTTCCACCAGCCCTTTTATGCTTACATAAGATTTGCTCCCCACTAGGTCATAAGACTTTGTATCTTTGTACCAAAATTTTCCCAGAGAAAATATTGACCAACCACACAATGCTTAAGAGCAAATGATAAAAATTTTTGGCTCAGAGAACAAAACAGACTTTTGATCAAGCTGGAGACAGAAGAATATTATTTTGCCCTCTTGCCCCTTGGACCTTTCCAAATGCAGTATTCCATACACCCTGGGGCTTAGGTGAGGAGGATTCGGGGCTCTGGGGGTAATGAAAACAATGATAATCTGGGGGAGTCCTGGCACTTTGGATCAAGTACTAATGGATTTCATCTGATTAGCAGTGAGCTCCTCAGGGACCAGAATGGAGAAAGCAATTTTTTTGTTTGTTTGCTGCTGTTATAAACAGACATCTCACTCAACCTTGCTTTGAATTCTTCCATAGGAAACCTGTGCTCACCTGCCTTTTGAGACACTAAGGTCTCCAGCAGCATTCTCCAGGGGGAGCTCTAAGGTGTGCTCTGTGCAGTGCATCAGTTGCTATGTGTTCCATTGTGGTAACCGGGATCCACAAGGGCAGAGCTGATCCACCACAGCCCGCAGCTACAGTCCCCCTGGAATCTCTCTCTGCTGTTAGAGGGATAATTATCTGGTTATCCCTGAGGCCAATTCTTGCAGTTTTCACATAAAAATCACCTCTTGCATAAGACATGAAATTTAAAATCATCCCTTCGAAGATATCATTGAGTCACTCTGTTACCTCTGGGACAAAAATAAATTATGCATTTTTTGATTCTCGTTAAATTTTCAGAGGCACATGGGGACAGAAAAGGATTTCACTGATACTAAAAATATAAGGCATTCCAGAAAGAAACAATAACTTGTGCGATATTAACTGCTACTATTCCTCCAAAGGCTCCCTGCTTGGTCAAGGAAATCACATAAAGCATGGAAAACTAATAGTGCCCTTGCATTGCTAATGACTACAGGTGACATGGACTCACCAAATGTCACTGCGCCATGTTCTCATGTTGCCCATTCTTATCTCATGACTTCCTTTATGAACCAACACCCTTCAGGGTGTCTGCAACCAAGAAAGTACTAAAAAATGTCTGTATTAGAACCGCACGCACCCTTATACCCCTCCCTTCCTCTGATGCCATGCGTTAATACAAGAGAGTTATTTAACTGTACCAAAGAGATGATATTTTATGAACCTTCTGGAGCTAGTTTGATCCTCAATTCTAGATGCTTCCAAGACTCACCATCATACATGTATTCATATTTCAGAGAGGGTGTGACACTGTCAAAATTAGCATGAGTAAATGCAATGGCTGTCACTGCAAGTATAAAGAAATTTGTGCATCTGCCTGTCTTGCTTCCAGGATGACCTAGTTCATACTAGCATCCGCTCAGCAGTGATGAACTATTCCAGACGTAAATTGGCAATACAACACTGCAAGTGTGTTACCAAGACATCCACTGAAAGTTACAGACATTTTCTTCCATGGTCCACATTCAATATCAGCATTTCAATAAACAAAGATTTTTCTCTTTTTTTCCTCCTTATTCTTTTTTAGTGTGTATGGTTCTGGGGATTGAACCCAGGGGCATTCTACCTCTGAGCTACACCTCTAACCCTTTTATTAATTTTTGTTTTGAAACAGGCTCTCAATAGTTAGCTGAGAGTCTTGCTAAATTGCTGAAATTGACCTCAAACCTGTGATCTTTCTTCCAAGTACTGGGATTACAGGTGTGTGCCACCATGCACAGCTTGGTAAAGAAATATACATTAATCATTCAAACCCATAGGATATGATTTGCCTCTAGTGCCTGGTATCTTTAGGATAAAGAAAAGAACAGCACCCCCAAATTCAGTCCTGCAAGATAAGTTAATCCAATTGCTTGACCTTAACAGCTGCTGGTGAAGTTTGAGGAGTTCCCAGACTTGTGGGAAAAGCAAGACAAACTTCAGTATCCAGCTGTAAAGGCCTCCTGAGGCAAAACACATTGTCCAATATTAATTTTTCAAGTTAAAAATTAGAGGTAGCTGAAAATGGCTGCTCCTCCAAACAGGAAGGAAAATCACTGTTCAGATGCCAAAACGTGTGCCCCTGTCACACAAACATATGCCAATTCTGTACAGAATGCCTCTAAGCCCTTGACCTAATGAGGTTAGTGACAGGGATATGGATGGTTAGAACAGAAAATGAAACTCAGAAAGAATTTTGTTCACGAACTGCCATATTTCTCCTGTCATTTAACCAATTTTCCCCCTCGAAATTATAACACGGACTGCAAATCTTCAAGGCTAATGCTCCACAAGACAGACTAAGTGCTATTTTAAATGTAATAATATATGTACCAATCTGATGGGAAAAAAAACAAGAGGCCACGAGAAGGGCTTTGCAGGTAGGCAAGGGTCCTAAAAGGTTAGAAAGATGACAATCAGGAGAGCAAGACACTAAACTGTATTCCCCATCCAATTAATGAAAATGCAATATTGTCAGCAGGTTCTACAAATGAAAAGATCCTTTCAGCCAGAGCGCTCCATGGCATATACCCACTCAATTAACTGACCTTCAATGTACAATACATTAGTTTCTATTAAAATTAATGTTCTGGGTTAAAATCAATGCTTAGTGGACATTAATGGAAATGACTTAATGTGTGCATCATGCATACTGCTTCCAAAGTTTTTAAACTTTGTAATTCATTATAAACCAAAAGTCTGAGAAGTGGAAGAACACTCAGGATTCAAAAACTCCCATTGCTAACGAAAACACACACTTTTGTTTTCAAATTTTATCCAAGTCACAAGGCATCTGTGCTACTTAAACACCTGTCAAGTGTGAGTGCCCACTGTCTTCCTACAAATGTACTCAGTCATGGAACCCCAAGAGCCACTGTCTGGAACAACTGTTGCCTGGATCTTTGCAGGGATCCACTGCAGGAACACTGGATATATAGGAGGGAGCTTACGCAATGCTTCCTGCAATGACTGGCATTTCTCTGACAGACACCCAACTGCCCTCTGCCTGCACCTGCTCAGGGCTGTAGAAACTGTTTTGAAATGGGATAGGGTGGGAGATGGGCTGTTTGCTCTGTTTCCTCCCCTTGTGGAAGCTTCCTCAAAGTAGGGCAACCAACAGAGATAAAAATAAGAAAATAAGGAGTGTCCAGGCTTAGAGAAGGTAGCCAGCATCCAGAAGACTCCAGGGAAGCCTCTTCTTAGCCAGTCCAGAGTTAGGAAAAGTGGGAAGGGACAGCAGGGGAGGAGCGCAGTTTCCTGGAGAGATGTAGCAGGAAAGAGACCCGAAAGCATCTGAGGAGCTTCTTACTTCAAATTGCTTATTGGACTGCAGGTTTCCTAAGACTCAATTTAAATTTTGTTTTAAGCACATTTAACTAAAGATCATTTTAGGTTTTGGAAAGGGGGGGGGTGCAAACGTCAAGTATGGAGTGGATCACTTGACCCTTTAATATTTAACTTCACTGACAAATGGCCATGAAGTCCTTCTGAAGGAGGCCGCAGCCTGCACAGGTTTCACAAGAATTATTAAGATGTTTGGACTGCATCTGACACTTTAAGTCTCTGAGTCCTCTTTTAAAAAGAAAGCAAGCATCGGGTATGGGGTACATGACTGTAATCCCAGTTCATGGGAGGCCAAGACAGGGGGACTGCAGATTCAGGGATAGCCTCTGCAATGAGGCTCTCAGTAACCTAGTGATAACCTGTTTCAAAACAAAAATAATAAAAAGGGCTAGAAGTGTAGTTCAGAGGTAGAATGCCCCTGGGTTCAATAGCCAGTACCACAATAAATAAATAAATAAATAAATAAATAAATAAATAAATAAATACTACCCATTTGCCAGGTGACAGGTAAGAAGAAAGTTTACCAAAAGTATATAGCTTTCATAATACAAACCAGGTAAGTCTTGGGGATGTATATTACTGCTGCCTTCTCTGCCCTCCACATCCTGTTCAAGACACAGGAAATTTGTGTCAGCTACTCTTTGGACAGCGGTGATGGTGGGTTTTACTAGGCAGCACTCCATCCATGCCTTGCAATCATCTAAAATCAGTTTTCATAAAGTGTTCCTAAGATATACCCCTGGCTTCCTGCTGGCCCATCTGTCCTTAACTGTTCCTCGAGAGGACCACGTTACAAGATACTCTATGGTACTTATTAATAACAAGCTGTCTATCCCAGTGGCTTAAAGCGGCAGGAGGAGGACTATCACTAGGGGAGTAAAACACAGATTCCTAACATAATTGGGTGGTTCTCCTCACCCAATAAAATGCCTGCCCGGACATTTGAAATTTGACCTCAGGCTCCTCTTCCTTAAAGACATCCCACACAGGAGGCATGACTGTGGCATTGGAAGCCAGGGGGGAGGGTGGACACCACAACTGTGTTAGGAGAGAACCACCTGGGCATGAGAGGATTCACCAAAGCACATACCAGGGATATGCTACAATATAGGTTTCTAAAAACTAAAATAATTATTATCATAACTTACATTCTGTTGAAATACACTGACTATATTCTCTAATGGGAAATTGGTGACAGAAAATAATGTACCAGTAAAAATTTTGTCTTCTACAATTAAAAACAAAACTCAGGGAGAAAAGTTAAGAATTAAGAAAATGGGGTCTTATAAACAGCCAGAGTAACTGCCTAAGAAATATACGTCCAATCCCATCTTTTCCCTTCTTAGATGGCTACAAAATCCTTAACATGGACTTCTGCCACAGGGCAACAGAATCTATATAAGGGTGGTATGTGTGTGTGTGTGTGTGTGTGTGTGTGTGTAGAACCCAGGGGCATTCTACCTCTGAACGATATCTCCAGTCCTTTTTATTTTGAAACAGGAACTCCCTAAGTTGCTAAGAATCTTGCTAAGTTGTTGAGGCTGTCCTTGAACTTGCGATCCTCCTGTCTCAGCCTCCCAAGTACTGGGATTACAGAAGTGGGCCACCATGCCCTACTTATGTAAGGGTTTTAAAGTGGAAAGGAAAAGAAGCATGTAATCCTTCCTTCTGCTCTTCAGACCCAATCTGCTTGTCAATAAGGCTTCTGCTTTCTCTCAGAGACCTCCCCACATCTCAAAATTAGGTTGTATTCCTTTGAGCATGGTTCTGTAGGATCCTGTACTTTTTTTTTTTTTTTTTTTGACACATTTCACACTTGTAATTACGTTTTCAATGTCTCTCTATCCCCCAAGATCTGTGCTGACCAATATGAAAGACATGAGCCACATGTGTGCTGAGAATGGACTTAGTTCAAACTGAGATGTGCTCCTATGGAAAATGCACTTCAGATTTGGCAGATTTGCTATGTATTGCTCTAGGAGAAATGTAGTTCTGCTGACACCTGGATATTAGTGAGGCCAAAGTGAGACTCTGACCTTCATCACCATAAGAGAACACATTTAAGTTGCTTTAAGCCATTAGTTTGTAATAAATGTAAGAGCAGCAATAGGAAACTAATGCATATGGCTACTAGACAGTTTAAGTTACACATGTGGATCACATTATATTTCTATTAGTCAGCACTAGGTTAGACTTTAACTCCACTAAGGAAAGGATATGTCTGTTCTGTTCACTGCTACACGCCCTACAACCAGCACTTGCCTGATACATGTGGTTAGTCCAAAGTAGAAAAGCAATTTTTAAAAAGATGGGTCTTCTTCCTGCAGAATTTTTAACCAATTCATTAACCTAGTAAGAAAATAGTAAATGCTTACTCTGAGCCAGGTACTATGCAAGGCACCAAAGGTACAAATATAATAAGATGTGGTTGGTAGAAGCTGGGGAGAGATGGGTAGGGAGTAACTGCCAAAGAGATATAGGGTTTCCTTTAGGGAATACGAGAATATTTTGGAACTAGATAGGAGTGGTGGTTGCACAACATTCTGGATGAACTAAATGGCACTGAGCTGTTCACTTTAAATTGGCTACTGTTATGTTATGTGAATTTCACCTCAATAATAAAATAAACAAGACAACAGCATGGTCCCTGGTCTCTGATCTCTAGGAGCTGAGTACAGCTAAATCAGAGTGTGCAAGACAGAGTATGCCATAAAGCACTCTATCCAGACTACAGCTGGTTACAAGGGAGGCCAAGGACAAGGTGGGGAGGCTACATAAATACATCTCAGGAAGCTTGAAAGGATTAAATGGCAGCTCTTTGTAGCCAAATCCTCAATGATGAGTAGGGGGTTTTTTTGTTTGTTTGTTTTATGTTTTAAACATGAAAACTGTTGGAGAAGGAATATTCTAGGTAGGATTCTATAAAGATCATTTATTGCATCTTTAGCTAACTCTTCATACTCTTAGCATTTATTAATTGGCATCTATCAGCTTCCTTGTTCCATTCCTAATTGATAGCCCTTATAGAGAAAATCTTGAAGTCACAGCTAGTGTAGTTACTGTAGTTACCCACCATCACAGAGCCCATAGAACAAAGAGCTGTTCAAAATGAGAAACTATAGAGAAAGAGGAATGGGAACCAGTCTTGACTGATTCTAGGAACAATACAATAAATGATGTGTGTGATATGTAATTAGAGAAAGGAAAGGAAGGAAAAAAAAAAAAAAGACAAGGCTTGGACTTTATCTGACCACACAGGAGAGCCATTAGAAATCAGGTTTCTGATACAAGCAAGATGCATAGACCTGAACACAATTTGGGAAGAACAAGAGCTCATCCAACTCATAGGTCAAACATGAAGGTAGATGAGACCAGCTGACTTTTTTGTGGCTAGAATATCAATCAAATCCATATCAAATAAGAGCTGACTTACATTCAATTGTATATTCAATAAAAATAAGAAGTAACAGGGAAAATGTACTGTATTTGTGTTATGGGAGGATTTTGTTTCCAAAACTTTGACACATTTGAAAATTTTTACTTCTAAATTTTTTTTTTCAGTACTGGGGATTGAACCCAGGGGCATTCTACCTCCTAGCTATACCTCCAGTCCTATTTTATTCTTTATTTTGAAACAGTGTCTCACTAAGTTGCAGAGGGCCTCACTAAGTAGCTGCGGCTGGCCACTAACCCGGATCCTCCGGTCTCAGCCTCTCAAGTACTGGGATTACAAGCCTGTGCCATCACGCCTGGCTTACTTCTAAATTTTATTTTAGTTTTAGATTTATTTATTTATTTATTTATTTATTTATTTATTTATTTATTTATTTTTGCGATACTGGGGATTGAACTCAGGGGCATTCTACCTCCAAGCTATACCCCCAGCACTATTTTTTATTCTTTATTTTGAAACAGGGTCTCACTAAGTTGCAGAGGGCCTCACTAGATAGTTGAGGCTGGCCTCGAACCCAGATCCTCTGGTCTCAGCCTCCCAAATGCTGGGATTACAAGCGTGCGCCACCACGCCTGGCTCTACTTCTAAATTTTAGTAATAATAAATTAACGCCGGGCGTGGTGGTGCATCCTTGTAATCCCAGCATTTGGGAGGCTGAGACCGGAGGATCTGGGTTGGCGACTAGCCTCAGCTAGTGAGGCCCTCTGCAACTTAATGAGACCCTGTTTCAAAATAAAGAATAAAAAACAAAAGGGCTGGGCTGCAGCTCAGAGGTAGAGTGCCTCCAGGTTCCATCCCCAGTACCACAAAAAAAAAAAAAAAAAATTAAATACCAAATATTGATTCTCAGTTCAAATGTGCCTTCTCAGAAAGGCTGTCCTATCAAAAGGAGCATCATTTAAGAGGTACAGGAAAATTACCTTGCCTTATTGCCTTCTGATCATTACCTGCAACTATCTTCTTCACTATCTGTGTCCTTTCTATCTACCTCCTCTCTCTAGAATGGAAGCTACATATTACAGTGCAGCTGATATATATATATATATATATATATATATACACACATACACCAATCCCTTAGTGAGATTGAATTAATGATTAATTAAAAATTCAAATATTATTGTCTAACTTAACTCCACCTCCCATTCCTTCCACCAGTGATTTGAAGAACTTTGTAACTGGAAGATTGTTAGGATTACTTCTCAAAGTTTTACTATATTTAATGGTATTGTAGGGTTAATTAGAAGCATGGGAGAAGAAATCCTATTGCCTGTATAGCAATTCTAGTTCCTTCATTGTTTTTGTTTTGTTTTGTTTCCAGTAGTGTAGCCTTGAGTAAGATACTTAACTTTTCTATACTTGGTTTCCTTATGAGTAAAATCAAATAATTAACATTAGCTATGTCACAGGGTTGCTTAAAAACTAAAAGTTTATAGAATGGTGTCTAGGAGCTGCTAAGCACTCAGTAAATGCAACTTCCATAGTAAGAAAAGTCATGGAGGAAGAATGGTGGCTTAACAAAATGTAAGATTTTCTATCCTCAAAAAGATACAAATGGCTTTAAGAGTAACTTATCTGTATCCAGAAGTGTTCAAACAGAGACTTAATGTCCTACATTACTGGAGATACTGGAAAGAGGATTCATGCATCAGAAAGCCATTTACATCCAATATTACCCTTCCTACTCTTCCAACTTTAAGATTCGATGGTCATACTAACACTGTAAACTGAGGCTAAGAACTACATGCCACAATTCTCAGATGCAAAAACAAAGAGTACTTCTGCCTCCAATACCCAGCAGACATATTTCAACTATTTTTAAATGAGAGCCAGTGTCCTCTCTGTACAGAGGAGCTTACTGAGCTCTTACCACTGCTGCCTGTGTTCCTGATGTCACCATGAGATCACAAGGAATCCAGGATGGATGAGCGTGGGAATTGGAACAGAGATGTCTTTGGAGGCAGAGAAACACAAACAGCCATGCTTGAAGGCTCATGATAAAGAGAACCCAGAGCATGCCTAAAGGGGAGAAACTGCCAAGACCATGAGATCCTCAAATGAACTAAAAACAACACAAAACAGAAACACTGTAGTTTTTATTGGAAAAGAAGGATTTAAATCTTTGCAAATTCAAAGAAGCCCATATCCTATGTCAGATAGAGGGATAGGAGACTAGGAATTAGCCCACCTTTGCCAAAGAGGTCCTAGAGTAGGGTGAAGTTCAAGGTCACTAAGGTGACCAACAGGACCAGCAAGAAGGGTAAGGGTGGGGCAATGAGGGCTCTGCATGCAAGGTACACCTGGATGCAAGGAAAGGAGACCTGAAAGAGCTAAATCTAGGTTTAGACTAAGAGAATGAGTCAGTGAGCTGCTAAATCTACAGTCTAAGTATATAATTTGGGATACTTATATCCTTGAGATATATAAAAACCCTAAATCAAATGCTTTACCAGAAAAGATCAATTTAATGACATTCTATGTTAATTTTTATGTTAACTGAATTTTATCATACTTTAATTCTTCAAAACCTAGCAGTGTGTGTGTGTGTGTGTGTGTGTGTGTGTGTGTGTGTGTGTGTGGCAAGTTGACTTTCAGCCCCCTCCCTTTTTCTGTAAACAACAATGGACCCTTTTGTCACCAACAAGTAATGTTTTGCAGCATTTGAAGACATAGTACAACTTAATTCTCACCAGTGGTAGATTTGCAGCAGCTTTTCTGTGAGTTGTTATCAAGTACTGACCAGAATAGCTGCACTAAGAATGGTTCTTGTATGCTCAGGTGAATACCTAAAAATACACACTTATTCTCCATTCTATAGCAGTCAAAGTCATTTTTAACCACTCTACAAAAGCTTTGATGCCAATGTATGTTAGCCTTAGTTAAGCTCTTTCAAATCCTGTACGCACATTTGGGGGATTCTTTCAAATTCTGATGAGCTCACCAAAACTTGCTTCAAAATTGTTATTCTCCTTCTGCACTGTTTGCACACAATTTTTAGTAAGCTCATTCTGAGTTCAAATAACTTTAGAGCTTATTTTTATAGTTAAGGTTTCACTCTCAACAGAATTCTGATTTTTTTTTCTGCTTTATGTACAGAAATTTACTTGAGTTTTTAGGTGTTTAATTTAGAACCTTGAGAAGTTTAAATTTATATGTATACATGTTATTTAGTAAGCCATATTTATATTAAAAAACTTGTCAATTTAATATAGCTTGCCCTTTAGGAGATTAACTGCAGCAGGTGGTAATAAAAGTTAGGACTCTGATGAAATATGATATATGAGTTTATTTTAAGGTTATTGGAGGAGTTAGCTTATTTGTATACCTTGTAGTCTCTTGTATCTGAACATAGGACAAAATGGGGGGGGGGCTGACCTAAACAATTTTAGTACTTCATGATTCTTATGGCTTTCATTTGTATCACTATTTCACTGGTTTTGTTCCATCCCCAGGGGTTAAAAAAAAAAGAATTTTTCATATATAATTTAAAAACAGCTTTAAATTTTAGCAAAGACATATAGAATTACCATATGAATTAGAGAAAAAAAGTTTAAAACACATACTTTCCAAACATCAGTGGCTCTTAAATGATACTGTGGTGCTTCTTTTTTTTTCTTTTGAATTTCTAGGGATTGAATTCAGGGGCATGCTACCTCCAAGCTATACTCCCAGCCCTATCTTATTTTTATTTTGAAACAAGGTCTCTCTAGGTTGCTGAGAGTCTCACTACTTGCTGAGGCTGTCCTGGAAACTGTGATTCTCCTATTTCAGCTTCCCAACTACTAGGATTACAAGTGTACCACAGTGGCTGGTTTTGTTTGTCAAAATAAACTGGAGGACTCTACTGGTCTTTACCAAGTAGAAGTGAGATGTGCTGGACCTCTTGAGATGCACATGGCAGCCTTGTAGGATGAAGAATTAGCCCCCACCCCATGCCACCACCATCACCAAATGTCCACAGGGGACTCAGGAGAGAATACGGAACCAATTAAGCTGGGCATGGTGTCACACGCTTGTAATCCCAGTACTTGGGAGGCTGAGACCAGAGGATCTGGATTCCTGGCCAGCCTCAGCGACTTAGTGAGGCCCTGTTTCAAAATAAAGAATAAAAAATAGTATTGGAGGTGTAGCTCGGAGGTAGAACGCCCCTGGGTTCCATTCCCAGTACCACAAAAAAAAAAAAAAAAAAAAAAAATTAATTACATAAAATCAATTAAGAGCAAGAAATTATCTATCTTTTCCTATTCACCATAAATCCATAGACAAAAAAGTAATGGTATAGAATATCTGAATAATGTAATTAAAATGGTAGATCATCTTTAGTATGATATGATACAGATCACATATCTGCCACTGGAAAATAATTTATTTTCTAGTTGTCATAAAATGGGCACAAAACTTTTAAACTTCTGAAAATTTTAAACTTCTCTTGTAATATTGGGCTCAAAGAAGGAAAAAATTCATAATACCTATAACACAAGTATATTTGAAAGTGAATGGCTAAAGTCATGCTGAAAGGAAAATTCATAAACTTAGTTTATTAATAAACATGGAAGAATAGAAACAAAGTAAGCATCAAACCTAAGGAGTTAAAAGAAACAGAAACTATAGGAAGCAGAAGGAATTAGTATGCACATTTATAAATTAATTGGAAAGAAGAGGCATAGATAACAAATAAACTGAAAAGCTGGTACTTAAACATCTAAGCAAAGGAGATAATTTACAATTAGTTACATCAAGGAGGATTAAGAAGGAAGCTAATACAATTGTGTAAAATAAGAAACAATATGAAACAAATAACAAAATAAAAGAAATTTTATTTTAAAAATCATAACACCCAGGCATGGTGGCACATGTCTAATCTCACTAATTGGGAGGCTGAGACAGGAGGATCTCCGGTTCACGGCCAGCCTCAGCAAGTTAGCAAGGCCCTTAGCAACTTAGTGAGACCATGTTTTAAAATTAAAAAAATATATATATATGCATATACATATACATATATATATATAAATATGTATATTTATATATATATGTATATGTATATATGTATATGTATATACATATATATATATAGTACGTACATATATATAGTACATACATATATATAGTAACACTGATACCAAAACCTGACAAACTGCACCAAAGAGAAAATCAAAGAGCAAACTCATTTAGGAATAGCAATGCTAAAATCCTAAGTAAAATACTGACAAACAGAGTCCAACAGTAATTAAAATAATATGCCATGACTAGATGGAATTTATTTCAGTCAGGAATGCAAAAAATTAAAAAAGGAAAAACAAAACAACTTAGAAATAAATCTATCAGCACCAAATTCCTCACTATGGCATCCAGTTTTTTTATAGTACAACACAGAGCCTTTATACAAGTATCTGTATTATGGAGTTAAACAAATTCTTTCCCAATTACTCTCACTATACCGATGGTAGACAAACAATGCCATTCGGTTTTTGTAGTACTTACACTAGTTCCCCTCTCTTGACTTCTGCTAATTTTACTTCTGTGTTTAAAATGCCATGTGCCCAAACTTCTTCCCAGTTCTAAATATCCTCTCTACTCATAAAAATCTATTTTAAATATCAACTTAGAAAAACTCCTAAATTATTTCCACCTTTAAGAACCTCTCTCCTGCTAAACACCCAACATACTTTCCTTCTCTCTCTTACAGAACTTTTACATTTAACTTTGTATTAAGTGTATTTGCATAAAGGCTCTTCTATTATGCCCAGTACCTTTTCTTGAGGGTAAGGGCTATGTCTTAAGTTCTTTTGTATTCCAATCACCACAACTCTAAATCCTTAACATACTTGCACATTTTGCTGCATGAACACATAAAAATCCAGACTGCAAAAGCAAAAGTGTACTGGAGATTTGTGAATAGTGGTTTTCCTTAAAATGCCACTCCACATGCATAGAACGAAAAGGTAGAATCTGAAAATCAGCAGAGGAGTAGCCATACCAGCCCCATCAGCCTCCTACAGACAGAGTCATGGCTGCAGAGAGCACACTCAAGATCCAGACTGAAAAACTCTAATTATCCTCAGCCAGCGAGTAGCTGTCAGCAGCAGCCATCGCAGATGCCAAAAAGCAGCTACTACCATCAATTGCAGGCAGAGAGGTGGGAGTGAGTGTAGGAGTCAGGATGGAGCTGCTGGCTTCATTACTTCACCCCCCACCCGTGTGCACACTCATCTTCTTCATGTTTTCGTTTCCCATGCTGCCTGAATATTAACTGTGTTCTAAAATTTCACTGAAAATGTGTAAGCCTGTGAGATGGTCCTAATGTTGAGTTTCAGAATGCACATATAATTTGTCATGGGCAGCAGGTTGGCAGACCTATCAGAACTGTAGCTGAAGGTCTGCAAGGTACAGAATGGGAAGAGAGCAGCAACTATGGACTTAACAGGAGACGCTGACACCAGGTCGGAACAGTACAATGACGCCGTATTTCAACCATCCTTGATACAGTTCTTGGGAACTGAACTCCCAACATAAATCTGTTATTCTGGGTACAGTTTCATCAGCAGTGAAATGACAAATTTCTGGCTCATTCTTAATACAAGAGTTACACTTCAAGAGTAAGTGAACAAAAAAAGTTGACATACCAAGAACTTTGCTAGTAAGAAAATCTAGCAGTTGCTTTTTATTTCCTGTTCCTGTTTTGATCCACCTCCCCCACCCCCCAGCTTTGCCAACCACATAACTACAATCTGAGTATTCTGTCAGCAGAATCTCTCTCTCTCTCTGAACCGGAATCAGATGCCCAACTATAGAAGCTTGTTAATAAGGCCACACTTATGATCTGAGTGAGCTCACTTTATCTCAATTGTTGTCGGGGGAATAAAGATCCCCTCCACATATTTCCATATCCTGATCTCCAGAACCTCCAGATATATTACCTTGTATAGCAAAGGAGATTTTTGCAGATGTGATTAAGTTAAGCATCTTGAGATGGAAGATTGTGCCTGATTATCTGAGTGGGCTCAATGTAGTCACAGGGGCTTTATAAGAGGCAGAAAAGTCACTGGTTAGGGTGATTTGATGTGAGAGAGACTTGTTGGTCACTGGTAGTTTTGAAGATAGAAAGATTCTCATGAAGCAAAGAATGTTAACAGCATCTAAGAGATAGAAGAGGCATGGAAGGATTCTCTCCCAGAGTGTGCAGGGGGAGAACAGGCACTTTGAGTTTAGCTCACTGAAACCCATTTCAGACTTGTGACCTCTAGAACTACAAGATAACAAAATTTCTATTTTTAAAGCCACTAAATATATGGTAATTTGTTATAGTAGTAATAGGAAATTAATAGATTAGTCAGTTATGTTTTTGGTCTGTGATATCACTTGAAAGCATCCTTATTCATTGATCACTCTCAATTTCCATCCTGCCACTTGATTTGCCAAGACCTACTGATGCTGCAGCCTAAGTTCTTTATGTTCTCTCTCTCCCAGCATTTCCTGGGATGGATCTTCATCCTGTGACTCCTTACTAGTCTCCCTGCATCTTCTCAGGGCACTCCTTCCTTCAACCTCACCTTGGGCAAGGTCATTCTGCAAACTGCCCCTAAAGTCCTTCCTGAGACATATTGAATCATGTCTCAAAACAAAAGGCTCAGTATCAACCACAGAATGGTAATTATGCTTCTTTACTCCAAAAAGGGTCTTTTATACCTAAACACCATGCCCTTCTACCCCTGTATTTCATTTAGCAAGTGCTAGATTTGAGAATTAGTACAAAAACAGCATGGTGTCATCACCCCTTTTTCTAGTGCTAAGAATTTTACCTTAAAAGACAGATTTGGGGCAAGAGGCTCTTGTCGAATCCCAATTCCTCTATAGATGGGACCCACTGAAAGCAACTTCAATGTCACCCCATAGCTTTCTTCTCTTTGGTTATAAAGAGCTCCACTGTCTTTTCAGTTCTCAGCATAGATAAGTTTTTTGCTTTCAAATCATTTCCATTTCTTTCCTCTGGCCCATCTCCAATTTCCTAATATTGTGTATAAAATATGGAGCTGAAAATTAGACTCTAATATGGGCCTTATCAATGTTGAACACAGTGAGTGGCTTATTTCATGGTCCCTGTGTGCTACATCTGGTTAATGCAAACCCAGATCATGTTCGCCTCTTTGATAACAGCCCTATATTGCTGACTCATATCCCTGAGTGACAGAAGAGACTGGCTTTTTACCTGTAGAATACTTACATGTCAATTTCACTCTTTATGATGGCTAGGATAGTCTCTCTGTATTTTTTTTTCCTAGAATAAAAAATACCTCGTTCTTTTACATAGAGCCATCTTATGCACTGATGGTCCAACTCATCTTGACTTGATGTTCCGATATATAATTAGAACCATTAGATTCAAATCAAAGCCTCCCAAAGTTCTCTAGCAGTTTTCTTTATTTTTAAACATGTTGCATATTTATGTGGGCAAATAATAATTTAATCTAGAGCAAAAATAAACACATGTACTCATCAACTATCAGTTGATACACTGTATTCTAGAAGCTATAAACACCAGAAATAATTATTTAGACCATGTAGAAATAGTTTTAGGGGTTGTCCCCTGATCTCACTAACCGCTCTGTATTTTTTAAATACTAAAACAAGAAAGACACAGTGAGGACAGAAAGTGATTTTTAAGTTATCTGCCTTTCTGACAAAGTAATGAAAATGAGACCTAAATTATGTTTCATCAATGAAATGGGACAAACTGAAAAAAAAAAACAAACTTTCATCTCTGGCTCTTGAGGGAAAGTAAATACCAATCAATCCAGATTAAGTGTATATCTACTAATCTGTAAAAGTTATTTAATTTCACATTGGCTGATAAAACTGAAGAATACAAATATTATTTTAAAAATTTGGCATACTTTACAGATAACTTAATATTATCTCATTAAAACAAAATATACAAATGAGTGGTTTTGAATTGAAAAAAATTTGGATTACAGTATTATTCACTACCAGACTGAAATAGTCACATTATCCCTCTAGATGTGTTTGTGTGTGTGTGTGTGTGTGTGTGTGTGTGTGTGTGTACGCACGTGAATGCATATGGTCCTGGAGATTGAACCCAGGGGTACTCTACCACTGAGCTACACCCTCCATCCTTTTATATATTTTATTTTGAGACAAGGTCTTGCTAAGTTGCCAAGGCTGGCCTCAAACTTGCAATCCACCTGTCTCAGACTCCCAAGTACTGGAATTGTAGGCATATGCCACTGTGCCTAGCTAAGCTCTCCATTTCTTTCATTTGATACAGACAATCATTAATGCTTATGCTTTGCCTTCTTTGCTCTTTTGTGAATATGACTGAGAAATCCATATTGCACATGCCTGTAATCTCAACACTTTGGTGGCTAGAACAGGAAGACCACTGGTTTGAGGTTAGCCTCAGCAATTTAGCAAGACCCTCTATAATTTAGTTAGACCATGTTTCAAAATAAAAACCAGAAGAGGGTGGAGGGTTTAGCTCAGAGGTAGAATGCCCCTGGATTCAATCCTTACTACCAAAAAAAAAAAAGATTAAAATACAATCTTGTTGCATGGACCAGCACAATTTATAGAATAGAGCCTAGAAACCCAACATAGAGAACATCAGGCTGAAATATGATGTTGAAAGTCCCACTTGAGCCTCACTCTCCATCCCGCTTAGAGATGTAGCTTCTAAGCTGTAATCTCCTTAGTCCCTAACATTGACTATATCAGTTTCAAATTATTGTTATTGGAGGTGACATTTTGTTCCAAACTCCCATAAACAAGTGATAAAACAGGGCTGCTGTGGTGACACCCACGTTGAAGATGCATGGAGCTCCTCTCTCTAAGCCCAGACTCAGCTCTAGAAAACAAAATGCTCAAACCAATGGAGAAAACATAGATATGTTCCTTTCCAACTGTAACATCTCCAGGTCTTTTCATTGTAATGCACTTACCAAATGATGGGTAAGGGAGAAGCTGTATTTCAATGACAAAATGTACTTGGCCAGATTTGAATTTCCAACCACTACATATTCAGGAAATCTGTCCTGTCACAAAATACCCACATGTTGGATAAATAACAACTCATTCACATATAAATGCATTACTGCGCTTGTCTGAAAACAAGGGAGGCTAATAAAAAGATGAAGCCTATAAACTAAAACTTGAATAATAAGCAAACCCTGGGCTGAGGGTTTCCTAAGGGAAAATGACCAAACCAAGCACCGAGAGCTTTGGAAATTAATGAGGAAAAAAATAAAAAAGCCACAGGTTTATGGGAAAGTAAGGCTGTTAACTCTGAGACTACTAAATTAAACTTGTACTTTTAGGAACCTCATGTTCAGTGAAAATGAGCACTGGCCACCAACAGCTTGTTTCAGAGGAAACTAATGGGAAGCTAAACTATTCTCATTTGTTCTCAGGATAAAATTAATAACAACAACAACAACAATAAATAATAATAATAATAACAAGAACAACAATAATAATATAGATAATAATAGCCTCCCCTTTGAATCTATCACAGATAGCCAGATCTCATTTGGTGTAGAGTTCAAATTTATATTACCTGGGCTATAAAAAAGTCCTCAGTCCAAATAATTTTTTAAAAAGTTGTCCTTGGTGTCCTTGGCACCACTTTGATACCCTACTGACACAGAGGTAAGTTTATTCTAGAGAAGACAGCATCTTCAACACAGATTCCTCATAATTCCCACAAGTCAACTTCAAGCAAACATAAGCTCACACAAACATTACCAGTGAAGACAAGGAACCAAGCCCACAGCAAGCCATGAGAACTTCAATGGCCTCGCACATTAGCATTATCTGATACAGATTAGAAAATAGTCTTATTCTAAGTTGCTACAGAAATAAAAGAGGAAACATTTTTAAGTGAGCAAGCAATAACAGATTATGGAAAAACATCCACTCAGACTAAATAGACAACAAAAGAAATGTTTTTTGGACATAAAAAGGAAAAAATTAAATTAAAAACTTAATGATGAAGCCGGGTGTGGTGGCTCACACTTGTAATCCCAATACTTGGGAGGCTGAGGCAGGAGGGTCATAGGTTCGTGGCCAGCCTCAGCTACTTAGTGAGGCCCTCTGCAATTTAGTGAGACCCTGTTTCAAAATAAAGAATATAAAATGGGGCTGGGAATGTAGCTCAGAGGTAGAATGCCCCTGGGTTCAATCCCCAGTACCGCAAAAAAAAAAACCAAACAAAAAAAACCTCTCAATCCCTCAATGATAAGTTATACCACAAGTTATTAGACATTTGAAAAAAGATGAAGTAAGCTAGAAGATTTGAAGGAATAATCCAGATTGTAGAATGAAATTTAACAATGAAAACAGAAAATGCAAAAGAAAGACATTGAGGCATGGATTATAGAAAATGAGAAGAGGTATATTACCTCTAAAATTGTCATTATTAAAAAACACCAGAGGGCTGGGCATGGAGGCACATGTGTGTAATCCCAGTACTTGGGAAGTTGAGATAGGAAGAGCACAGGTTCTAGGTTAGCCTCAACAACTTAGCAAACTCTGTTTCAAAACAAAAAATAAAAATGGCTGATGTATAGCTCAGAATTAAGTCTTGTAGAATGGTCTCAACTCCCAGTTCCACAAAAAAAAAAAAAAAAAAAAAAAAAAAAAAAAAAAAAAAAAAAAAAAAAAAAAAAAAAAAAAAAAAAAAAAAAAAAAAAAAAAAAAAAAAAAAAAAAAAAAAAAAAAAAAAAAAAAAGAAAGACACCAGAGAGGAAGTGAAGAGTTAATTCATAAACATGACAAAAGTAAACCCACAAAAGATAGTATATGGAATGTATGGAGAGCCACCTGTGTGTCAAAGGACAAAGATAACAAGGTACAGGAACATGTCAGAAACAGAATTCTGAAAGAGAAGAAACACAAATTCCCAATAAATTTTTGAGGAGATGTTCAAAGGGAAACACAAAGTATTGGTTGATACTCAAAATTGAGAGAAAATTAGAAAACATATCATTTCCATGTATTGACAGCAACATCAAGCATTGACAACTGGTGAGAATTTAAATTTGTGCATCCCTGATGGAGCATCATATGTAAAGACACACATACCCAATGACAAATCATTTCAATGACTAAATATATGCCCCAGAGAAACTCTTCTACCTGCACATCACAGCAGTGAAAATCAACCTTGTTAAACTATAAAATTCAATACAGATAAATCTCAGGAAAATAATGCTTAGTTAAAAAAAAAAGCAAAGCAGTGTGATTTCATTTATATAAACTATAAAACACAAAACTATTTTAACTATAGCTGTATACCTGTATAGTAAAACCACAAGAGGGAACATTACACCTGCAAAAGAGTGGGGGAGGAAGAAGAGATGGGAACAAACTGGAGAAGGGTGTGTAGGAGGCATCAAATAGATAATGGCCTACTTCTTCAGCTGGGTGGTGCACACCCAAGCTTTTGTCTTACTAGTCTTCAGTTCAAATACATACTAGGTACTTTCTTTTATTTGCACAGAATGTTTAACTCAAAGTATTTACATTCTTAAGAGAGCACTGGGTTTGGCAGCTAGCAGCAAAGCCCAGGAGGAAGGCCTTCTCAGCCAGGTTTGTCCCCTGCTCCCTCCCACTCACATCTCTCTAGGCCTGAACCTTTTATAGCTCCCACCCTTGAAAGAGGATTATGTGATAATCATGGTTTTGCCTAATAAATGTTTTAGGCCATTCTTCCTAGGGAATTTCTGAAGCCAAAGGCCAGCTTTGGCTTTAAAGCCTCCACAGACACCACTTCTACCCCGATTAGGTGCCACTTTCTCATTGAAACCTCCTCTACCCCCACTCCCCTGCACCACACATCTCCAAAATAGATTCCAGAGCTCTTTAAAAAGGCTTCTACAGCCCTTTCTAGAAGGCTAAATACTGCAAACGTTCAAAATTACCTGTGCATATTTTTCATGGTGTATGGTCAAGAAGTTCCTAACCACTCAGCTCAGTTGAAAAAAAATATTTTGACCATCTTTTTGACTAGATATAAAATGAAAAAGGAATCCAACGACATATACAAGTTATGTTATACTTTAAATATAAATGACTCAAAAGAAGGAATACAAATGGTCAATAAATGTATGAGGAATGTTCAACATCATTAGCAATCAGAGAGATGCAAATGAAAACTACCTTGAGATTTCACCTAACCCCAATCAGAATAGCAATCATCAAAAACACAAACAACAACAAATGCTGGAGAGGGTGTGGAGAAGTGGGAACCCTAATACATTATTAGTGGGATTGCAGATTAGTGTAACCACTTTGGAAAACAATATGGAGGATCCTCAGATGAATGGGAATGAACCTACCAAATGATCCAGCAATACCACTTCTGGGTATCTACCCAAAAGAATGGAAACCAAACTATCAGATGCATGTGTATCTATGTTTATAGCCACACAGTTCACAATTGCCAAACAGTGGAACCAGCCAAGATGTCCATCAACAGATAAATGGATTACAAAACTATGGGATATGTAAACAATGGAATTTTACTCAGCCATAAAGAAGAACAAAATCATGTCATTTGCAGGGAAATGGATGGAACTGAAAACATTATTTTAAGTAAGATTAGTCAGTCACAAAAAGTAAAAAATTGTATGCTCTCCCTAATATGCAGAAGCTAGGGAGAAAGTAGGACATAAGAGGGACTCCGGACAAAGAAGGAGAAACCTAAGATGAGCAAAGAAGGTGACTTAACTGAAGGTGACGGTGTGGAGAGAACACCCTAATGCACATGATGTACTTTCAGAAACATATCAAAGTCAGTCACTAAACTGACTCGAGGAGGGAGAACAAGGGAGTGGGGCGGGAATTGGGGAAGGGTTAAATGAGAAATATGTGCATGTATGCCTTTACCAGCTTGTACCTAACAAAGATGTATTACAATGCACCAATTAAATAAATAAATAAATAAATAAATAAATAAATAAATAAATAAATAAATAAAAGTGACTTATAGATTTGAGACTTGGGTTGCTGTATGTCATCTAATAGATATGTTTACTGAAATGTTCTTATTAGTGCCTATTGCAGTACTTTCAAAATGTTGTGCATCTGGGATAGGTAAGAATATGTGTAATAACTTATGAGAATATCTGTGTATTTTTAATCATAGGTAATTTAAAATACCATCACTGTACTTTTAAATATAACAACAAATAAACATAGAGTGGAAATTAAACTCCAGGAAAAAATAATACTAAGGGCTAGGCCATTTGAACCTAATGGTTTGATTTATTCTTGTCAATAATAAAACATCAATATCTATTAGTATGTGATTTAAGCTAATTCCTCAAAATTAGTTTGGCGGATTTTCAATGTTTTTGCATCACTATGCGAAACTTATTGGTATAGGTTTTTCTATGCTAGAGATGCAATTATAATGAAATATATTATGGATGGGTGGAAGGAGGAAAAGACAGAAGGGAAGAAATTAGGGTTTTCCTACATGACCCAACTAAGCCAATCTAATGTAAAACACTGATACTACTCAGGTTCTTATCCTTCTCTGCACAGGAAGGGCCCTGAACATATTAATCCTTATCACAAACTCTCTAGTTAAATTTGTATCTGACAAGAGTCAACAGTTCTTCAGCATACTAAAAATCTATCTCAAGTAGAAGTTGCTTTATAATTATTCATTTGCCAGGTACCCATACCAAAAAAGCTCAGAAATTGCTAAAATTTTACTTAGTAATATACAACTTTGAAGTTCTCAAAAATATGAGTAATTATAATAATTATTCAGCGGCAATGTTTTTCTAGTGTTTCCTATACTAACAGAATAAATGTCAACTAGTTCCAAGAATTGATTATATAACTGGATTAAAATTTTTGCTAATAATTACAGCAGTGGAGAACAGTGGCCTTGGGTCTTATACAAACTGCTGCCTGGAGCAAGGGCCTCATCTAATCCCTTCCTGTAGGTTTTGCTGAATTCCTCTTTCATAAGCAACAAAGGGATTCTACTGTTTTGCCCAAAATGTATCATTGGGCCTACATGCTTCCAGGGAAAAGGACCAAAACTAAGAACTGATTGCCGACTAATGGAATCAGAAACAAAATTATTTGGGGATGAGGGTGAACAGAAGACACAATAAGAGGGCCCTTCTGAAACTCTGAGCATCTGCAACTTCCCCCATTTTTCTTGGTTACATTGTCCAAGGAAACTCTTCAAACAAACAAACAAACAAACAAACAAACACATAAGCCCTTCAAAGCTTACCTGGGAGATAAAAGGAATTAAGAGAGAAACAAGGAGAATAGGAGTCAGAAAGCAGAAATCATAAAGAATGGGGGCAGTCAAATAGGGTCTCCTCAGCCCAGAGGACCAATTTGGATTTGTAGTTCTATTACTCCCACTGCTATGCACGTATATGCAGATCTTTTGAAACAAGTCATCCAGCTTCCCTCAGGGAAAGTCTTGGAGTATTTTAAACTCAATTTATAGCAAGGATGCTTTTTAAACATTAGTTTTCAAATACCTCCTCCTTCTCGTATTGTCAAATCTGTGATCAGTTTTACACAGAAGTTACTGAGCGATGCAATTGAAAAGCATGCTAAAACTGGAAGGTCTGCCAGCTGAATGGTACCAGAGTGGTCAGGTAGAGTGATGCTCTCTTACTGAGCCCATCAACACCAAGCTTTACTGTGCACAGGATGGGGAAGAGCGTGGTATTGCAAAGAAAGCTGGAGGAATTCTTCCGAGTTACACAGATACTCTGCAAATATCCTGGCTCCCTTTGCAATCTGGAATGCAGAATCCAGGAATGTGGAGCAATTCCTTGAATAGAGGATTTGGATTGTCAGCAAGTGTGAATGTCAGTGATGAAAATAACAACTGGCTTGGATCTACAAACTGGGTTCAAATATATCTTTTCATACCTACTGTTAGTGCCTGCCTGATATACAAGTGTGAATGAAGATTAGTCTACACCACACACACACACACACACACACACACACACACTTCCTCAAAGTAGCATACTCATATACAAAGAGATTTACATTTATATAAAACAATGTATTTGAAAACTAACTGTAGCAATAATTTCTGAATTATTCTTTTGCTTATTTAGCACTTCAGTTTAAAAGGCTAGTTAGCATTTTAAGTTGTAAGAAGTGGGGACTGGAGCTGACATAGGACCCTTAGCATCTAATTGGCAGCTCCTACAGTAGGTGGTAAGGGTATTTCAGGCCCTGATTGCCCTCCATTTATCATCTCCCTGAATAATCACGACAACCTGAGGAGGCATTATCTCTGTTTTACACTTGAAGAACAAAGGTAGAGAGAATTGACCTACCTGCCCATGGCCCAGAGCTAGCTGTCAGCAGAGGCGACATCAAGCCCAGGCCTGACTCATAATCCCTCACTCACAGCTGCACCATACTTATTGGGAGACAGTGCCACAGTGGCCAAGGAGGCACTGGCTTGAGTCTCTCCTCAGGAGAACCTACTGCAGACAAGACTGCTGACTGACAGCCTGCAGCTGCTGTAGCTTCATGTTCACCACAGCTTTGGCTCCAAGACTCCTCTCAGCCTCTGTCCAAGCATGCTGGGGCACCAGAACCAGCCCGCTGCCAGGGGATCTGGAATTTCTCTAAAGCTGTCCAGTCCAACCCTGTATCTACTGGCCACTTGTGGCTACTGAGCACCTGAAATAGACTGGTGTGACTAAGAGTCCAAATGATTGCATTGCATTTTTAAGTTCGATTTTATTTCTCATTGACACATAATTGTACATCCTTATGGGGTATGCTGTGATGTTTTGAAAGTGTACACATTGTGTAATGATAAAATCAAGGTAATTACTATACCCATCAGCTCAAACACTTATTATTTGTTTGTGATGAGAACATCCAAAAACTCTCTTTCTAGCTATTTGAAATATACATTACTGTTAACTATAATAATTCTACCATATAATAGAACACCAGAATTTATTCCTTCTATAAAATCATAATATTGCATCTGTTGATAAACCTTTACCCACCCACCCTGCCCCCACTGCCAGTGGTATCCACTAATCTACTCTAAACATCTATGAGACCAACATTTTTAGGTTCTCCATACAAGCGAGAGCCTGCAGTATTTGTCTTTCTGTGCCTGGATTATTCTGCTTAACATAATGAATTTTATTGTGTTTTAATTCATTTAAGTCTAAGTAGCTCCACATGGCTATTGGCCACCCCATTGAAAAACAAAGACACAGAATATTTCCACCACTGTAGAGAGTTCTGTTAAATGACGTTACCTTAAAAGGACAATTTTTGCTTGGGGGGTTTATCAAGATGAACTCTGCACAGGTCCAAAGGGAGGTACAAAAGACTGACCTTAGAGACACTTCCCTTTGAGACAGGATTCTCAGGCGAACTTGCAGGCATCAAGAAGACTGTCAGAGGTGATGAGCTCAGGTGGTTTACCAGCGAGGTCAGCAGAGACTGGGCAGCTCAGCTGGGGTTGAACCACAGCCAGGAAAAGACAAGGAGCTTCAGGAAGGGGAGAGTGGCACACCTAGATCAGAATGGGACTTAGTGCACGGGATTTCACTTGGATAAGAAGTGAGAATGGAAACTGTGAACCAGGAGAGGCAAAGATCTGGGAAGAATAAAATTTTTTGGAATAATGTCAGATAAAAAATTGTATTTGTTCATGTAAATTTAAATGTAGACTGTATTTACATTTTAATCTTCTTTTGTTTATCCTTTCTTTCTCCTTGAATACCTGACTCTTGGATCTGATAAAAAACAGATTCTCCCTATTTTTCTTTAACTCTCCAGTCACCAGAAAAAAATAGATGCAACAAATACTTATTTCTTTTGGACATTAAATGCTTCTTTCTCGAGAAGAGTTAACTGCTCTTGAACATTCGTCATGGCCCTCAGTTAACATTCACAGAGTCACAGGGCCAGTGGCAAGGAGAAGTTACCCTTGTTATACTTTTACCTTCATGAGAGGTATTTTTACAGGAAAAGACTGGCTATCATTAAATTTGTTACATAAACTAAAAATAAAACACTTGTGAAACTCAAATACACTTATAAGAGCTGAATGTGGTGACATATGCCTGTAATTCCAGTACTTGGGAGGCTGAGACAAGGAGGATCTCAGGTTTGTGGTCAGCCTCAGTAACTTAGCAAGGCTCTTTGCAACCTAGCCTAGTGAGACCTTGTTTCAAAATAAAATATAAAGGAGGGCTGGGGTGTATCTCAGAGGGAGAATGCCCCTGGGCTCAACCCTCAGTAACACACACACACACACACTCACACACACATGCACACACACACACATGTGCATGCACGCACGCACGTACACACGAATGCACAAACGCACACACACCGCTTATAAAATATGTATATAAAATTTTACTAAAGAGCTATAATCAAGGCAAAAGTTCTTTCTTAAAGCAAATGACTTTAGGAAACACTAGCAAATTAGCCTAGGTTCTTTTCTTTACCAGTCATTAGCCTGAACAAGTACCTAAGCCATGATATGAAAAAAATAAAGGACTTACATAAACACTTTTATATTCTGTGGTCTCAGTTACTAGATACACTCTTATTAATTGGTTCTATGAATTTCTCTGCCAAATGTGTAGAATTAATACACTCATCTGGAAAGGCAACTGAACATTCACATTCGGCTTAAAAATACAAATTTCATAAACTAAGATAGGTGGAAGGGAATAATTTCTTCATGCGACACCACCTTCATCATATCCTCCTACAGTAAATGTTCCTGAAAAACCTTTTTGAAACATATCTTCTTTGTTAATAAGACATTCTAATAAGACACTTAAGTAACTGAATTCTGGTTTTTTTTGTTTGTCTATGTTTGTTTGTGGTACTAGGGATTAAACTCAAGGCCTTGCTTATGCTAGGCATGTGCTCTACCATTGAGCTACATCCCAAACCCAAGTAACGGAATTTGTAATTCAATCCATGAAAACATCACCTCATTTTGAGGATTGAGGATGGATATGAGTATGAGCAGTGATGTGACACTTCTGGTTAAGTTTAATGATAACAGGAATACTGGACATTAAACAGTATGATTTTCTACCCAAACTTAAATTATCCCTATTCTGATGGATGTCACAAATATTTTACCTAATAAGTAAAAACCCATTGTGCCAGGTGTCAAAGGATGTAAAGATAAATGAAATAAGTGCTTTCTTCCTTCAAGAAGTCACCAATTTAGTGAAAAGATGAAAATCTCTGTAGAATACATTTCACCAGTGCAGACCTTCTTGGAAAGAGTCTACTGAATATTATGCAGTGCTTCCTTGGTGACTTAAGGTCACTATGAGCATGCTGTACTGGGCCACAACAGTGAGCACGGCCAAAGATAGAACTGGGTGCAGCACTGAGGCTGAGGGCCACTCATCACTTGAGCTAACCAGGAACTGCCTCTGCCTTCTTAAATTGGATAGATGAATAAACAAGTAAAAGGACCCCTGGTGTCAGTTTCCCTCCTGTCTTTTCCCGTCTCTCCCCTGCTATATCTGAACAAAAGGCCTGCCCATGCTCTGTGCTTGTAACGTTTGGTAAACAAGCACAGAGTGGCGGTGCGCCAATGCTGAGGTACAACGAGGGACCGCAGAAGCCCTCCCCTGTGAGCACCCTGCAGCCACCAGGGCTGGCTTAAATGTTACTCCTGGATGCTGGGCCTCTTCTGGAACATCAGTGTCACTTCCCACCTCCCTTTCACTACCCAAATGTCTACACCACCTGCACCACCTCTTCTAATCTAATCTCTGCCAATTTTTCTGCTGTCCATCGCTCTCTCTGCTCCTCTCCAGTCGCCATGTGTATAAAATGCCGCACAGAGAGCCTGTCAAGAGCGGTGCTCAATCAATGCTACGGCCTCTTTTCCTATACCGTATAGCCCAATCTTTCACCTGGCATTTCCCCAGTCTTTCCATTTCTTTATGTTCCTCTTTATGATCAGCAAACTAACAAAACACAATCCATTACTTTCAATCTGTACATGTCTGTGAATAAAGTTCTCTTTTTTTCTTTCACCCCTACGTGAGATAATTCATTATGCTTGTCTATACCTTAATAACTCATTTGTAACTACATAGTGTGATAGCTTAAAAGTTCCTTATTATTTTCATAAATTTTCTCCACCCAGTGACTCTAATTTAATAAAATAGTCACTCTGGTTTTATTTATCCTTTCGTGAATAGTTTATGTGTCTCTACAATGAATAGTGCTGGTCTGAGTTATGTTGCTGTGGTCACACAGCTTCAGTTTCCTAGAGCTACATCACCACCATCCGAGCTGTGCATTCTCATCCTATAACAACATGGGACCAAAGCCTAGGACTCATATCAAAAGGCACGGAATTATAAAGTACAGCACATGTAGCATTCGATTATTTTTCTCCATATAACTTCACACTTGCAATTGAAAAAAAAATTTCTTGTAACATAAAAACCATGCCGAGCCGGGCGTGGTGGCGCACGCTTGTAATCCCAGCATTCGGGAGGCTGAAACCAGAGGATCCGGGTTCGCGGCCAGCCTCAGCTACCTAGTGAGGCATTCCACAACTTAGTGAGACTCAGTTTCAAAATAAAGAATCAAAATAGGGCTGGGGGTATAGCTCGGAGGTAGAATGCCCCTGAGTTCAATCCCCAGTACCGCAAAAAAAAAAAAAAAAAAAAAACCATGCCATTTTATTTCATTTTAACCTCCTTTCTGACTTTCATTAATGCTTGCACAGATAAAATAATTGCATTGAAAAGTAATAACTATTATATTATTATGGCATGAGAATTAATGTAAGGTACAACACAAATATTAAAAATGAAATATACAAATATACAAAGAACATTAATTCTCTAACTCTACTCATAGGGACTTCATTTATGTAAAAAATTCCCCATCACCTGCTAATCTAGAGAAGAACTGGAGAAATACATCTCAAGTTTCAAACATATCTTTATTTGTAAAGTTGTTTTATCAGAAAATAGATTCCTAGTCAGGCGTGGTGGTGCACACTTGTAATCCCAGCATTCGGGAGGCTGAGACTGGAGGATCTGGGTTCACAGCCAGCCTCAGCTACCTAGTGAGGCACTCCGCAACTTAGTGAGACCCTGTTTCAAAATAAAGAATAAAAAATAGGACTGGAGGTGTAGCTTGGAGGTAGAATGCCCCTCAGTTCAATATCTAGTACCACAAAAAAAGATAAAGAAAATAAATTCCTATTTCCCCACAGTTTTAAAATTTTGCACACCCTTAAAATCATATAAAATTCCTAGAGTTTCATTTTGATCTATTTTAAATTTCTGTGGCATATTTCCAAATGTTGGGAATTTCAAAATGCCCATTCTTAGCACATGATATCAACCATCTGCCTGGGCCATCAGGACAGAGGCTATATATTTCTCCAATGTAATATTATAAAGTCAAAGGGCTCCTGGCATTTATGTACTGTTTTTGCAACATTCTGCAGGTGATAAATGGATTCTAGCTTTTCCAAACAGGGAGCCATCTAATCACATACATGTGATTTTCTTGTGTACTTTTCTTAAGATCTATATTCAACTGTGTGTATTTATACTTGTTCACTTGCCATCCTTCCCTTCTCCCATCTTCCTGGTGCCTGCATATGTGTGTATGTGTGTGTGTACTTTATACACACATGCATGCACACACATAAAAACCCTGCCAAACTGAACATGAATTATGTGGGTGTCCCAAAAGACTAATGGTTTGGTACCCATTCAAACTGATATTTTGAAAAGAATTTCCTCAACATTTATTAAGTAAAGTTGGAGAGAACGTATTTTCTATTAAGAAATGTGTGTATCTCTTTATGCTTAGTTAACAGGGCTAGTTTCCATGCTTTCTCTTGCTTCAATTTCTTTTCCACTTTTTGATTTCTCATTATGGGATGACATTAGTTCCTCAAACCCAGGAGGACAGAGGTAACTCACACAGATAGAATTACAAAGTCACAAAACAGATTTCAAAGTTCTTTTGTTTCTTAACTTATAAGTTAAAACATTTTCTACTTTTCTATGATCCTGATTTTTGGTTCAATTTTATTTTATGATTTATCAGACCAGGAACATTCTTAGAAAGCAACCTAACAACTTTTACATTTACTTATTTAAAAAAATCACTCACTGCCAATAAACTTAAATTTAAAAAAACTCCTCATCATGAGAATTTCTGCTGAGAGTGAGCTGTTAAGTTCAAGAGATTCAAACTAGGATAGTGATGTGGCTTGCTGTGCAAAGTATTCAAGAGAGTTTGGTAATGCCAATAATTTTTTGATATAATTATGAAAATAGTCGATAAAGGTTGTCCAACAATGGCAATACTTTATATTGTTAACTATTTCTTACTCCCTGAGGGGGCTATAATAAATTTTGCATGCCAATTGCCGAAGTGTTACATGTGGAAACCCCAGTTAGCAGGTGCCACATTTCCCATTTCCACCAATGAAATTCCAATACAAGATGCTCAGGGAAACCTCCATTGCTTAATCTAGCACTGTTCACTCAGACACACAGGCACCTATAGTTCCATCTGTCAAGGGTCAAGAATTACACTGAGAAGAATAATCCTTCAGAGTAAATGTTTAAATGTTAAATGCCAGATATACACCAAAGGATTCGAATAAAAAACTTGCAAACATGACTGTGTCACACATTTGGTTCAGCCTTGTCTGGATGTCTGAATACATCAGTCAATTTGGATTTATTTTATAATGAGAGAAATCAAGTCATGACCCATATAGTCTCAAAGGTCTACTTAGATGATGATGAAGACCTGCGATACTCCCTGAAGTATGACTGACTCCCCAACCCTATTAAGGATGTACATTTCTGACATCCTAAATGTCTGAAGTCAGTGATTTCAGCCACATGGGAAAAGCCATGTAATTTAGGTTATTTCAACAGAGCTACTACAATCTTAACTCCTCATTTCTAATGTAATCTCACAAGGCTTCTTTGGTAGAGCCACACTGCACAACAGTGCCAGTAACCACAGAATGTGACTTAACAATCAATTACTTGTACAGTTTGCCAAACAAGAAGGCCTCCCAGCAGTCGGGAGCTCTGCCCGGAGGCCTGGCTTGCCCCTGGCATGGTACCTTGCTCTTCTTCATGAGTTCCAGCAATGTCACATTGCTTTCCAGCCTGTTAATGCATTGGCCTCATAAACACAGATTTGCTACATGCTTTCCAAAGTACATCCAACGGCATTCTCTTTTCCTTCTTGCCAGTTCTACAGTTTTTTTCAGTCCTTTAAGACTAATCACAGTAACGATTGTCTTCATACATAAATGCTGTATTATTATTAAAGAGCTCTTGGTAATTTTTTTTTGTGGGCAGAATTGATGGGGGGAGGGGTGAACATAGGAAAGGAAGCCAGAGGAAAACCATTTCTGCTGTTCTAGAAGCTGATCTCTCGAAAAGCATTCAGAGAGAGAGCAGGCAGAGTCCTTTTGAACAAGATGCTGTGTATTCAAGCTAGGCAGGGCTAACCGTGGATCACAGTGACCAGCCCAGTTAATAGCAGTTGAAAATGTTAGCCATGAAAACACAGATTTACCTTGTGTAATTACACCCATATTCTTGTGAGTCACTAACTTCAGAATACCATATCTGAGAGCTTTTCTTGAAGCTTGAGAAAGATTAGGAAGAGAACTATATTTTCATTGATGAATAGATCTAAATGAATAGGAATAACATATTTATTGATGCCCCAACTCTGTCATCAGGTTTTTTTTTTCTTTTTTGTTTTTTTTTTTACTAAAAGGTTAGAAATAGAATTCTGGATAATTTCCAAGAAAGTAAAGTGAAAACAGATTTCATGGCTCCCGGAAAGATTTTACTCAAGAATTCTTTGCAACGAATTCTTTGCAACATAGACTTGAAAATACTTTTCCCTCTAGAATATCTTGTATAAAAAATTTAATCTGGTAGTCAATTAATTCTCATAAATGCTCCTTAGTGGTTTTTCTCATTGAGATTTTTGTGACATGATTCCCTAATAAATCAAGTACACTGATGTAAATTCATGCCTTTTATTATAGAACAGTACTTGGACCACAAACACAGCACAGTCAATATTTACTTTATTTCATCTATCACTTTTACTCACTACTTTAATATCATCTGTGAAGCTTACTTACTGCATGTTGAGAATAAATGCTAAACCATACATTTTATAGTAAGAATTTCTGAATGATATTTCTTAAGAAATATTTGATATGTGAGATATGTTAATTAGCTCAACATAGCCATTCCACAATAGGTACACATTTCAAAACATGTTGCACAAGATAAATACATGTGATTTTTTATCAACAAGAGAATACAAACCTTAACACATTTTATCATTTGTTAATCTATCTTCTGAAGTTAATCACATTTTTAGAGTCAAAAAGAGGTTCTCAGAAGTCTATCATTTATGCAGTTAAAATGGTTCAGTCTGCTAATAGGCATCTGGTTTCTTTTAGGATGGTGAAAATGTTCTAAAATTATACTAACATAATAGCTGCAAAACTCTGTACATATACTAAAAACTATTAAATTGCACAGTTTAGTAAGTAGATTTTATGGTAACTTACATCTCAATAAAGCTATTTTTAAAATGGGTCAATCAGCATTAAAAATTCTGTTCTTTAAAGTTCAACAAAATTGACAAACCTTTAGCTAACTTAACTAAAAAAAGATAGAAGACTCAAAACCTTTAGCTAAGTTAACTAAAAAATAGATAGAAATTTTAAAAATGGCATTACAATTGATGGCATAGAAATTTAAAGGACGAGACTACTATGTGCCAACAAAGAAATGGATACATCCTAGAAACATAAGCCTATGAATAATAAATCATGACAATATAGAAAATTGAAAAGACCTACAACTACTAGAAGATTGAATCAGTTAACAATATCTTCCCAAGAAAGTGAAGCTCAAAGAGGACTCCACAGATAAATTTTAGCAAACATTTGAAGAATCAGTGCAAATCCTTCTTAAACTCCTTCAAAAACATGAAGAGGATGAAACACTTCCAAACTCATTACTTCTATCCCAAACCCAGACAAGAACACTACAAGAAAAGAAAACTACAAGCCAGTATCACTGATTAACACAGCTGCAAAAGTCTTCAACAAAAAGAGAGCAAAACAAACTCAACGGCATATTAACAGACTTACATTGCATGACCAAGTGGCCTTTATCCCTGGGAATGCGATATACACTACATTAACTGAAAAAAGGACAAAAATCATATGAGCATCTCAATAGATTAAGCGAAATTTAACAGTTTTTGATGACTTAAATTTTTAAAAGTCATCAAATTATAGAGGAAGTTAATTGTATGAAAGGTAATTACTTTGGCATAACAAATTCCATACATAAAAACCCACAAGTAACATTCAATGATGAAAGACTGAAAATTTTTGTCTAAGATTTAGGAAAAGGCAAGGGTGCCCATTCTTGCTACTTTTATTCAACAGAGCACTAGAGGCCATAGCTAGAGCAATTAATTAGATAAAAAATATAGATATAGATATATAGATATAGATACATAAAAGGCATCCAAATTGAAATAAGTATAAATTTATCTATGTTCACAGATAATATGAAGATTATACACAGAAAATCTTAGGAGTTACACACACACACACACACACACACACACACACTACTAGGATAAGTGAATGCAGTAAAGTTTCAGAATACAAAATCAACACTTAAAAATAATTTGTGTTTCTGTACACTAATAATGAACAATCCAAAAGGAAGTTAAGAAAAAAATTCTACTTACAATAACACTGAAAAGAACAAGATACTTAGAAATAAACTTAACCAAAAAGGCAAGACTTATACATAGAAACTAAAAAGTAGCATTGAAAGAAATTAAAGATGCAAATCAATGAAAAAACATTCTGTGCTCATAGAATGGTCTACCTAATAATGTTAAAATATCCATACTACCTAAAGTATGTACAGATTCAATGCAATCCCTTTTAAAATGTCAATGGCATTTCTTACAAGAAATAAAAACTCCTAATATTTATATAGAGTTATGAAGAACCCTGAAAAGCCAAAACAGTCTGAAGACTAAAACTGGAGGCCTCACACTTCTTGACTTAAAACATACTTCAAAGCTACAATAATCAAAACAGTATAATATTGAAACAAGAATGATTTATAAACCAATGAGAGAATAAAGAGCTCAGAATGAACCCACACACGTATGATTAAATGATCTTTAACAAGGATATCAAGACTATACAATGGGGCAGGATAGTCTACTCAACAAATGACATTAGGAAAACTGAACAGCCACATGCAACAAAATGGAATTGTACAGTTGCCTTACATCATATCAAAAAAAAATCAACCTAAATGGATTAAATTAAATAAAAGATATGAAACTCTTAGAAGAAAACACAGGGGAAATTCTCCATAGCCCTGGTCTTGGAAGTGACTTCTTGAAAATGTTACCAAAAACACAGGCAAGAAAGCAAAAACAAACAAACAAAAAACAAAAATCCAAGTGGGACTACATCAGCATAAAAAGTTTCTACACAGTTAAAAAAAAAAAAGCAGCAGAATGGAAAGGTAACTTATAGAATGAAAAAAAAATTTGCAAAAGATGTTTGTTTTCATTTTTTAAAATTTACATCTTTACTTCATTTGGAGTTTAATCAGGATGTAAGGAATATATATATATATATATATACATATATATATGTTTGTGGGTGTATATATATATATATATATACGTATACATGTATATATACATATATATGTGTGTGTGTATACATATATATATGTCTGTATATAATTTAAATACCCATAACTATTAAGGAAATTGGATTCATAATTTTGAAACTTCTCAAAAAAAAAATTCCAGATCCATTTGATTTTATTTTCAAATGTGCCTAATTTAAATGTGGCACATGTGAATTTCTTAGCCGGATATGGTGGCGCACACTTGTAATCCTAGTACATGGGAGGCTGAGATAGGAGAATCACGAGCTCGAAGCCAGCCTTAGCAACTTAGCAAGGCCCTCCACAACTTAGTGAAACCCTGTTTCAAAATAAAGGATAAAAATATCAGGTGAGGGGTGGAGCTCAGAGGTAGAATGCCCCTGGGTTCCATCCCCCATGCCCCCCCCACAAATAAATAAATAAATAAATAAATAAATAAAATAAAGTCAATTTCTTGTACAACATACAGTTAGTTCATGGATCTTAATCCACCTTAATAATCTCTTTCACTGGATGTTTTTAAACTATCTGCATTTAATGTAATTACTGATGTGTCTTATTGTTTCTTTTCTTCTTGTTATGATTTCCATTTCTCTGTTTTCTCTCTTTCTCCTGTGTGTGTGTGTGTTTCAAGTGGATTAGAAATTTATAATTCTATTTTGCTTTATCAGTAGTATTTTAATGTTTTTTTCTCTAATGTTATCAATTGCTCTGTATATTAGAAATATGTGTGCATAACTTATAAAGTGTATTAGTCTCATAATTTTACCAGTTCTAGTAAAATATAAAAGGCCTACCTACCTTAAGATTCCTGACTTCCCCATTTAAAATACAATGTCTTATATAATTCCTCTACATTAATGTAGAACCCATATCACATAGTGTTATCTTTTTTCCTTCAACCACTAAATATAATTTATAAAACCCAAAGGAAAGGAAAGTCTAATGTACTTAGCAGTCTTTTTGCTGTGTTCTTTCTTCCTTCTTGATTTCTTAATGTCCTGTCTTCTACAGCTTCCTTCCTGTTCAGAAAACTTCCTCAAGCTACATTTTTAGGTAAGGTTTGCTGCTGACTATAGCTCTCGTTTTTCCTTATAATGAAAATTTCTTGATTTCTTCTTCATTCTTGGATTATTTCACTGAATTTAGAATTGTGAGTTGATAGTTCTCTTCTTTCAGTACTTGAAAAATACCATGCCACTTCCTTTGGGGTCCCATTGTTACTGATGAAAGAGTATATTATCTTTCTAATTGTTCTTCCCCATAAGCAAAGTGTTGCTTTTCTGGCACTGCTTTCAATAATTTTTCTTCAACATGATTTTTGAAAGTTTAATTATAATGTTTTGGTGCAGATTTTTTCGAATTTATTCTTTTGGAGGTTTGATTCAGTTTCCGGATTCTATAGCTTATGTCTCTTGCCAAATTTCTATACTTTTCATCCTTCAGCTCTTCAGGTACTTTTTCACTAGTGCCCTGTTGATCCTTCCTCCTGGGACTTTCAATGCCATAAACGTTAGTTCTTTTTTATAATGCCATAGGTCCTGGAGGCTCTGTTTATCATTTTATTTATTATTCTATTTTTCTCATTGTTCAGATGGAGTTCATTCCTATGATTATGTCTTCCAAATCACTGATTAATCCCCCCATCCCACATTGTGCTGTTGAACCCATCCACTGAGCATTTTATGTCAGCGTTTCTATTTTTAGTTCTAAAATTTTCACATGGTTCTTTATAGTTTACATTTCCTTGCTGAGACTTTCTATTTCTTTGCTAGAGTTTTTTTTTCCATTTATTTCAAATTTTTGTAATTACTTATTAAAGAATCTTATCATGATTGCTTTAAAATCCTTGTTAGATAATTCTGACCATTTTTTGATGTTGGCCTGTATTAATTGGCTTTTTCATACAATTTGAGGTTTTCTTAGTTCATGGTATAAAGAGTGGTTTTCACTTAAAACGTGGACATTTTTTATATTATGCTCTGAGACTTTGGAAATTATTTAAACCTTTTGTTCTACTTGGCTTTTCCTTACTTTGTTCTGACAGGAGAAGGAAGAACACCATCTCATTACTGCTAGGTGGAGATAGAAGTTTTGGTTCCCCACTTGGCTTGCCTTTGCATGGTTTGGGAAAGATCACAGATTTTTATGTGGTTTGATGCAATACAACAATTGTAGTCTAAAAGTGTTTTGCCGTGATATGCTATCCCTTTCATACTTTACTGACTAGAGAAAGCAGATTTCATTGAAGTCTTTTTTTTTTTAACTGTATTCCCAAATTGCTGGTTTCTTCAGGATAAAATCTTACATATGTGTAACAAGAAGAAAATATACGAAACTCACCATCAGGCCATTCCTGTGGTTTTCATATCCCTAATCACTCTTCCTCCATTTCCCCACCATTCACAGTCTCCTTGTGTTTGTCCCTATATAATGTTCAGAGTTTTCAATTCTACTTAGTGGAAGAAACTGGGAAAGTCTATCTACCCAAATTACCTGGAAGTAGAAGCTTGCATTTTTAATTCAAATAACTGTTACTTAATTATTTCCCATAGATATACCAATTCCCATTTCCATTTCAGTACAACCAGTTGCATTTCTGCAGAGTTGAGACTGCTTCATGTCATTGGTTTTCATTACAGAAATTGTTCTTTGCCGTTTATTTCTATCCTTCCACCTAGTTTGTCCAGATTATAGAGGCATGTCCATGCCTGCCACTTCAGTCAGAGTAAGATTTTCTTATAAGAAATTATAGGGCAAAAAACCAGAAGTGATGACACAGAGAAATGAGTTTCTGGCGAATGCCCTCCTTCTCTCATTGCCTGCCTCTCACCTGGCCCCCATTCATCCAATTTGAAGACAATTTTTTACTGGAGCTTCACTAAGCCTTCTCTACTTAAAGAAATAAACACTATAGACAGCCCTGAGAAAGATAATTTTTCCAATTCCTAGTGTCTTCCTTTCATTTATTCTAAATCAGACTATATTGGATAAAAACCTCCTTAAAGTTTTTAGCATTTTGAAATTATTCCCCATCTAACCATTTTCGCTGCCACGTATGCTTCTTTTTGTCTGGTTTGGTATTTTGGAGAGTATTTGTATGGGGATGGGAGAGTAAGGATAAACTGCCATTGTTCCAAGAAGATTTAAGTGGACATCTTTTATAAACAGCTTCTTTTCAGAGGTATCTGGAAGTCAGTAAATGTTAAACAATTAAGGTTGAGCAACAGCAATTTTGCTAGGTGAGGATCCATTTTCACTTTTTTTTTTGGCCCACCCACTTGATTATACCATGTCTTTATTCTTCCAGACTTGTTTGTCTGGTAATCCTTAAATGCTACTTTCACCATTGGTGTGAACAAAGCCTTCCAATACAAAAACAGCAGTGTAACTAGAAATCTCTACTGTGAGCCGGGTGTGGTGGTGCACGCTTGTAATCCCAGCATTTGGGGGGCTGAAACCGGAGGATCCGGGTTCAAGGCCAGCCTCAGCTACCTAGTAAGGCACTCTGCAACTTAGTGAGACCTGGTTTCAAAATAAAGAATAAAAAATAGGGCTGGGGGTATAGCTCGGAGGTAGAATGCCCCTGAATTCAATCCCCAGTACCGCAAAAAAAAAAAAAAAAAGAAAGAAATCTCTACTGTGTTAAATAGGAACACAATTAAAACATCTTCCCTCCGTCAAAGCATATTGTCACAATTCAGTCACCCGAAATTTGGTTTTGCTCTTTTCTTTTTCCTCCCAAATCTGAAGATCCTATTTCTATATACAAAGAAACATCTATACACAAAGTTAAAAGATGAACCTCAATGTAGTATAAAAGATTTGTGTAAAGATATATAAAAACTTCTGATAAAATATTTGCTCACTATATAATATTTATGGGAAAAAGCAATGCATAAAAATGTAACCACACAATATCATTTAGCAACAAACTATTCTAATTTTGGGGGGAAGGTGTAAGAGATATTTTTCCTATAGTCTCTTCCTAAGCATTATTTTTTCTGTTTATAAAGTGGGCTCATATGATAAATACCATTTTGAATTTCACAATAATACATTTCTCCACTTGGTTAAATGGTCTTTAGGAACATCTCTAATGGCTGTAATAATATTCTATCTCATGAAGGTACCATAATTTATTTAAGTATTCTCTTATGTGAGGATATTTGAGTTTCTACATTTTTGCCATTTTTAGTAACATCACAATGCCTATTCTTTTACATAAATCTTTGAAGGCTTTATTTTTTTCTCAAGGTGGACTGCTAGAATCTGAATGACTCAACTACAGCTCCTAGAAACACAAGGCTCCCTCTCACACCAAGAAACACTGCAGTAGGCTAGTGCCAATTTTCCTCCTGACCACAGCACTGAAAATGAGGCAGGAGAAGAGAAATAAAATGTTAGGTAGAAAGGAGATGAATTGGGAAGGAAAGGGAAAATATAGTTTTAAAATCTAGAAACTTCATAATCCTTAACTTGACCTTACAGGGTCTGCTCTTTCTTAGGTGACAGCCCTTAACAAGTCACACTTGACGATGCAGATTCTGAATACTTCTGGCAAGATGCTGTGGGAATCTCTTTAGAGTAGTTCTTTCCTGTGCAGTGATGGGGCCAGGCAAACCCGGGACTTCTAGCTTGCACAAAGTGGGGCTGTTAGGAACCAGGGAAACCAAGTGATGGATGTGTGCTTCCTCTGGTTTCTCTTCATATTCTTACCACCAGAGTAGTAAGGACCAAATGAAAGCATGAGTCAGCATAAAGGTGAAAAGCAAATTTTTCAGAAGTCCTGCCTGAGAATTTATTTCAGGACAAATAAAGTAACTCCCTTACTATAAAAAAAAAAGTACAACAAAATGGGGAACACAGTATCTATATGTAACTTGTTTTTTCTTTTTCTAAAATTTAGGCACTTCAAATTTGTTTTACATTATCAAATTATAATATTTTAATCTCTGGCCACATGTTGAGGTCAACAGGTACTTTTGAAGCTGTAGATATTGTCAGTCATTTAATTGTAAAAGTAGAGTTTGTTACAAACTACTTTCTGGTATAAGCAAGAATGTTTTCCAGTGCCATTAAGACAAACAATGGTATCTTTATATAAAAGAAGCACTCATCTGTGAATTTACTTTGAAAAAACCCAATTTCCATCCGTTGTTTGCTTTTCTAGAGCATCCTTAGCAGTAAAAGATTTACATTTTATTTATTTATTCCCTTCACTAAATTTTCTATTAAAGTGTTATGTTTTTTGTTGTTTTTTCTTTATAGATTTGAGAAAGCCCTTTAACTATTTAATCCTGTCGTTTTTGTTGCAAATACTTTTCTTGGTTTACAGTGCCATCTGATTTTTATATATGGTGGATTTCTTTAAACTTAGTACATTTAAAAATGTCTTTTACTTTGGCATTTGCTTGTTTATTTTCACAATCAGGACATTGTCCCCACCCCAAATCATATATATGTATTCATTAATCATTTATTCTTCATCTATTTTTATTATTGTACAATATTTTTATGCATTTAGTTTAGATGCATTATGATTTAAAATAGCCAAATATATTTGAGAAATTATTTAACTCTTCATTGATTCAGAAGCCATTTTTCTCATTGACTAAAATATTTTATATACTGGGACTTTTCTAACCCTTCTAGTTGTACCATGTGGTATTTACTGAGTCATAAGGCTATGTATGAGAGCTGTATCATATGTTTAATATCTTGTAAAACAAGTTCTCTATCATGATAGTTTACTTTTCTTCAAAATTTTAAGCATCAGGCCCATTTATTCTTCTAAATAAATTTTAGAATCAGTAATTCAAGTTTCAAAATAAAAATTCTTTTTGATTCAAAGTATTAGTTTAAAACAAGCATTAATACTAGTAACTACAAAAAAGGTACTGAACCTCGCTACTAACCATGGAATTGCAAGTTATCTGCCACTTAGCAAATAAAAATATTAAAGATTGATAATGTCCAGTGTGTTATAAATATGGGTAAAATGGGCATTTTCATAAATAATTGATAAGAGAGAAAAGTGGTAGAATTATTTCAGGGCAAACTTGTTAATATCTATCAAATGCAAAATGTGGGTACCATTTGATCCAATAATCCCTCTTCTAGGAATCCACCCCATAGACATTCTTACCAAACACACACAAAGATAAAAGGCAGTAGCATTGCTTGCAATAATCCCATATTGAATTCCACATCAAATTCTACTTATAAAGGAATAATAAACTAAGAATTAATTATACAATGGAATGCCAAACATCAATTTTTAAAAATCAGGAAAATCTACACACAATAACATGGAAAAATCTCTAAGATGCATTATTAAATAAAAAGACAAGTTTCAGAAAAATATGACCAAGATAATGCTATTTCTAATTCAAAATATATGTATGGGTATATATGTGTTCCAGATAGTATGTATAAATAGTATTTAAAAGGACAACATTTCCTTCTAGGAAGACAAGCGAGGCTAGTGAGTGAAAAGAAAGACTATAACTTTTTTTTTTTTTTTTTTTTTTTGCGGTACTGGGGATTGAACTCAGGGGCATTCTACCTCTGAGCTATACTCCCAGACCCATTTTTTTATTCTTTATTTTGAAACCGAGTCTCACTAAGTTGCGGATTGCCTCACTAGGTAGCTGAGGCTGGCCGCGAACCCGGATCCTCAGGTCTCAGCCTCCCGAATGCTGGGATTACAAGTGTGCACCACCACGCCCGGCTAGACTATAACTTTTTAATCTAAGTATATTTTTACTATTTTTCTTACTGCCAGAAGCTTGGTTTCACATTCAGCTTCTATATTTTAAGTTAAAGCTTTTAATATCATTACCTACTCACTATTAATATTACTTGTTCCTGGATCACCATTTGGGCATATATATTTGCTCTTTAAACCAGGAGAGTCATCCACACATGTTTTGGCGAGGCTGTAACATGAGTGATTCTCTGGCTAACAGCACCTTTAGATGGTAGTGTCTAAATCCCCTTCCAAGCATTCCCGATGGTGCAAGTTGGTTTTCACACCTACCATACCATATATTCTAGACTCACATAAGTGAGTGGAGTGAGATTTGTTCCACCTGTTGTTGCATATTTGTCTATCCCAAATCCCTATCAAACACAGAGTACCAGAAAAGCCACAATACCTGCACTCAATGCTAGATGAGTTCTTCCCGCCTCTGCTTCCTGACTCTGATAAGGTCTTTCATGGGTGACAGGAATGAACCACATAAGATGAATTTTATTCTTCTCTTCTAGCATCACCCACTGAACAAGGACAGTCACAGTCCATTAAGATAGTTTTAAAGTTATTGTAGAAAAGAACATATCCAACAGCCTTTTGAAGATGTCACAAAGTATTGCCCCCAGGAAATGACTCTCTTGGCTTTCTGACTGGTTCAGACACCCAGGGTTGACCAATGGTAGTTATTCCCAATTAAACTCCATTGGCCTTGCAATCAATATAAATTCCTCCAGGAATCCTGCAAAAGAGTATCAATTTTATTTTCCACCAGCACAGTGCTTTTATTGCTTCCTGTATCACCACTGGTATTTAAGTGGACAGTTGAGAGAGGCTACATTAGGGCATATCAGCCTGATAATACTATAAATGTGTTTGTCTTAAAAGTAAAGTCCAGGCTCTTGATTATTTCGTTTGTTGTGTAGAAGCTTTTTAATTTGATGCTCTTCTGCTTATTGATTCTCAGTTTTATTTCATGAGCTTTGAGGGTCTTATTAAAAAAGTCTCTAGCAGTGCCTATATGTTGGAGAGTTGATCCTATGGTACATGCACACAATGGAATTTTACTCAGCCATAAAGAAAGACAAAATTATGTTATTTGCAGTAAAATGTATGGAACTAGAGAATATTAAGCTAAGTCAGATCAGTCAGTTCCCAAAAGCCAAGGGTTGTATGTCTTTTCTCATATGTGGAAGCTCTAGAAAACAGGAAATAAAAATGATTTCAGATGAATGAGGAAAGAGACAAGAATAGTGGAAGGGGATTAGGGGAGGGAGGTGGAAAGGGAGAAAAGGATAATCGAGGTAGGAAACAGTTCCACATAATATTACATTCATATATGAAGGTGTCACTTCCAATCTCATTAACACATATGGAGGAAGGGAGAGGGTGAGATCTGGAGGGAATCATACCAAGTGCTATGTGTATATGTGTTTTATCAATTTGAACTTCACTGTGATGTATAATTACAATCCACCATTAAATATATTTTTAAAACAAAATGGTTTAATCTGAAAAAGTAAAGTATAAAACATAAAAAGATGCTAAAGGGCAAAAGAGGTCATAACACCAAAGACACAGGTGGGCACACGCAATTCTCAGAACAATTTTCTGCACATGTGGGTGTATTTATCACTTACTAATCAAGCATGGTGGCTCTCCAGTGTATTCATTTCCCCCAGGGACCAAAAACCCATTTAACATATATGTGTGCAGAGAACAGGGACCTGTTTCTATGGCAGCTACTCTGAAAATCAGAAGCAAAGGGAGAGAAAGGAATGAAGGGAATCATTCAAGAATTGGAGAAGCTAAAATATTGGTAGAAATAAAAGTAAACAGTAGGGCATAAATGGGGGATTAATACCCGGGAAGTGATGAAAAAAAAGATAGCATCTAAGAAGAGGTATAAGAGAAAACTCTACAAATAATCAGTGGGAAACGGAAACTCTGCTGGAAAAGACATTCAGCTTAATTCTGTTCAGACTTAAGCCCAAGATTTAGTGACACCTGAAAATAGTAGGCAAACATGAAAGTTGAGGCAATTTATCACAGTTATCATTTCCAGTGATAAGTATTTCTTTGTTTGAACAAATGCCCATTTTAAGAAACCAAGCCACAATTATATTAACAACTCAGCATCTGTGATGCTCCCGGTAAAGAGACTTAAGAAAAAGCATAGAATGAATGAATATGATTTTTTGGTCTTTTGACAGAGATAAATATAATAGAATGGTGTCTTCCATTATTTTAGACATAGAAATTTATGTTCAGTTTATGTATTTCCTGTCATGTCCACATGTAAGAAGTGAGATATAATGTTTAAAATTACCCAGCATCAGTAAAATATGATGCATATTAAGATTCTGTTAGATCTTGGTAGCTACTCGGCAAGATAAGGCAGCAAAGGAAAGGGCCAGAGCTTGCATTAACCTTGCATTGGAGCAAGTATGTATGTGTGTATGTGCATGCACCACACGAACATGTGTGCACACATGCGCTGGAATGGGCAACACAATGCTCACTCTCACCTCAACCCAGGGGCAGAGAAAGCTAAATGGTTCCAGGAGTCAGGGCAACCCACAGGACAGGGCCCACAGTGCTTGAAAAGCCTCCTGCAGTGGTCAGTACACCATTATCTGTTCTTGGGAAAGCAGTAGGGCCCTATCACAGCCCTGGATTTCTGGGGTAGAACCATCTCAAAACAGAAGAGCTGCCCACAGAGCAAGATATGCCTCACTCCTAGCAGAGAGACCCAGTGACTGGATAAGAAGGCAGTTCTTTTTATTTATTTTTTTTTTTATTCATACATTGTAAGCATACATCTTTGTTAGGTACGAATTGATAACCATATATGAGCTCACAATTCTCATTTGACCCCTTGCCCGAATTCCTGCCCCACTCCCTTGCCCTCCCTCCCTCTCAAGTTCAGTTTAGTGAGTAACCTTGATATACATTAGTGTGCCCCCTCCCCCCGTCCAACCCCTTCAGTTAAATCAACTTCTTTGCTTTCGAAGGTCTCTCCTTTTTCATCTGGAGACCCTCCCATACCCCATTTTCTTCCTAGCATCTGCATATTAGGGATAATCTATGCTTTTTTTACTCTTCGTGAGTGGCTAATCTTACTTAACAACATAATGTTTTCCAGTTCCTTCCATTTCCCTGCAAATAACATGATTTTGTTCTTATTTTTTTTTTGTAGTTATTCGTGCAATGTAGCATACATCTTTGTTAAACACAAGTTGTTAACAACATATTTGCACACAATTCCACAACTCTCATTTGACCCCTTCCCCAATTCTCACCCCATTCCCTCCCCCTCCCTCCCCCTCAGGTTCAGTTCAGTGAGTGACCTTGACATGATTGTGTAAGAACATCATGTGCCTTAGGGTGTCCCTCTGCCCCATGCATCCACTGGAATTAATTCAACTTCTTAGCTTATTGGGGATCTCTCCTTTTCATATGGAGACCCTCCTGTGCCTCATCTTCTCCCTAGCATCCGCATATTAGGGAGAG
>PVLC010000254.1:76069-250176 GCA_004027655.1 Graphiurus murinus
CTCACTTAACATAATGTTTTCCAGTTGCATCCATTTCCCTGCAAAGAACATGATTTTGTTCTTCTTTATGGCTGAGTAAAATTCCATTGTGTACATATCCCATAGTTTTGTAATCCATTCATCTGTCGATGGACATCTTGGCTGCTTCCATAGTTTGGCTATTGTGAATTGAGCCGCTATAAACATAGATACACATGCAGTTCTGACCTGTACCACTAGGCCTGCCTGCATCTTGGGAACTCAAGTACAAGGGTCTTGCTATTAGGGAGAAACATCAAAAAGAGCTAATGCCAAATGGGCAGAGCTGATATGGACCAGGAACACGGGGTACATGCCCAGTGTCATGCAAATAAGAGTGACACAAAGCAAGTACCATAAAAAGGCTTCCCATTATTGATAGCAGCAGAACATAACATCCAATTGGAAATGATAGTCTTCTCACAGGTGAAGTTTTTATACTTCACATCCATGGTTAATCACTGTTTCATGGAATCATGGGAAGAGCTGGCTGACCATCTCACATCTGCCCACGCTCCAGTGTAACCACCTGTGGCTTGAACTGAGCATCATCGTTTAACCTTCTGGGTCCTCAGTTTTCTCATGCCAACTGTCTCTATGAGCCCTCTGCATAGATGCCCAGGAGGAGACCAAAAGGAAAAAAAAATACTGGGCTCTAAAGAACAAGAAAAATCAATAGCATCTCCCAAGTCTTTGTCCATCAGCTTGCAGGGGAGGCCAGGCCTCCCATGAGTCTTCCTATTCTCAGAGACTGATATAGAAGGAGGAAAATCAAGAGCATGTACAGGGTACCTGTTTCTGACCTCAGCAGCAATGTGCCACATAAATTTGAGACCTCTGAGAACAGTCCTCTGGCAAATGCTTACCTTATCTGCAGAGATTTTCAAATCACTTTTTCATCTCTTGTTGCTCCCCACTCTTAATAACATTTGCCCCCCCTTCCCCAATTTATGGTGTAGTAAATCCTCAATGATTCCTTAGTCTGAAAATGACAGACACGTTTCCCCTTCATCCTGCCAGGATTTCATAATGTTGAGAACTTGGGGTTGAGTCTCTGAAACCCCGCATTACACAACCATCCTTATCTGGCAAGGGGAAATCCCTGTTTTCTGCAGTCATTAGAGAGAGCCAAGTCAACAGAAGGGAGAGGGCCAGGAAGCAGCTGTAACTCAGGACAGTGCAGCCTACTTGGTTTAACTCATGTGGTCGCAGTCTGCTTTGTCCAGCTGTACAGGGACCAGGGGGTTTTATTGCTACAGTCTCATTTTTATAAAAGAGGACTACATTTATTCATCCTTCTGGATGGCCAAAATATAATGGTGCATCTTCCACATGGAGATTGCTTGCTTCAGGGGAGTGGGTAAGAATTAATTTCAAATCTCTCACATAGTTTCAAGCTATTTCCCATGAGGTTTCATACCAGGCCACTGCACTGGAAGCCATAATTTCCATATTTATTGAAAACAGCATCTCAGCCAAAGTGGTGCACTGTAGCCTCACAGTGAGACCTCGCACAGGGAAATAGAATTACTCAAGCTATCATCACAAGTGTCCAAGGTCTTTTTCAGAAAACCGTAATATTTGACCCCCTAATTCAGAGAAAGTTTCTTTAAATGCACTGAGCTTAGGAAAGACTATAATTTGAGGAATTGATAACTAACCTAATAAACTTCCTTGCCAGCTAAACTAAAAAGTTTAAATCTCTGCAGTGCATAGTCAGTGAAAATAGAACCAAATGGTTATTTTTTTTAATCCATATGTCTCCTGGCAACATGTCTTGGTCTTTATTTATTTATGGTTATGCATTTTATTTTCCAAAATTGTTTTACAATCTGTTTATATACTATATATAAACTCTGTGTGTGTTGATATAAATGTGAGTGTATGTGTAGATGTACAGACTCATCTAAATTTAAACTATGATGAAACACTTGATGATAAAGGATGCTATGCATGTATATCTGAATATTGAATTTTAAAAATCATTGCTGAGAGATGGCATTACGTAATGAATTCATTGAAGCCGGGGTCTCAGACCCAAAGTTTCTATAAATCTGGATTTTTGTTTTATTTTTCCTTTGTTCTAAGGCTAGTAATATCTCTTTAGGAACTACATACAGCACAGAATTGGCATGAATATTAGTACATTCACCAGAAAAAAAAAAATGTGTTTTATACAAATTCTCTGGCAATGAGAAAAAACTGGGGAAATTAGGTAAAATTAATTAATGAAAATAAACTGGTTATTGTACAAAATTGTTAACAACCCAATATTTTCTTAAGAAGTTTGCACTGATCTTAGATTTTCACATTAATCTAAGATCACTACCACCTGACTTTTGATTCATCATTTATTAATTAAACTGAAAAGAAAATAAAGGACATTGACTGGAAAAGTCTAAGTTAGGGGCAAGCACCTAACCTGTGGAGTTGAGGATTATACTCTCCTATAAGACATCCTGTGGTGTCACCAGATAGATCATAAGTTTGACCTAGTCTGGTCTTTATGTTTTAAAAAATACATTTCACATTTATAATTGATTATGTAGAATTTTCTAATACTGTTTTAAATAAATAAAAATCCTCATTTATTGATATTATTACATAAAAATAAATATTCTGGCCAAATTGCAAAATTATGACATTAAAAGTAGATTAAATGCCCCTAAAAAGAGTATGTTTTTAATCCACATAATTGAAACCATGTAATAAATTTATGTCTATCAAAATTTATAAATTTAATAAAATTTATATTTGTTAAAATATCATATTTCTAAAGGAAAAATTATATTTCAAGTTTCCCATAATCACATCTACTTCCAAGCAATTTTAGGATGCATGACTTTTCCACATTTTAATCTTTTTAAAAACCAGGTACATCTTACAACAATGTCTATATTAAATGTGGTTATATTTTCTTTTTTCCCCTGAAATCCACAATAAATGAAACATACTAGTTTCTGCATGCCTACTTCTTACCAGATTCTATTAAATGCTTCATACACAGAAATCCCTAATAATAAGGCACTTCCTCAGGAAACATATTTTTTAGAGTGTGAAAGGGTTACTCACAAAATAATGCACAAATAAACTCAAATTTCACCATGTAATCCTTTCTATAACTAGCAAAATGTAAATAAGGCACTCTTAAATGGAAAGAAATCTATGTCCCCCACCCCACCCACCTATTCAAAGAAAACCTGCCAATACTGTCTGTGTCTCCCTAGCCACAGTAACCCATTACTGCCTGGTAAAACTGTGAGATTAAATAAACATAGCTTGTGCTCTTTGAAACAAGTGAGATACTTTTTTATAGATATTTAAATCTTTTAATATTCCTCCTAATCACTGTTTGATTTAGAAAATATGCATGTATACACAAATATTCTATTGCAAAATCAACAATAACATTGATCCTGCCTTAGCCAGAGACAACAAATGAGTTAATGGCTCTATTAGTAGATTATATTTTTAGTAACTAAAAAAATTTCCTATGCATCCATCAGATAAATGTTAAATAAACATCTAAAGAACATACATTTGGAATAGTGTCAAAAGACGTAAGTCTGGGCAAGAAACACCTGACCTTGAACCAGAACTCAAAGCTCATACCTTTGCCTCTTATACACAGCTGTAGGACCACAAAAATCCTGAGTCCAGAAAGGTAACCAAGAAACTGCACAGATAATAACAAGAACTAGATCTAGGCCTCATAATTCCACACCCCAGAGCTTTGTCCAAATTTGTTGAGCACCTACTTTGAATAAAGCACTCTCCTAGAGGTGATGTTCACAAAAATAAGACATGGTCCTGCCTTCAAGGCCTCTGAGTCCCCATAACTAAGTGTGAAATTTAGATCAATTCAACTGAAATCAGAGACACAGAAGCAACACAGATCAACAGAAAAAAAATATAACCAAGGTAAGAATGGCCACGATGATAATTGTCTCAGTGTTAACATTGGTTGAACACTTAGTATATGCTGGGCACATAATTAGGTGCTTTTTGTCATTTATTCCACAAAATGTCATTAGATATTATGATTCTAATTTTATAAAAAAAAAAGAAACAAAACTTAGGAAATTACTTAATAACTTACCAAAAATTCTAATTTCAAACACAATTCTAGTTTCAAAAGATTATTCTATAGCTCATTCTTTAAAAAGGATTAACAACTTCCCTACACACATACATACAAACACAGGGGTCTGGTTTTGTCTGTCTATCTTTATGGTCTACTTACTGTGAATATCTCAAAATTTAATCAATTATAGGAATGAAAACTGGGAGCTGAGAGAAATACTTCCCACATTGAGTTAGTCATTTCTTGATAAATAAATACACCAATAAAGTGAAGAATAGGAAGAATTTAAACAAAAAACATTTCTAACACATTATGTTTTAATTACTTGTGAATTGAAGTAGTTATTGGGGGAAAAAGATGGTATTTTTAGAAAAGCAATTAAATTTAGCCAGTGGGCATCACTGATGCTAAGGTCATTTCAGCAAAAAAGATTCTCAAAGTAACAGAAGCAGTAGTCAGGGCAGAAGCACCCAAGAGATGGCTACAACCGAATCAAAGACCAATTTGCCCCAATGTTCCAGGAGAAAAAAAAAAAGATCTTATTCCCCTGAGTTAAGACTCCTTTACTTAATTAACTACTCATCTGAGATACTATCTAAAAAATGCTGACCCTGCAGCTGTGTGCAGATAACTTGCCATGGCCTCAACTACTCTATTTATTGGAATATCCGTTTTCCTGTCTAACAGGGCCCAGAGTTTGAACTTCCTTCGCTTGAGCTGATATTCTACTTCCTCATTTATGCTACAGCTGTGTTTTTCTAAAAGGTGTAAAATAACTGTGTTAAAGAGCCCAAGATAAAGAAAAATGCAAGTAGAAAATAAAGAAGAGGAAACACTCATTTTATTGTCTTTCGAAGTAAAACAATTACAATTATGTGACTGTATGACTGGGGGGGTATTGCTTGTAATTCAAACCATTTTTATACATATATAAAATCCATTCTGATAAGCTGACATGTTTATAAGTATCCTGCCTCACCAGTATGAATGTGTGAGGTCCTTCAGGGTAAGGATTTGATTCAGAAACCTCATCTCTTACATCAAATACCAAGCACTGAGGATGAGCATGCAGTGCCCCTGTTCCCCACTGTCCACTTACAGAAAACCTGTTAGTGGTCATGATCAGTTTAGTTACTACAGATCCAGCAGCATCACTGCCCATCCATGGTAGATGCCTATTTAATATGAGCTGGACTAGAAAATGCTGAATTAAAGTCACTGTTATCTGGTTACCTTCATTAACAACTAGTTGAAGTTAGTTTTGACATATCTTCCAAATGGTTTAGTTTGTTTTCTCCCTTGGGAATAGCTACTATTTTGAAAGTTTCAGCATATGCTAATATTTAGCAAGAAGCAAATATTTAACCCAATCTCTACTAAGTAAAGCCCTTAACATTTTACATATAATCTGAAGACATTTCAGATATATAAAATGCATACACATACACATGTACATATATTAATATGCAAATGTATATGGATATTAATATAAATATATGAATCACACACATATATATAATAAAAGCTAGCACTATGACATAGGCTGTTTTCTAGATGGAGAAGCAGAGATCTATACACGAGAAGAAGGCGGGCACCTTACCATTTCTCTTCTATCATTATATCTGCTAAAACACATTAACTTTCCTCTCCCTCTCTCCTTACCTCTTCAGATCTATCTGCCTTTATATTCAGAACACAGCAGCTACTTTTTTGAGAGAGTGTAGAATTTCACCAGTTTTCTGTTCACTGTGCTTTCTCATTTCAACCCAACTGCAAAGCTTGTAAGTTGCTTGTCAAATCTAAAATCTCTCCTACTTTTCATTGGAGAGATTGATTAAATTGATAAAAATAGAATCCCAAACTGCTGTAGCTCTTTTAGTCATCTTAATTAATTGTAATTAGTTTTTAAATATTCAGTTCCTGATTTCCCATAAAACTGAGGGCATCTCATATATACAAGCTGTCATTATTTCTTAATAACAACACTCATTATAGAAAGGTAACTGGCCATTCTTTCCTGTGGTCTTTCATACTTTCAACCATGATTAGTATATGTGTTACTGGTAAATAATTGAATTAATTTTACAGCGAATGACACATTTTAAAATCTGCAAAGCATTTTATTCTGGGAATTTAAGCCAACGCTTGCTTTTCCCTAGATAGCTCCAAGTATGCCTACAATAATAAGTTGGAGCAGATTCTTGACTTTCCCATTAACATCTAACAATTTATGAGCTTTTGATATCCATGGGATGATTTTGAAATGATGACTTTAATTCCCCAGTGCACCTAGATAACTAGAAAAATAATAGACAATAAATGAGTACTTCAGAGAAGGAATTTAACTAAGAATTTAAAGCTTCACCCATGCTAAAAGTAATAATAATAAAAAAAAGATCCTTGTAATAGTACTGAACTGAAATCAGTGTTCTCTTGACATTATTAAAGGAACGTGTCAGCTCTGAATAACGTATTTTCTGTAGAATGCACAACTATACTGTGATGTAGTAACGATTATGTACAATTTACAGATAGTGAAACTAAGATTGAGATATCTCAGCTGAATTGTAGAAATAGCAAGTTTAACCTGAAACAGTATATTCAGATATCAATTGTAGTATGGATTATCCAATTCTTTTCGGTTCAATTTATCACTGACTACTCACTGAGTAGGCAGCAACAGGTCTGTAATTTTGAACCATGACTGTAAGTAAAGACAATGTATTTTAGGAATTAACTAATTGAAAATGCAAATATGCATCAAATAATAATTACCCTATTAAGAATTTTCCAAGAAAATTATCATGGAAATAAAAGAAAATATTATGTTTTTCTAAGCAAAAATCTTTACATTAACTATCAACCAGTATCATCGATTGTCAAAGCACAAAATTCATACTTTCACTTACTCCTCTTACCAAAGTGGATCACAGACAACCAACCATATGCCCTTTGTATATTCTATGCAAACAACCTTTCATTAAAATTCCACATAACTGCCAATTCTTTGGAAGTCCTGAACTCCATATAAATTGGGTATTTTAGCAACAAGTTTGGCTGAATCCCCATTCTAAATTACTAACTTGAACTCACCAAGTGATAGAATTAAAAGAAAGATTTTTCTTTCTCAAACAAAATTCAGATTATATCAATTCACTAATATAACTCTATATATTTAAAGAAAAATAGTTTTTATGGTCATTATTAGAAATTTAGTTAATCATGTTTTAGTTTTATTAGGAAGCCATTCTCATCCTGTGATACCACTTGGTCCAAAGAACCTTTTCAGGGAGAATAAAGATCATATCTCCATCCAGGACAGGACAATTCTATTTCCTGGCAGGGCAATAAAGATAGTGCCTTTCCCCAGGGCAAGAGTTGAGCAAGTTAGCCAGCCACCTTTTATAAGATGGGTAATTTCCTAGACTCTGTTCCTCTGCTAAGACATAGCCCTAACACCTGAGAAACTTCCACCAGGGCATACTCTGAACTGCCTCCTCCCCACCACTCCCACAGAGCTGGGGACAGAGGAATCTGTGTGAGTAGGAAGCTAAGCCTCCTGCTGTGCCAAGAACAATAACATCCTTTGTGTCTGACCTGAGAGTTGTGCCTTCTGTCAGCGTATATGACACTGTAGAAGGCTAACTTGTCTTACAGGCAGGATAAAATCTCAGAACCTGTGCTGCTCTTGACAGTTAACTATAATTGATTATTTAAATACATATTTGCAGGTGTCCACTAAGTCCAAGGTAAGTTTTTGTTCTTCCCTATGAAGCCTAAAACTTACAGGTGCCAATTGTGCTCTTAGAGTTAGGGCCAAACCCTCTAGGGAATACCATCTTCATAAAAAAATGAGATTTTTCTGGCCACCCTACAGGGACTAAAATGAGGGGCATAGAGACAACCCAGTCCTCAATTGGGTTATTAGAGCTCTTGTCTGTACACCAAAGACAAGCTATCCTTCTCATGCCCTGATTGATTACATGCCTTCACAGGCTGGCCTGTAAATCCCTGCCATCAATCAGTCTCTCTTGCAGAGGCTATGGGAAAAAGACTTCCTGTCTCAATCATGCTCTCTGGCTTACCCCAGGGTGACACAGGCAAACAGCTTCTGGGGCACTGAAGCGATAGTACTTGCTTCGTTTCCTCAGCCCATCACTTAGGCAAATGGATAGTAATAACCAACAAAGCACTTTAGTATTCATTTGATCCTTCTCCTGCCCTGGAGATGTAGACAACTGGCATTTGCCTTCTCTCTCCACAGGCTCAGCCGACTGAAGTTGCCTGACTCAGGCTCCTGGTCCAGGAATCCAAATGGAAGTTTCTCTCTGCTTCCCAAAACTCAGGAGACCAACCGGTGAGTTGCACAGTATGTAATGTTTCCTCCAACAACCCCTCACAAGGAATGCCCTTGAGCTTTGTAGTTCTGCAGTCTCCACAGCACAGACCACATCTTTCATTCTTTGGGCTCTCTGGGCAGATGGCTGTCCCTAATACATAGTGGGGCTTAGTCTATGTTTTGGGGGTCCCCAAGATAGAAACCATGAGGTCCAAATAACTTAATATACACCCTGGCATAGAAATTGAAACTCTACTCTTTAGCATCCACTCTGCCCCTCTCTTAGGTTCCTTTGGCCTCTCTCTAACTGGCCCCATGAGAGGCAAGGGAATATAGAGGTTAGGAAATCAGGCTGAGAAATGGGCTGCCTGGAATTATGAATCCTGGCTCTGTCACTCATTAGCTGTGTGGTCTCAGACCACTTAGATACCTATCTGTGTCTTAGTTTCACCATCTGTAAAATGGGGGTAAAATAGTACCTCTAATGACAGGATTATTGCATGATTAAATAAATTACCCCAAATTGGCATATACTCAATAAATGTGACCTCTCGCCACCATCATTATCCTACAGCTGCTTTGAGTTCTCTCTGAACACACTGATTCCATTTTGTTTAGTAATCTGGTTCCCATGCAATCTAGGCCAACTCTGTCATTAGGAACAAACAAAATTGTCAAGGGAAATATGATAAGCTCCACAAATATTTCTTGTTGAATGAATGAATAACATGGGAAGTCTCTCTCTTTTATAATACATATTCTGGAAGAGAAATGAGGCATTGATTTGACCATCCCTACAACTCTTTGATGAGTATATCCATTTTGAAAGCATAATAATGATCATCTCCCCAACACCCCTCCACACACACACATGATATCCAGGATCTTTCCCCCTATGCTAACTCACATGGTGTAAAAAAAAAAAAAAAGCTGTGCAGATGTGATTGAGGTGAAGGACCTTGAGGTGTAAATTATCCTGGATTATCTAAGTAAATCTAATTACATGTGTCCTTAAAAGCAGAGAACTTTTTCCAGCTGTAAGAGCAAGAGCATAGGCAAGTCTTAACCCAACATTGCTAGCTTTGAATATGTAAAGGGCCACAAACAAAGGAATGTGTGCAGTCTCTAGAATCTGAGAAAGGCAGGAGAATGGATTTCTCTTCCAGTCTCCACTAAGGAATATAAGGAATACAGCTCTGCAAACATCTTGATTTTAGCTCAGTGTTGGATTTCTGACCTCTAGAACTGTAAGATAATAAATCTGTGCTCCATAAGCCTCTAAGTCTACAGTAATTTGTCACTGCAATAATAGAAACTGATGTAGGCCCTTTGAATTATTTCACTAGAGAAAGACCATAACCCAGTACTGTGGGATTAAACAACAGGAAGCACATATTTGATCATTCATTCATTCATTCACTCATTGGATTTATTGAGCATGGGACAAACACTATTCTGTGTGCTACAGAAAGCAACAGTGAGCCAGGCAGCCACAGCTAGCTTCTGTTCCCATAGAGCTCATAGTCTGCAGAGAAGAGAGAGAGACAATAAGCAAACCAATAAATACATTAAATAATTGCAAACTGGTAAGTGTGGCCCCAAAAAAATCAAATAGGATGATGAGATAGAGAACATAGGAGGAAGAAATTAGGGGATAGAATCCCCAGACTGGGTGGATGGAAGCCCTTTAAGAATGACATTTGAACTGGTATGAAAAAGGTACAAGAAACAGACAAAGCTCCAAGTGAGCTCATAAGCTACTAACCCACCACTGACCTGGCTTTCTTAAGGATACTACAGGAGATGAAACACCGATTTTGAGAAATTGACACCACTTGTAGTTCCAAAGAGAAGCACTCTGTGTGAACTGCTCTTCTCATTTTCCCACCCTCACTCTTCACAAGCATGACTTCTAAGGCTTTATTTTTTATCATATTTTATGAACAGTGTAAGGCAGCCTTATCCCGCAGTCCCTGGACATCATTCTCAGCGGGTGCACTCGGTGTTCTTAACTGAATATGGATGTAGTTAGCTTCCCTGGGACAGCTAGTTGCTTTTTCTGTGATGGATTTCCCTGTGGCTGCTGTGGCACTTAGTGACGCAGCCAGCGCCAGAACCAAATCTACCTCTCAGGTTCAGACCCAGACAGCACTGGAGCCAGTGTGGACCACAGGTGGCTCCACTGTGTGTTTCATCATGACAAAAGTGTCAAAGTGTGAAGGTGGAAAACAAGTGTATAAATTCCTTTCCCCTCTCATGTCATGTAAGAGTGATGGTCTTTGACAACCAAATTGCATACACACAAAACAGGCCACTCTATTGCATTGTGTCTTGGTCTAACATCTATGGCAAAATTGTGAAAGCAAGTCCAACTTCAATGAAGGTTGCCATAATGTCAATCATTATTTCTCAAGATTTCTTCTTTCACCAGTTCTTTAAGCAAGTAAGATTACAAGATCCAAATAATGTCTCCATCCAGCATTCTCAGACACACACACAGACAACCTGTAACAGTGTAAGCATCCTCTGGTGAGAGCTTGTTGAGGTATGCCTTCCCACAAGACTAGGCTGAGGAACACCCAGTTATCCTAGGTCTGGAGCCATCCTACCCATTTCTGTTACTGTTTTATGCATTAACATAATGAACTTACACACTTAAATAATATTGAGTGGGAAAGCTTTTGTGTTGAGGGTACAGGGCTAACGCTTTGAGCAGTGAAAATGCATTGCTGCTGAGGTTATACTGCCAGAATACCTGGATTTGATTTCTAACTCCACCATATAATAACGATATGACCTTGAAGAAGACACTTCCCTAGCCAAGGATCAATCCTTTTTTTTTCCTCTATAAATGGAGGCCAACAGTAACACTCATTGTGCCTGCCTCAAAAGGTTTTCATGATTGCAAAATGAGAAAGACTTTGTAAACGACAGAACATAAGTATAAACTGAAAGTCCTCCATCTGCCTACAGCTATGCTATGTTTAGGCAAGAGATTCAGTGAGGATTCTCTGAGCTCCAACCATGGACTGGCATAAAACCTAGGTCCTCCTCTCCCATTCTCCTGTGCTTTCCCTCTGCTTTATTGACTGATGTCACACTGCCATCTACAAGTCACAGTCAACACCACTGACAGCATTCTCTGGGTCAATAATTTCCTCTGGGACACTGACACCAACCACAAGGCCCAGCCAGCAGGGAATGCAATTCTACTCTTGGGTCTTGCTTCTTCTTAACAAAGTTGCCAAGATAGCTCTGGTAGACACTGCTGACCAGTTCTTTGTAAAGACCAAGATAGTAAATAATTTAGCTTTTTCAGACCACATATGTCTTTGTAGCACATTTTTCTTAGCTTTTTTAAACAACCTTTTCAAAATATAAAAATCAAACACAGAAAAACCCCTTGCCTTTGGGCCTTACTAAAATAGGCCACAGGCTGGACTTTACACTAGGGCCATAATTTTCAACTCTGCTTTCGGCCACAGCTCTGATTTATGCCTCAGCTCACTTGGTTTACTGTGAAGATGAGTCTGTTGTGAGTAGAAGAAGTGGAAAGGAAGCTAGTTAGGGCAGGAGAGGTACCTGGGCCCGCTGCTCTTGGACATCAGATCCTGTGGCTCCATCCGGCCTCTTTGGCAAAATTCTTCACTCGTAGCTTTGGCTGGGGACTCAACATTTCCCTCTGATGCAGGCTCTCTGGGGAATCCCGAGCCACGGGAAAGATCAGTGGATATTTAAACTCTTAAAGTGAGTCACACTCAAGTTCTCCCACTCAGGACTCCTGGGCTCTATGTAAAATGCGTAGCTTCCATGCCCCCGAACATTCTATGACAGTTAGAAGGCTGCTCTGCACACAGCATATGGGACCTCGGTGGCTGGAGTTTACCATCAAGCCAGTAAAAATGCAGCTCTGGGCCAGTCAAAATACTTCATACATTTATTAGCTACTCTGAATATTATCAAAAATAAAGAAAGGGAAGAGGATTAGGGGAAGGGGGAAAAGAATGGGGGAGAAAAGAGAGGAGGAACATGAGAGAGATGAGGAACCACTGTAGACTATTTTGTCTGGATGTCATCCTTATCAGAAAACTGAATTATTTTCACCTGGTACTTATACCAAATTCATCAAACATTGTACTCTAATTAAAAAAGCAATATTCTATACCACTCATGGTTTCTAAAGGAGAAGAAATATATCTGGTCTCCCCTTTGATGTTTTTCCCCTCTTTATAGAAGCTTTCACTTCAATTCTCCTTGCTTTTCACATCTATCCTGTAAGTCAGGGCCTATAGTGCACCAAGCTGCAAATTAGTAAATGATGTTTCCTCAGTCCAAAAATAAACTAAAAAATAGTGCACCTTAAGCTCTGTATCTCAGCACCATTTGGCTAACTAGAAGGCCTTTTGTTGGGAAAACGAATGAAGGGTAAAAGCCACTTCTTAACCTGGGCAGACCCAGCTCTCCCAAGGACATGTGTGATGAGCAGAGCCACGAAGGGTTCCTGTCCAAACCTGTGTCCTTTGTCGGGATGCAAAATTGCACACGGAGGCCCTGACCTGAGTTTTGAGACCATGGCCACAGGGCCACTGGATTTAACCCCTTCTGTGTGGCCACCAGGACAATGCTCATGGGCAGCCCAAACTCAGGATAATACCTATGGCAGTGGTGGTAGCGATGGTGCCACCAGCAGAATGTGTCGGCTGAGAGCCTTTGCTCATCATCACTTAAAGAAAGCTAATTTTGAGAGGAAGATGAGATAATGTAGAAACACAGAGGCTATAGCAGTCCTTAGTATTGATAAGGAGGAGGGGTGACTAAGTCATGAAAGACGTGCAGCTCAGGGGGAAGAATATTTAAAAACCGATTCTAAATAGTATGCCAGAGCAGACTGCTGAAGTCCAGGACAAATGTCTGTACCCTACAGAGAATGCTGCAGCCCAAGGGTCTACACTGAAAGATGACTTCACTTTGACCCTGGACAGGAAGCTTTAGGTGGCCTTGTTGTGGACTGATGGAAAAGTCAAGTGGCTGAGAAACCAGGAACCAACGATGAGGTTCTAAAGGTCTAGAGGGGAAAGAACAGAACCTGGTGGTGTGCTGAATATGTCCAGGGAAGAGAAAATCTGAAGCTGCCTTGGAGATGCACAGAAGAACATGGAAACGAATTAGAGGGGGAGGAGAAAAGGTCATGGTGGAATCAAGGATGAGTGGAGCTCCCTGCCTGGGGACAAGATGGATGGCTGTGTTTTAGTTGCCAAGACAACAAGCCTAAAAGGCAGCCAGAGAGGCTAAAGAGATCCTCTGTGGGATGCTCTCGCTCTCAGTGATGCTCTGAACAGATCTTCTTCCACTCAGAAGTATAGTGTGCTACTTTATTACTCAAAGTGTGTTTGTCTCTGGAGTGATTCACCCCCAATAATACCGGAATGCTGTAGGCTGCAATCATGCTTCAAAACACAAATTTTTCAGCATTGTTAATAGAAACAAACTTCTGCAACACCTAATCTAAACCCATTCATAAGGAAGATAAATAAAAGCATTCTAACCTTTTTTAAACACAACAGAATGAATGTTACATCAGAGGTCTACCTTTCTGATAGAGAATGTACTACATATTTTTTCTCTTGGAACTAAAGATACTACAAATAAATTTGAAAACATATATTTCTTCAAAGTATTAATTTTTAAAGCGGCCAAAACTGCTAACAACCAGAGAAAGTACCGATTTATAAATTATGTTCTCGGCATATAGTATACATTGTGAATTTGCATGCATATTAAATGCAAATAACCAGAAGAGCATAACATTAAGCCTTCAAATTTATATGTGCAAAAGACAGTAAATTCTAACATTAAAATTCTTCCCAGAAAATATTAACTCCCCACATCCCACATGACTGTCACACAGTCAGCTGTGCAGCTCACTGTAGAGCCAGAGAAGTCAATAACCTTACCCAATTGCAAAACCTACACCCACCCCCTCACCAGGCAAAGCAAAAAAGGCCATTTGGTGCCAGTGTGGGACAAGTAAGGTTCTAACGTTGTCTAGCTTTTATGTGAATTATTTTATTTAATGATTGGACAGAAGAAGAAAAGTACCACTAAAACTTTCACCAGTGAATCATTCACAGAATCCTTCCCCTATTATAAAGATCAAAACATTGAGGAAATGAGGCAAATTGAGCTGCTCTACAGTAAAATAAGCGATTCCTGATGATAAAATTCCATGTGTCACGAGGGTTAAGGTGTGTACTCAGTTATTGGTTGGGTCCAACACCAGGCTAGTTGTTGCTATATAGGTATTTTTTAGATGTCATCAATGTTTATAATCAGTTGGCTTTAGGTAAAGGATAATGTGGGTGAACTTCCTCCTCTAAATAGTCGAAACCCTAATAGTAAAAACTGGGTTTCTGAGAAAAGAAGGAATTCTGCCTCAAAACTACAACATGGAAGTCCTGTGTAAGTTTCCAGTCTACCAACCTGCCCGAAAGATTTCAAACTCAAGGCTTTCCAACTTCAATTCCTGCCTGAATTCTCAGACTGCTGGCCTGCCAGATGCAGTTTGGACTTGATGGCTCCCACATTTGCAAGTCAATTCCTTAAAATTTATCTCTAAACAAATATATATATATATATATATATATATATATATATATATATATATATATATATATATATATATATATATGATAGATAGGTTCTCTTTTCCTAGTGAACATTTACTGACAACCAGATTCAAAATAGTTTCCAGTTTAGAATCCTGATAGGTAGGTAAGGACTGGTTGATTTTGATTGCAATGTAAAAATGAATGTACTCTTTAAATAACTTCTCCACTTATGATTGAAAGCTTCCTTCCTGATACCCATTTAAAGAATTTCATAATCAACTCTAAGAAAAATAAAGGATAAACTATATTTGTGAAAGAGGAGAAGCTCATTAAAACCTCTATTCCCCCCTCCCCTGCCTTGGTCCTGGGGATTGAACCTAGAGGCATGCTACCTATGAGCTACAGCCCCAGTCCTTTTTATTTTTATTCTGAAACACAATCTCGCTAAGTTGCTAAAGCTAGCCTCAAACCTGCAATTCTCCTTTGTCAACTTCCCAAGTACTGGGATTACAGGCATTAACCACTAAACCCAGGTGTGTGTGTGTGTGTGTGTGTGTGTGTGTGTGTGTGTGTGTGTGAATTTTCTGCTCATGTCAGTTGAAGGATAGACTTTTCCCTTCATTTATAAAGTCACAAATCAGACTGTCTGTTCTAATGAAGCAAAATCCATTTAAAGTTTAGATCAAATGATTTTATGGGTTAATGCCATTCTAATCACTCCTTCACTGTCTTTATGGCCCTAGTCTTTCCATGAAGCATTCACAATATGTGCTTCCAAGCCTCTGCTGTTCCATTCCCTCACCTGGGATGGATGCTGATCCACATAACTGGATCCCATTCCCATGTATGCACAGATGCTTCCCATAGCTGGGCTTCCTTCCCTCGCCTCTAACTCTTATCACACTTCTTTATTTATTGCTGTCAGGAGGATCTTCTGGGAGCAGGTAGAGCAGGAGGGAAGGAATTAGCGCATCCAGAAGAGAACTGATCACATTAGCAAATTTCTATTTTTTGCACACTGTTCCATTACCACTATTCCATAACCTATGAGCTAGAAAGATAAAAGACATATTCCAGAAAGCATCTGGATATGTCCTAGAAAATCTGCTGGATGCCTAGCTTAATTTTTTTTTGACTAGTGGAGATGGAGTTATTCTCCAAGGCAGCAATCCAGCCTTAAGTTATCTGAAACGTCTCTTTATCATCTGTCTTCTCTATCAATCCTGTCAACAAGTCAAATCCCTTCTCCTTCCCCTCTTCTGCAGTCTTTCTTATCATGCACCAGCTGTCTTCCTCCACTCTGAGCTATTTTACAGTCCACAGAAATAATCATCTCCCTTAAATGTCATTTTGATCATGTCACTTGTTGCCAAATGTTCCAGCTGTTTCTTCTTAAATTAAATTTCTACCCCAGATCTCAAGACCACTGTGGACTCCCTTAACTCTCCTTCCAGCTGCCATGCTGGCCCCCTTGCTCTCTCAGTCTGCTGCACCCACCCCACCACACACTGTGGCAACCCCTCAGCTCCCATGACTTCTCCAGTAATATGTTCCAGCTCTCCTTTGAACCTCTACTCAGAACACATGTCTATTCACATTAAAAAATTATACCCATTCATTTTTCAATGGAAAAAAAATCAAGGGCTGAGGGGTCTCCTCAATCCCACCCTGGAAATAACTAGCTTACTATGGTTTTCTACCATTCCTGATTCAGTTCACAAAGTTTGGGCTTGAATCCAGCAAATTCTGGAGCAAAAAAATGTAACTTCCTGAATAATCACTGTCTTGATTTCATCTGAAAGCCCCCTATTTTTACCTTTTCTCATAATGATGCCTCAAATAAGAAACCTTTCAAAAATCTAAATCTCCTCTTGGCAAATTCTCTTAGAATATAAACCTATCTAAACAAACATTGTTATGAATGCATGCATATCAGAATATATTTCCCATTGTGATTTATGCACATATTACAAATAGTTATGGGTATATTTTTGGAAAATTGTTTTTTTAAATATTTAATAGCCATTAAATGGGTAAAATAATACTCTACTCCCCCTTGGAAGAGTGAGAAGTGCATTCTAGCACTTTTTACAAGTTTTTGCATCTGTAATCAGTAATGTGGGCAGAAAGAATACCAATGTTTTTCAATCATCACTGGTAAAAAAAAATGTAATTTTTTTTAAATGAAGACTCTAAAGTTCACATGCATTAATCTTCTGCTAATGTAAGCCGGAACTATTTCTTAGGACTCTGAGTGGTTTAACATTGAGATATGTCACCAGCTTCTTCCAAATGATTCCATGATACCATACAGTATTCTGAACCTCTTAGAAGATTAAATAGGGAGGCAATGCAAGTGTTTGAAGAACAAAGGGAAGAATGAAGCAGGGACACCTCAGGCTAAAAGTATAAAACCCCTGTGAGGATTTCAAGGACATACTAGAAACCTGAAAAATGAGAACAAATCAGCAGGCCCATTAACTGAGCAGCAAATTAAAGTGCCATTGTTTCCAGTTTCAGCCTCGAATATGGAGGGCACCAAATGTGCCAAGCTCTCAGTCCCCTCTGTGGAGGAAGAGTGCTCTCTGCCATGGATTCTCAAGTGCCTTTATTTTTTTCCAGCTAATTTAGTGAAAGAGTTACTATCCGTTTCCAACTCTTCTCTTATTACTAACTTCCTTGGGACCATGTTAAAGAGACAGCAGGAAAATAATCAAATGAGGTTTCAAGACACAAGTTCTATTTCTCATTAATTTCAACTTATCTTTGTCCTTTTATTTAAAAATGAAGCTTGCTATCTGTATTGTTCTTTATTTTAATCCTTGAGGTAAAAAGATAGCAAGAAGATAATCTGAAAACTGACCAGCCTCTACATTTAATAAGTAGACCTCATTCTGCAATTGTATACATTTTGTATCTTATCTCAGGAAAACAGAGTTTAGAGTAGCTAGCTCTAATTTCTCCATAAGGCAAAAGGTCTAGAAGACCCAATAACATCACATGAAGGATTTGTTTTTAAATTAGTCTGTATTTAAACCATCTTACTAATAACACAGACTCAGCTGCTAAATAGTACTAGGCACAGAGGTAGCTGCTTTCAGTTTCTTAAGAAATTCTTTTGTTATTTGATTTCACATCAAGAAATCAGTGCTTCCTAAGTGGAGGTCTACTACTGCATTGCTGTGCTATGAATTGATTCCAGGAATGCTTGAGGTACTGACACCCCTCAGCCTTGGGGAAACAGGTGGGGTCTGGGGTAGGCAGTATCTCTAGCTATCAGCTTCCCCAAGATCAGAAGGCATGGTTCTCACTGCTCTGCTGAGAGAGGATGCTGACTTCAACAAGCTGCTGTAGAAAGCTGGGCTTCACTCTGTAGAGAAACAGCCCATACCAGAGGAGATCCAGTTCCAGCTGTGTAAAGTACGTCCTGTTGAAGGTGGGGCTCTGGAAAGTTGAGGGCAGGGAGAGGGTAGCAGACCCTCAAATTCTGTCTTTACGGGTATCAAACACTTCCATTTGGGTCTAATGTATTTTTATTTTTAGTTGGTTCATAGGGAAAAAGTTCAACTAGATCTATAACCCATTGGAATTATCAGAGTATTGAATTTTTGTCTAGCAAAGAAAAAGGCTAAAACTATTAAATTTTTTAAAATAAAATTTTAACAGTTATAGAATTTGGAGTTGTGGTGAAATGCTGTGAATTCTGTTGCTGTTGTTGTTTAATTACTACATGTATAGTGTCTCTCTGACACAGACTTGTTTAATCACTACTTGTATAGTGTCTCACTGACACAATGTATTACTGTAACAAAATACCTGAGACAACCAATTCAAAAATAGGATTTTTTTAGGGTATTTCAGAGGTTTTCAGTTCATGATTGCTGGTCCCTATGACAGCACAAAACGTCATGGTAGAAACACAAACCAAAAGAGGTCTATTCACCTCATGGTGGCTGGAAAACAAAGATGGAGAGAGAAGGGGTCAGGGTCTTAATACCCCCTTCAATGACATGCCCCCAATAACCTAGCTTCCTCAAAGTAGGCCCTACATCTCAAAGGTTCTATCATCTTCCAGTAGCCCATGGGCTGGGGGCCAAGCCTTCAATACATGGGCCTTTGGGAGAAATACTTCAATTGATGAAATTATCAATGTCAATCTTGGTATCATGTAGGGGAAGGGGAGAGAATGGGCTGGGACCCTGGGAAAGCTCAAGTGCTCTGTGCATGTACTCTGAACTTCATTATGATGTGTGATTACTGTGGACCAAAAAAGTATATTTTAATAAAAGATCCAAGTCATAGCAATGACTGCCTAGAATTTTAAGAGAGAAGTTTTGAAATCATGATCAAGAATTGTGTTTAGCCATTTCAGGCACATAAGTAATACAAAGCAAGTTATATTCACGAAAGCAAGTTCAAATTTCTCATTTAAAACTTTGAAAATATTTGATTTGAAAGTTTCATATCTACTTGATAATAACACAGCAAGCTGGAAACATTTATTTGGGGAATGACTTAATAGCTTACTGTTATTATCAGTGCCATAATGAGGCAAAAATTGAGATACACTGATTTAAGTAACATGGATATGAGTACTTCATGGTTTTTTAATTTTAGGTATTGTCTAATGACCTTCTGATGTAGGAGATGAAGGTTATGTATTTTTCATGCACATGTACATGCCCAATGTTCCCTTGCTCATAGAATCATGATATGAATTTGGTTGTATTAAAAATTCATGTTTCATCATCAGCCCTTTGGAGGGACTGCTGGTAAGGAATCATGGAGTACTCTAAAATTACATATCCTTTTCTACAGTAGTTGTGGTCTTCTCCAGAGCTAATCATTACATTAAATTTGGGGATGAGTTTCCCATGTACTTATCAGAATGTTACTTATCCTCAAAGCTTCCTCTGGATTTCTAAATCTCCTCTCAGCACACACACATGCTAGGTATTCAACTGATTGCATCATCCCGACATTTCCTGAGCTGCTCCACCTACTCAAGTTTACCCCGGTTGGTCACTGGACCCCACACAGTTGGTATCCTCACAGATCAATCACCTCCACCTTGGGGAATCTCTTCACCTGTCTCTGATGTCAGTCCCATCCCTGGGATGCAAGCTCTTTTTGTTAGTTTACTCAGTAATTTACTTGAGCACACACTAGAGTTGTAAAGTAAGTTTCATGATGATGTGTTGTTCTCTTTTAACTGTGAACTTTCTGGTTTGAGTTGTGAGAATTTAATTGCACTATTTTTTTTATGGTTTTGTGTCCTCCATTTTCTACATTCTCTTCATCTGGTGTTGCTATTTTCAGATGTTGGGTCTCATGATCAAATCCCACAAGTTTCTTATGTTTTTCTCCATTATGTCCTATCCTTCCACATTTCATTCCACTTCCTAGGAAATTTCCTTAACTTCAGCGTTCAATCATTAAAAAATCTGTTGTGTTCCCTGGTTGTAATATCATGCCTTATCTCTCTGGAGATACTAATGACTTCTTTTAAAAAATTTATTCTTCCTACAAAAGTTCCATTTTCTCCAAGTTTCTTTTTACTGATTGCCTGTTAGTTTCTGCCTCAAGTGATAGAAACTTCCCTTAAATGTCTGGTGAGTCTTGGTTGTCTGATGATAACTAAGGATGGGGGATTAGAAAGTCCAAGGAATATTGGGCATGTTGCTAATAGGGGGTTTATTTTAGGATTGCTCTAGCTAGGTCTTTCCCTTTAGGAAACACATGCATCCTTGAGTTTTATTTTTAGGTGAGATTCTCATGAAAGTCTGCTATTTCCTACAGGTAAGGTTTCATCCTAGCCACACATAGGCTAAGAATTAGGAAAAAAAGAAAGCATTGTAGGGTTTAGGATTTGGTAAATCAACATAATCCATCAGATTTAAGACTTTATTATTCCACTTGCAGCTTTTCCTGATGCCCTCCAGTCCAGAAACATTCCTGTTTTATCATCTTTTATAGAAAATTGTCATTACTCTCTTGGAGCACAAGAGGGGTAGCTCTTGATTATGTAAAGTTGGAGAATAGATCTGAAGTGTGTGTGTGTGTGTGTGTGTGTGTGTGTGTGTGTGTGTGTGTGTATGTGTGTGTGTGTTATTAGGGATTGAACCCAGGGGGCTCTACCTCTGAGCTATACCCCTAGCCCTTTTTATTTTTCATTTTGAAACAGGGTCTCACTATGTTGCTAAGAATCTTGCTACATTGCTGAGACTGGTCTTGAACCTGTGATCCTCCTGTCTCAACCTCCCAAGTACTGGGATTACAGGTATGCACCACCATGCCTAGCTAAATATGAACTTTTAATGAATACTCTTGCCCCTAACCCTATCTTCACCATCACTTCCAGAGGTTCTTATCCCTGAGCTTCTGCAGAGCTCATCAATGCACACTAACTACTTCTGCTTTTCTCTTCACAGTAAAACTGCTTTCTCAAGCCTCTAAACAAGTTACCACTCATCCATTTATATCCTAGCTTCCAAATACATGGCTATTGACTCATTCCATTTTTCTTACAGGTGTGTGCCTTAAAGAAAACAACCCTCAAATGTCATTTTAATGGAATTTTGGTAGTAGAGTCTGGAACTAACACATGTATTCATCTTTAACCCCAAACCTGTCAATCACTCTTCTGACTTTGAAATGGAATTACTTTATTTTGTTTTTAATATAAAGACTAGGCCCAGAATTCAGGAAGAATGGGAGCGGGGAAAACAGCAATTTGAGGATTTAAGTGAAACTAAATTTAATAACTGGATGTTCTTGTATACCAGTACATCTCATTGCCCTAACAATGTGTTGTGCATCATGAAAAATAGAAAAACAAACAAACAAACAAAAATCTCCCTCTTTAAAAGCAGGCTTTAAAATTTCTCTGGTTAACTTGCATTGATAATTAACCTAAAAGAGGGTATTCAGAGAGAAGAAACCCACTAAGCAAGAGAGTTTAGTGGTAAGAAGAAACTTGGTGGAGGGAAAAACTCAGTTTTAAACAATAAATATTACAGTCATTTCTTTTGTAGAGGTTGCATACCATGTATGACACTGATCAATTGATTGAGGAATACAATTTCTTTCACACACACTTGGGCTCTTGGCATAAGATAAAAATACTCTTCTCCTTACAACACAGCTGCTGTAAGTGTCTTTAATCTGTTTCTCATAATGGCTCATTAAGATGTTGAAGTAATTTTTAAAAATACTTTAGATCACTACAATCTTATGACAAGAGATACAGTAAAAATTGCTTTTTCAGTGATGCTTAGATTTTAAAACTATATTCACACAAAGGTTAAAAGCACCATTATTACTGAAATAACTACTGGTAAGGCAACTTTGGTACTGTGCACCTACAACTGTCTACACCCTAACAGCATCTATCCCACTGAAGTAACTATCTTTCTATCACAGTTTTTTATTTTAAAAAATCACTACTGCCTGAAATAGAACTGACTTTAATTAGATGTATATAGATATAAGAATAAGGATTCCAAGCAGACTATTGTATGTATTCAAAAATTGCATGAAAAGATGAAGACACAAATCTATCTTTCTCTATAGGGTTGGGGTAGGGACTGGTTGAGGTTAAGGGTGATGGGCTTAAGTCTAAACACAGAATCTCTTCAAAGCAATACAGTAGGGAATGAACTCTAAAGTAATGAACCTAAAACTGTATACACAAAAATAAAACACTGAAATTTTCTGAAAGAGGGATTTTTGTCCTTGTAGTGATATTTCAAAAATTAAAATCTACCACTGTTGTGTAAGGCAAAAAGTCTTATCTCTCTCTCTCTCTCTCTCTCTCTCTCTCTCTCTCTCTCTCTCTCTCTCTCTCTCTCTCTCACACACACACACACACACACACACTATTTAAGACACTAAATAATCCAGAAATCCAAGGTCACACAAAGCTAGCCAGGCCTGCCTAATGGTAGAAATGTGAGAGAATGCACTTCAGAATGAGAATCAATGAAATTGAGTAATCTACATTTACAGTACTATAGATACAGGCAGTCAAGTAAAAGGAATGGGACAGCATTAATTAATAAAAAGACTTACACTGACATAGTTTCTAAACTAAATCCCTGATGTCCTTTAGTTTTTGATTCAAGAAACATCTGCTGAGTGTCTACTGTGAGCAAGCCTGAGGTTTTGTCTCATCATTTGTTTCATTATCTTATAAGCTGAAAGTAAGAAAAAAAAATTCCAGCTAATTTATTTCACAGATTGATTGATGTTCTTCCTTAAGAACAACAGATTGATTTCTTTATAGACAGCAATACTAATTCTTTCATCATGTCCTTTCTCTTTTGGTGCATATAGTCCAATCGACTTTACAGCCAACTCAATACAAAAGCAGAAGAAAAGCATTAAGAGAACAAGGTCCATTAGGCCCAATATTGCCTCAATTACTTTAATTCCATTATTCCTGTTCATATTACTTTTTTAATCGATATCTCTTTTCAGTTATTCATGTTTGCCCTTTTCAAAATCAAAAGTAATAGGATTATGGTCTTTTGAGCTCAGTGGCAACAGTCATAAATATATTTCTGAATTTGTGATTGTCTCCAGATCTGTAACTGAGAAGTCTTAAATTGAATCAAGTTTTCCAGAGATCATTTCAAATAATGATGCAGAGCATCCTAATGCAATATAGGTACTTTTACTTGTGAGGCCATTTGTCACTCAGTGTCAAAGACAATCACATGTGGCTCAATGGCTTTCTAAGTATCTTCTTCTGGTGTTCTAAATCTTAGGGAGTTCCACTGATTTTTGGTTAAAATGAACCTCTTTTCTCTAACTAGGTCTGCCTATTGTTTAATACAATCCTTCTACCTTCACTGCCAATTTTTCTACCCCACAAGAGTTTCATCTGGATAGTACATTAACCACTTCTGCTTCCATATGACAATTAATCAATCCCTCAGTTCCAGCTCTGTAACAGCCTTACAAATTACTGGACTTGTTTCCCTCCACCTTAACAAATGCCAATACAGTGTCTGTTATGCATGAAAAGCTGCATTTTCAGCATAGATGGGCTACACAGAAGATATGCAGTGCTTCCCTTTAATATGTGGGCATCCGTCTGAGAGTGTTATAAAAATAACATGTGATATAAAGAAGCATGTGAGAACTGTAATACAAGGGAGCCCACTGTATATTCTCCTGGAGTTAAGAAGGGGTAAAATCACTCAAGAGTATAGAAGGTTTTATACAGGATGTGAATCTTAGGGAGGTCTCAAAGGATGGGAAGAATTTGAAAATAAGTAGCAAACTGTGAGAACTAAAACAGACAAATCTAGTTGTACAAATGAGTGAGTAGAATAAATAAAAGGGGGAAGGACCTGATTTCTCTTTGAAAGCAATGAGACTAGAGTGAGGTTCATAAAGGAAGAGTTGAGGAGGATGTATGCACTTCTTTAACTCACGCATTCTCCTTCTAATGTGCAGGATGAACTGAAGGCAGCTGCTTTTTGTAGGCATGAGATAAGAAGGAAGCTCTGTGGTATGTAAAAGGACCTCCAAGATCTATGTCTGCCTTCCTCTAGAGTTTCATCTAGTCTTGTCCCGCCCCATTCCTCTTTCCATGTAGGTTCCCAGCAACACCCTAACAATGTTACACACAAACAAACTCTGCTTCCTCAGACCTCCCTGCTAATCCACCTTCTGTCTTCTTTGGGACATTCTCTCTCTACCATGCTGATCTACCTGACAAACACTTCCTCAATCCTTCTAATCTCCACTCAAATCTAATCTTTTCTAGAAAGTATTTCCTAACTCCCTCAAGCCAAGTTAGTCACTCTGTTTCTTATATGAAGGGATACACAGTAAGTAGCACCATCATAGCAAAGATTTCTGCATGATTATCTCCCACCTACATTGTAATATACTTGACATTTTCCCCAGAGTAATTTTTGGCACATGACAGAAGGGCAATGAATGAATGAATGGGAAAAGGGAAAAGGTTAAAAGCTTGGGAAAAGTATAGTCATTGACAAAAATGAAAAGGAGAGTAAAAATATGAAAGAATTACACAACTTGACAGAGTTTTGTGATAACTAAATGCAAAAGAAACAATAGCTGCTGGGAAATTCTAGGCTTTGGAGCTCCCTACCAGAGCACACTGTTCTTCACGACTCTGCATTACTAGCTTGAGACCACTGAACAAAAATTGACAGATTTTTAAATGGAACAAGGAGGGAACCACCAGAGAGAGAGAGGCAGAAGAGCCACCCAGAGAAGGCAAACATTTAAGATTCTCATTTTAACTCATTCCTATGCAGAAATTTCCTGAGAAAGTTTGATAGAATATTGATTCAATGTAGGATCTGCTTAATTACTTTCCATAATATCACAAATACAGTCTAAGAAATAAAAAAAAAATCTGCCATGTTAATTATTAACTAAAAGGACACAAATATGATTTCCCACTTTTCAAAGCCAGACGTTGACGAACATATTATTGTCAACTCCATAAAAGTCTCACACCTGAGTTCTCAGGAATGCAAAATGGTAGTAAGGACTTGGCAACAACAGTAAGCTAAGCTTTTAGTACACAAGGTTCTACAGTTTTATTTCTGGGTTATTTTGTATTTAGTAATAGAGAACTAATAATTTAATTATTAAACTAAAACTTATTAGAACATTATCACTGTAGTACTGAACACTGCAGAGTGCTTCACTAGCTAGTTCGGGACAGTTTAATTACCAGAATGTAATTGTTCATGGGCTCAGGCAACAGAAGAAAATCCCACCATCACTCTGATTCCATTATTGTGTGACCCAAACAAATTGTTTTAATTTTAATGAAGCTCCATAGACATCTCACAAACTAAACAAGGAGAATACACATGGAAAAATATGAAAGGCCTCTAATCAACAGTAGTAAGCCTTGAATACAATAGAAAAGTAAGCTGGGGAGACACTGGCTAAAGTCATACATCCCCACATGGCGTTTGGTGGAACCCTGCCTACATGCATCACAAATGCCATAAATACTTGCCATTTGATTTACCAATTTTCCTAGGACTAATGTCAGTGTGGGAAATGACAAAATTATTTGTTTTTATTTTCATGTTCATGTTCTACTGCTTGTCATTATATTATAAATTCAATGCTGTTGGAGCCCATGTTATCTCTGGGCCATGGAAGAGCCTGCAGCCCAACCCCCAGGAACAGGGGAACTCCTAAGGGGCTGGGAAAGCCTGTATGTAAATGCTTCCAACCTGCCTGCAGCACAGACTTCAAGGAAACCTGGGTGTGACTACACAGACAATATCTAGACCTCAGCCTGCCAACCTATAGCAGCACTACATGGTACTAACTCGAAGTTTAAAACAATTCAGAGCTCCTAAACTGTCCATTCATTCCAGGGAGGAAATCTGACCCTGGCCTTTGAGTCTTCTCATCAGGAGGCTTGTTAGTATTAAAAAGGTAATCCTTTCCTGGAAGGAACAACATATATGGATAGAAAGCATTAACCCAACAGGAGACAAGGGTTTCCCCAAGAATCATCTCTAAAGAATAGATCACTTACGCACTCAGTGATCTAAATATTTTATCAACGCCTAAATACTCTATCAACACCAGTATCTAAATATTTTATCAACACCTAAATCTGAACACTCAAAAGGGAACTTCTAATTTTTAGTTAAAGAAGCATAAAGAAAGGAGAAGATACTACCAGGGCAGATATGTTTCAGGATAGCATTTACGGATTAAAGCTAGGGAACAGAAAATTAAATTTAATAACTACAAAGTGATGTGGCTGGGAAGGAGGAATAGCCCAGCTAAGTATGATTTAAATGGTACTGAGTTAACTGGGAAGATATCTTGATGGAATGATAGAGGATGCATGTAAATTGGCAGTTCAGTCTGCAATGCCAGCTCACACAGAGAGCTCTTTTACTTAAAAAAAAAATTGTTATTACTTTTAAACGAAAACTCTTATCCATTTATGATATTTAACTTGGGCTATCTTGAAAGTAAGAGTTCACTGAGGGCAAGAGTCAGTGTAATAGCCACCCACCTCTGGTAATTATACTTTGCTTTTTCAAATTAGTGACCATGGTCATTGTGGTCTTGGTCATTCACCCATTCAACCAATATTAAGCAGCAAGCACCGTGCTATTATTTTAGGGGCTATCAAGGTGAATTTAGTCCTCTTCCCTCAGATACTATTATAACTGAATTGGGCACCCCCCCCCCCAAAGATGCTGAAGTCTTAACTTTCCTTATGTGTGAATATGACTTTCTTTGGGAATAGATGATGAAGTTAAGATTAATCATTAGAGTGGGCCCTAATCCAATATGAATGGTATCCTTATAAAAAGAGAAAAAGTATAATATACAAAGAGGGAAGATAATATAAAGATACAGGGAAAAGATGCCATCCATACGCCATGAAACGCCTGAGGCAACCAGAAGTCAGCCTAAGAAGGAACCCACCCTGCCAACATAGTGGATTTGGAATTCTAACCTCCAGAACCGTGAAGCAATACATTCTATTTTTCAAGTCAACCAGTTTGTAGTAGTTGTTAAGGTAATCTGAAGAAACTAATATAGTCACAATAACAAAATTGCCATGGGCAAAAGAACTTCTTTTTTTTTTTTTTTTTTTTTTTTTCGGAACTGGGGACTGAACTCAGGGGCATTCTACCTCCGAGCTATACCCCCAGCCCTATTTTTTATTCTTTATTTTGAAACCGGGTCTCACTAATTTGCGGAGTGCCTCACTAGGTAGCTGAGGCTGGCCGCGAACCCGGATCCTCCGGTCTCAGCCTCCCGAATGCTGGGATTACAAGTGTGCGCCACCACGCCCGGCTCGCAAAAGAACTTCTCATAGAGGTCGACCTATAGATGTTTTGGATCCAGTTAATAGGGCTGGATTCAGTCACTAGACCACAGTGTGATCTCCACCATCTATGTTGGTTCTATAAGGGCCATCAGAGAAAAAGATGGTTTCTATCTTAAGGAGCCGGCTGACTCAATGGGGACTGTTTAATCCTCTCACAAGATGATTAGAAGAAACAGAAGCAATGAAAGTTAATGGAAAATTAATCTTGGTGACCTATTTGGGCAAATCAAAGTTATGAGACGGGCATTTATTTAAAAAGAAAATGCAAAGGAAATTTAGAGGGACAACTTCAGATAAGGGAAAAGAGATAAGACTTTAATTAGAACTCTTCAATATTCACATATTTACATAAATGTTGAAAAAGACTTCTGATAAGGTAAGAAAGATGAACAATGGTAATAATTCTACATTAACTCTGTAGAAGTTGGCAAGAGATTTGAAGCCTTGTTTCTCTACTGCTTGTTTGTAGAGTTCCTGTTGTAGGTACTTTGTAGATACTCCCAAATGTATGTTAGTTCTCTGAGATGTCCGACCACAGGTCCTCTAAGCATAGGCATAACTGAGTAAATGAATAATATCAGTGCTATAATTAAATCAGTTCCCATACAGTGCCATTTGTCCTTGTCATTTGTGCCACACACAATATCCCTTTACCTGAGCATGGCAAGCAGCCTCTCCTCCACGAGTTATAAATCTGATATCATGCTGACCGCAACAGACCTGTAAAATAAAGGCCATCTTGTTAGAAGAAACTTCAAACATCAATTTCAGAGAACATATGTAAGCAGATGCATAGTTTCACTTGCACAATTTGAGATGAACACTGCCCTTTCCATTTCTAGCCATTCCAACTGAATACCCTTGTAGGTCTCTGCATGGTGCTCACCTGGTAACAATCAATAAATCTGACCGCCTCATCAGAAACATAGCCTCTGTACTGTCAATCTTCCACAGCATATTTCTGTTTGAAAAGTAGACTTTGTTGCTAAAGTAGCTACACTGAAGCTAGTGCTAGGACCTCCCCAATCTGAAAAGCCTAAAGAAAGCTGTGAGTTAATTAGGGCAGTACAACCCACAGTGTCATTCCAAAGCAGGTTGGAGAGCTGACCCATATTAGATGTATTACTTTTAAGGGTAAGAAACTTGCAAATATCCAACTTGAAATAAGTTAGCTATTTATGCTTTCTTTCAGAAAAATCTGTTGTTCTGGAAACCATACAATGCACCTGTATATTTTCAAGTTAGACTACATCCTAACTTAATTTCCTGGGAAGTATTTCAAAGCCTTGTTACTCAGAGTGTGGTCCACAGACAGTATCACCAAGCCTCATGAGGGAACTTGAAGAGCAGAGTCTGAGAATCCACCTGAGACCCACTGCACCAGAATCAGCATTTTAACAAGATCCTTCGATGGTTCCTGTGTGCATTCAAGTCTGCGAAACCTGGTTTTAAAGTGTGCTATTCATCAGGCCTGTGGTTACTGGAATTGCAAGTAATACATTGTCCACAACTTTAAGATCATCCTCTGCTATCTAGAAGTTGACTGAGTCACAATCCCTCCATTACAGCTGTGTGAATCTGAGGACAAATAACCTATAAAATCCTCCAGAAACCCTTCATTGCTAGCAAAATCAGAACATTAGACTAATTACATGTAGATATCTTAAAGCACATTCAATTCTACAAGAATTTATTCCAAAGATGAGCTTTATAAACACTGATGACAAATATTATTCGTTCCATGAAAAGGTGTTCAATAATAATCAATATTGTGCAAAGAACCCAAAGTAGAAAAGCACAAATTGTGGCAAGGCTCTAATAGGGAAAGGCTGGCATAGGAAGCCAGGGGCAGGAAAGGGCATTGATGTCTACTTAGAAAGCACCTAACCCAAACCTGACATACTGGGAAGGCTTTCTAAGCTGAGTCTTCAAAAAAGATGAAGAAAGATCTTTCGAGCAGCTGACCACATACAGGTACAGTAAGCGTGGTGTTGAGTTAGAGCATGTAACCAGGCCAGTGATGAAAGAGTCAACTACCTTACTTCAAAAAATAAAAAGAAAAAAACTGGGATGTGATTTTATAGAATTTTGTTTCAGCTGCTTTAAATATTTGTATGCATGAGCTATAAGCGTGGCAGCCCTCAGGAAGGATTTTTTTCCCTTTTAACTCTCCTACCTGTAGACAAGGAGGATGGCAAACATCAAACACAAGCAGTACTGACTCCGAAGCTCGCTGCCCATGGTGAGGGGCAGGGATAACAGAATTGTGCCTCCACATTTGCTAGTTGATCACACAATGTCAATGCAACTGCAACTGGCAATGCAGCCACCACAAAGAGAATCACATTAAAGTTAATACACAAGTCAGGAAAATGTCTTCGGCAAGGGACACTGGCTATTTGGTAATGCACTGCTGGGAGCAACTGAAGGCTCTCGTTGTGACCAAAGTGTGCACTCCCCTCTCTATGCCTCTCTCTTTTTCCTGCATTTAAATAGTTCTTATCTCCTTCCTCCTCACTTACTCTTGTGATTTCTCTGACTCATTTTCTTTCTCCATTGCTACCTTGGAGTGCCCTCCTGTCTCTAATTTAGCTTTCTCCATTCCCCTTTCAACCTGCCAGAACTGTTGAACTCTCCTCTTATGAGGAGGAGGTAAAGAAGAGAAGGAAGAACCAAACCCCTTCCATCCCTTCGTCCTGGATCTCTGTTCTCTTTTCTTCACTAATATCCCCACTTTTTGTTCCCCTCTTCTCTGCTCCCTTGCTCTTCCTACACTGAAATCTCTGTTAGAATACAGCCAGTCCTCCCAAGCACAGAGCTTAGAAATGGTAGGAAAATTCCTGGACTCTCTACTGTCTATCATAATACTTGGAGTTCTCAGGTTCTCCCTCCTATGCCAGGCAACAGTTTGGGAAGAGTTTTAAAAATACAGTAAACTAGCATTTTCTTAGCATTTTAAAAATGTAGAACAATTCTGGAGCATTCAGCTACCATACTTAAAGGGACGCAAGATGTAAAATATAGTAGGTGAAGGTTTTCATTCTTACTTGTTTTCCCTCTGACCTGCCATTAAACCAATCCTTTCATTAGTTATACATATCCCTCTTTGTGCAGACCCTCAAACCCTCCTGGAATGACTGAAACATGCTTCATTAGCAGTAGAAGCCAGATGAATGACACAGGTAGGAGTTAACAGAGTGTTTCTTGACAAAGACACAATACAGCACACAAAAAGCCTCATTTAATGTCCCATCAGGAAGCCTTACAAGTTATAGCTTAATAAATATATGAAGATTATTGTAACATGGAAAATGTCTGGTACCACTTCCCACATCAAATATACTTAGGGAGAACTCTGCAGAGCAGGCTGTGAACTGGCAACCTCACACATATTCTTTGAATTGCAGAAATTTCACTCTTTTATATCAACCTGTGAGCTGTCAGTAAAAGTTGGTAGACAAATCTGGTTTCTACCTTTTTATCCCAGTCCCTACACATAGTACTTACCCCTGGCATTTAGCATATGTTCCCAAAATATATGATGAGTAAATTAGGTTATTAAGTAATCAACTGACCAATCAATGTAAGTCTTAAGACAACAGAATGAACTAGTTGGAGGAAAATACTATCACATACTGATGCACTTTGAAATTTCCCCTAGATTTCTGATATTGTCACCTAATCCTAACATCAACATAGGATCTCAGTTATACTTTGTCTCCAAGCACTGGAATGTGAAGAGGGGTTGCTTTGGACAGAGACACTGAGAGTCAGATGTGAAAATCCACATTCTAATAGCAAGTGAAAAAAAATAGGATAAAAATCTAAAAAGCAGACAAAAATTCTCAAAAAACAAAAAATTAATAAAAAACTGCAGTACCCTAGGATAAATAAGTCAATCCTTCCATTTGTTCAAGATACTTAATACCTACCCCATTATCATGGAAGATCCTGTCACACAATTATACTTCTTCAAAGGCTTCTGAGCCATAATGGGAAGTAAGGACCCAATCACAGAACACCAAGATTTCCTAGGCAAGCAAGAAAAACTTTGAGAATGGACTCAGTCCAGAGACCATGCAAGAGAGTGGAATCCTACCTTGGATAAAGGGAGGAGGATACATGACAAGCTGACCTGTATCTGATAGGACCTTAGGAAGCTCCATATCTCTGGATTCACCTTTGAATTCAGGGACCAGGTAAGCAGTTTTCCAAAACAGGAACTGCAAGTAACTCCATGTCAACCAACCAAGAGTTCAGTGGAGAAGCCAGAGTAGGAATTTGATATTTGTTACTCTGAATCTCTTAATGATTTTTTTAAATTTTACTTTGAAACAGGGTCTCGATATGTTTCCCAGGCTTGCCTCAAACTTGTGATCCTCTTGCCTCTGCCTCCCCAGTACCTGGAATTACAGACATGTGCCACCGCACCTAGCAGGCCCTGGTAGACATCCCATCTCCCAGTTCTTACTACTAGATAATACCTACTTTATTCGATCCTATTTCTCAAGGAATATCCACTTTTTTATTACCTAGTATCAAAATATACAAGTTCAACTGGTTCTTTAGTCTTTATTTCCTAAAAAGTATCCCTTATCATGAAAAACTTAAGAAAATTTGTATGTTTTCCTTGTTAACTGTCTTTTGTTAGAGGGCCTCAGCCACAAACCTAGGATATGGGAAGAAAGGTATTTTTCCTCTCCTACACTATCTTAGACCAATCCCTAGATAACTATATTATTAAATCTGCATATCATGAAGACTAGACTTTTTAACCATTCAACAGTTTTCTAGTAAGAAGACATTAGAAAAAATATATTTTAATCTTTCTCCTTAAATTTCCTTTTGAAGATTCCAGCTTCCATAAAAATCATAGCTCTACATTTTGGTCTTATCTAAACATCATTATAAGTCATTCTAGAAAGAAAAAAAAAATTGTTGTATTTGCCATCTGCATGCAATACTTGAAGTTCTACAACTCTGTTCTTGCACTAGGGCTATGATGGAAGGCAAAGAGTTGAGGGAGACACATCTTCCCAAACCAACTTTGAATGCCCTCTCTTTCTACAATGTACTACCTAGAGCTCTTTCAGATCAATTCTCTGTATGGTTCACCAACACTTCACCATCTTTTCTTTTTTTCTTAAGATTCACTCGGAAGAGGCATATATCTATTTTATTTTTTTTCAGCATCTTTAGATTTCTTCTATCCTCATCTCAATAAGCTACAATTTATGAAACAATGTGTGGAGGGGCAATTCCACATTTGTGTGCATGTGTGTATGATTTCCAAATTAGAACTCAAGATGTAAGTCAATCTCTCTCTCTTTTTCTTTCTTTTTAAATTTTTTTTTATTTTTTGTGGTACTGGGAATTAAAGCCAGCAGCATTCTACCTCTGAGCTATACTCCCAGTCCTATTTTTTTTATTCTTTATTTGAAAACAGGGTCTCACTAAGTTTCAGAGAGCCTCACTAAGTAGCTGAGGCTGGCCACGAACCTGGATCCTCTGGTCTCAGTCTCCAAAGTACTGGGATTACAAGCATGCACCACCACACCCGGCCTCAATATCTCTTGCAAAATAATGAAAATAGATTAATGGTGTGCTCCTTACCAACACTTCCAACACATGGCTGAAAGACACAGCCTAGAGGATCAGATTTTCCATCCCTATATCCAGCCAATCCCTCCATTAAACAAAGCTCTCCCTGACAGAGAGGGCTGGGTGAATGCTTCCATGAGAAATCACCACATATTTTCATAGTTTACAAGGATAAAGCAATTACTGCTTCAATCGTTCAGGAGTAAAGCCTCTTTAACATTTTAATGAGGACATTAACTCAGCTTCACTAGGTTTGGCCTTCCTAGAAAGTCTGGTAGCCTTAGAGAAAGTTTCTTTAAAAACCAATTATGAAATTGCAGTCCTCTCGATACCCCATGGGGCACAATGGGGCCACCAACACTGGCGGTATCACTTGTCTCCTGAACTGTCCTATATTCTTTGATAACACTGAAGTTTGGCAAATGAGCGAAGACTTCTGAAGCAACGCCATCCTCCAGGCAGCATGTGTGCTCATGTGTACATACTCATTTCACATTGCACTTGTCTCCTAATTTGCTTTTTATGTTATACACAGCTTTGAATACGGTGTGTGACTCAATAAATGTTAAATCATACTTTTCTGCTATTTTCTCTTAATCATTTTCTGCAGCCTCTGTTCTCTCCTGCAAGGTGACTGATTCCCCACCAAGGCTACCAAACTGCCATTCTTCCGGAGGCCCATTAAGTTCAGCCACCAACCAGCAGAGCTTCAGAAGCCAAAGGTGAGCAAGAAATAATTCCCAGATGCGGTGACTTAACATCAATTTCTGCCTCATCCTCTGAACAAAATCCAGAGCAAAGTGAATGAAAGAGTCTGTCACCTTGAAAACCACATAGGAGTGAAGTAAAGCCAAAGGGAATTAACATTCAAGTCAAGCATGCATCCAAATCTTCAAACCTGTGCTGAGCACCTTCTATGCAGCAGGCACCATTCTAGGTAATGGAAGAACAGACAGGAATAATACAGACCAGACGCCTACTCCTACTGAACTTAAGTTCCAGTAAGAGAGAGAAGCAATGAAGAAAGAAAATGTCAGAGTTAGTGCTATGAAGAGGAGATGACAGGGTGGTTTAATAAAAGGAAACAGTTAAATAAAGTGAAAATTTTAAGCCAAGTATATCTTGTATGAGGAGGAGGAGAATAGGGAGGGAATGGGGGGGAAACCTTACCAAGATGAACTCTATTATGATGTGAGACTATAATGTACCAATAGAAACATAAAAAGTAAAATAAAAATAAAAATTAGCATATCTCTACAAAAAAAATAAATGAGGCCAGGTGGAGCAAAAAATACAGCAAAATCCTTAAGGTCATGAAAAGAAAAGTAGTAGTCTTGGATGCATCTTACTAAGTAAAAGCAGCCAATCACAAAAGGTATATATGCTCTGATTCCAACTAGATGCCATTTAGGAAATGAAAAAAACTGTGGAGATAACTGTGGAGATAGTAATAGGATCAGTATTGCCAGTGTTGAGGGAGAGAGGGATGAAGAGGAGGCACACAGCTGTTTTTAGGGCAGGAACTACTCTGTATGATACAATAATGGTAGATACATACTTTTACCTATTTGTCCAAACCCACAGAATGTCTAAAACTGAGAGTGAACCAAAATGTAAGCTATGGATTTTGGAATGTTGGTATTGGGGGAGGCTATGCATATTGGCGAAAGTTGGAGGGAAAGTTGGAGAATATTTAGGAAATCTATGTACTTCCCACTAACTTTTACTAAAACTGCTCTAAAAAATAAAATGTTTTTATTTATTTTTTACTTTTATTGATACATTATCATCTCACATCATTATGTAGGTGATAGTGATAGTGGCATACATACACACAGCACTTTGTGGGCTTTCCCTGGGCTCCCTCCTGACTCTCCCCTTCTCCATACGGGATATTGAGATTGATGGTGACATTCTCACATATGTAAATAATGTCAGGGGAAGTGATCTATTTGGTTTTTTTTAAAATGCTTAAGGTAAAAAAGAATGTAAGTTGAAAAACTAAAGAGTCTGCTCAGTTAGAGTATAATTAGCAGGTAATCAGCGGAATGGAATGAGAGTAAGCCAGGTAGGTCATGGTCAGAAGTTTGAATTCCAGTGTAAAAGCGCCAAGAAGTTATTGGATAGCTTTAGCAGGACTCATGGTAATACAGTCTGCATTTGTGAAAGGTCACTCTGGCAACTGGCAGGAAGTAGATTGTAAAGAGGCATCCAGAGTCCACTGCTGGTGTAGCTCAGGGAGGTGGCAACAGAATAGAGGAGGATGGATTTGAAATATGCTTTGGATTGCTGATGGACAAAAATCAAAGATGATTTCTGAATAGGAGGTGACATCATGCCCTGAGATGAAGAAGATCCTTCTTGGGGACTAGCTGTGAAGACCAACAAGGTTTCATGTGCCATATTATAGACCAAGGGAAGTGGAGGGCATGTTCAAGTCCACCAAGAGAATCCCAGGTCAGCTTGTTTGAGCTCTGCCTCTATATGAACAGCAAATGCATTTGTGCATGTGACTGCATATGCCTGCATACACCTGTGCATGTATTATGTGTAAATATGTATGATTTTAATATACCATTTTTACAATTCAGAGCAAATTTTAAATTATTTCAACAATCTTCAAGGGATAGGGAGAACGGATCACTGTTGTTATTGCTGTCCCCATTAACTTGTAAGGAAGCTGAGGGCAAATGAGGAAAGGAGTCTTACTGAAGGTCATACAGCAAGTTGGCAGAGCTGGACTAGGAGACTGGCTTCCATGAAGGTGATCACACCATCCGTCACACCCTTTGTGTGCCTCCCAGAGTGTGCAGGACACCTGCAAGCACCACACACCATGTGAGAACACAGTTCTGGAGGAGGTGGGGGCTTGGGTGCTGCTGTGGCTTTTCCTCTGTCACTGTCCTTTGTCTCATCCCATCACAGACGCTAGTGAAATAATCCATAAAATGTGGCTGACAAAACCAAAAAAAATCAATAATACCAAAGCAAACCTTACAGAGAGCCAATCAAATGTTAAAGTGCAATGTGACATAGATTTGTAAACAGGCATTTTAATTATGAGCACATCAGAAGCCCTTCTCAGGGCTTGCATGCGGGCCCTTTGTAAGTGGAAGGACCCACTGATCAATACATTTGTGTACTAGCTCATCTGTAATTCCTCAGTTGTTGGTTTTTTGTTTTGTTTTGTTTTGTTTTCTCCAAAAATACTAAAAGCACTGAATTAATTTGAGGAAAAGGAAAAATAAAAACATGAGAACCAGAGTTTACAGACCTGGTCTTTGTAACATTATTTGAAGGAGTAAAATTCAATTAGATGAGATGACCTCTGAAATAGCTCAGATCCTGTTTAAAGGAGACCAACACTGGGTGTAGGCCTGGGGAACTGGACCTGTACACATTTTTAAACATTTTTAAAGCAGGTTTCCATCTTTCACCTTCCAGGTGCTTCTTCAGAAGCTGGGAGGACACCCTCCTCACAACACTTCACAGTCTGAAAGGGAAATGAGAAGGTGTCCACCTCTGTGTTTGTCCCTGTGAGTCATACATTTTTGTTCCTACTAAATGTGGGTTGTTTGTTTTCTCATTGAATTGCAGACTTCCTCTCTGCTGCTTTTCTCTAATATTTTTCCAACAAACCCCTACATTGTAAGCAAAGTCCTACTAAAGGACAACAGGTGATTGATGATCATAGCTACTGGAGCCCACAGAAAATACATTGATAACAGTCAAAAAAGAGGGTCCAGGGGAAAGGAGTTTGAAATGCCTTAACAGTTACACATAACCTCCAATCTAGGGACTTAGAAAATCACTTTTCAGGGCTAAACACATTGCTGTCATGTATACTAAATGAAGTCATTTTCATCCACCACTGTTTGTCTCTCCAAATGCTTCCATAAAGGTACATAAATGATATGTGCCCAACACACACAAAAGTATAGAGTTGACATTTGCCCTATGTTAGATAAACTTTCAGGTGGGTCAGCCTCTGAAACTGCTCACAGGGCCTCATGCCAAGACCCTTTACCCAGGCCTCATGTCTGCATATTCTGTGTTGACATTTCAAATTCTTAATTCTATATTTCCATATCATTGAAATATTCTTTCCTTCTTGGTTATGTGGTGATTTTGGTTTACAAAAGGAGCAACAGATGGCAAGAGACAGATGGCTAGAGTAAAAGTGAACTGAGACTAATGCAGAGGGGACTTGAGCCAGAAAGCCCACTTCCAAGGAAGACCCTAAGTCAGTGATGGAGACAGGCTGAGCTGGAAGGCTGGAGAGCAGACAGGCCCAGGAGCAGGAGCAGCCAAGGGAAAGAAGAAGGTCAGAGTCCAAGGAGGACCCAAGCAGGAGCTCTGACACCACTGTGAGACATCTTAGAGGTAACTCCACGGGCTGGGAGTCAAAAAGAAGACAAATGTTTATACTCTTCTCCCTTTATACTCAAAACAGTCTCTATCTACAACCCTATTTCTCTTCCTTCCTACACAGCTGGAGCCCATGTCAAAAGCCCTATTATCCACACTTGACACCTGACATTATGAGGCATCAATGATCACAGTGATGCACCTGCAAAGATCTTTATGCAATTATACACATGATAACACTCTTTTCAAAGCATTTTTCATTCTTGTGTCTTTTTATCTTACAACAATGTGACATAAGCAATATTAAATAATTCCAGGCCCAAAGAGATCCAGAATCTTGCACAAGGCCATAAGGTGAGAGAATCTGCATTCAGACTCTGATCTTCCCATGTGTCCTATGCTGTCTAAAATTCACTATTAGTTGACTTCTTGTTTTCTTGCTGTACTTACAAACCATCCCTCACTTATGGTGGTTCAACTTGCAATGTTTTGGCTTTACAATGGTGTGAAAGTGATATGCATGGCAGAATCTGACCTTGGAATGATGAATTTTGATTTTCAGGGGGCTAGCAATATATGGTGCAATACTCTCTTGTGAAGCTGGGCAGCACTGGGGTGAGCACCAATTCTCTACAATGTACTGTGTTGCCCAGTTATGATATTCAGTAGGTTAGGTATACTAAGTGTATTTTCTACCTAAGATATTTTCAACTTACCACAGGTGTACAGATAGAATGTCATCATAAGTTAAGGAATATCTGTACTATAAATTTCACAAATCTAGACTTCTCTAATTCAGAACTGATGAAACAAAGTGTCATTGGATACACAATGTACTTGGAAGTCTGGGAGGTGTTACAGTAAATATTGTACATACATCATATCCAAAAGACTGGATAGGGAAAGCTACCACCTTGAAAATGGAGGAAAAAAGAAACTTCACCTTTACTTTGACAGTGGGACCAACAATGCCAATTTAGCACCATTATGCAATTTTCATGAGATGAATTTGTTAACTACAGATGATTTAATTTTGTTCCTATGGCTAATCAATGTTTTTTAAAATTCAAAACTGAATTCCTCCATTTATAAACTGTATGATTATAAAGTAATTGTTCTGAGTCAGTAGGCCAAAGGAAAACAACAACAACAACAAATTATATAGTTTTATCATGTGCCTTTGTTATATATCACAGTATCCTATCATACAGGTTTCCTATTAATTAAGATCTGCAATTTCTTATAGAGTCCAGCATAAAGTTGGTTTGCAAATATTTTTTAGATAGATAGTTGCATAAATGAAAGAATACTTGTGTGTATTAAGTTATACTCCAAGTCAATTGGAGAGTTAAATGCCACTTTTATCAGGTATAATAGGCCAATCTTGGGCTTAAGAATCCATGGACACAGGTTCAAGCCTCGCTCTTTGCCTGCCACACAATTATGGGTAAATTACCTCACCTCTTGATTCCAAGTTTTCTCCATGAACAAACTGAGAAAAATACAGAGTACCACTCAGGATAAAAATCCAGCCATGTTACACTATCTAGGTTACAGAAATTAGCGTAGGTTATTTATCTTCCCTCACTCAGTATCGTGACCTCTTATGAAACAACCACCTAAATAATGGCATCAAGTCTATTTACAATGACACCCAATTTCCCCTCCATAAATTTATTTATTCATGTCTAGAAACAAGTTATAATGCATAGCAGGTGTTCAATAACTTTGATGTCTTTGGAACAAATATCCCAGAGACCTGAAGCTCACTCTTTTAGGAATCAATGCCATTTATATTTAAAAGCTTTCAAAAATATATTACACAACTAATCATTATGCTAAAACAGGCAGAAAGAACTTTTCTTGACTCATGGTTATCAACATGAACTTGGGCTCAGCACTGGAATAAAAAAAGTGAATAATTTATTGATTCTTTTAAATACCTGGAGTTGCTCATACTACAAGTTTCCAGATTTCTATACTTGTGGTCTTTCTTTCACTTCTTCCTATGGTGGACAGTTTCATCTCCTGAAAGGCAGGAGACACTGGGAAATGAACAAGATCAAGTCAGTCATCTTCAAAGCCTTACCAAAAACAATCTCAGATATTTCTCATCTTTGACCTCATGATGCACAACATTTGTTAAGAGTTTTAAAGAGGACCCCTAGTCCGATGAAGACTATTCTTTCTCTAAAGTCTCTTATATAATAGGTCTTCAAAAAATATTTACAAATTGAATTAACAGAGTAAACAGCATGCAAATTTTGTGGTTACTATGTTCTTATTATAGAGGGTTTTTTTTTTGTTGTTTTTTTCCAATTCATGGTGAGGCTCCTAACTCATTTGGGGCTGTACTTTGCAAAGTAACACAACTTACTTAAATTATCCCTAAGATCCTTTCCAACAATAATCTTCACAATCTTATATTTGTAAGCACATATATATGTGTGTGTGTGTGTGTGTGTGTGTGTGTGTGTGTGTGTGTGTTCTCCAGACAATAGAGCTGTTAGAAATATGATCACAAGATAGTTGAAAAAGTAGAAGATATAATGAATAAACAACACATCCTATACACTTGAATAGAGATATCCCATCAAGAAGGTATTATCTTCATTCCGTAGCAATAAATAGAAAAAAGAATTAGCTCTCTTATTTCTTTCTCTCACCACTAATATCACATATAAGGTAGAAATATTGAACTTAAAGTGTAAACATATTGATCCTTTTTTTCTGTGTCAAATGTTCTTAGTAAGTGAAAGTCCTAGTATAGCTCAAAAGAAGTCAATTGTGTTCAGGCAAATAAAACCTTAAAGGATTTTTTTCCTAATAACTAAATGCTTCCTAATAACTAAGTGCTTTCATTGACCCTTTGTTTCTAGAGATTTCTTCAACCAGTACTTGGTTCATATACTAATATATGAAGCATGAGCTAAAATTTTCATTTTTATATTTAACAAAATGGAAACTTACAGATCCTAGGCGATGAAAGGACAAAAACATACTGGAAAATGACTTTTCCAGGTTTCATCAATATTCTTGCACCTTCCTCATAAATCCTAACGACATCCATTCCTCAGAGAGAGGTAAAGATGGTGGTGAGTGGAAGAGTGGAGAGGAATGTAAAGAAACAAGCACATGAAATAGCAGGGGAAAGGAGAAAGAAAGAGAGGAAGCAAAGTAAAGTGCACTTCTGGGTTTTCCAGAGCCATCAGAAAGGCAGGAGAGGAACTGGAGATGAAGAGACAATAACGCCTGCCTCACTCCTTTTCCTTCTCTCTACCCAGAAAACCCTTCCTCAAGCATTGAGCTTCCACATTCATCTTTGCCTAAATGCTTCCATGTTTTTCTTTCCACTGTTTATACATTCATTTTATAGAACATTAGATGTAGAAAAGACCTTAGAAGTCCCCAATCCAGCCCTTTTATTTTATTCAGGAAAAAAACTAAGGGCCAGTGAGCCAGAGACTTGTCCCTGCTTATACAGCTCTATAATGGCACAAACAAAATTAAAACTGGACGCCCCAAGTCTGTGCTGTCTCCCACAGGACAACAAAATGAGTGCATTTACCCAAATGCAGTCTGGCTGGCTCTTATCCCATTTGGCAGAGATATAAATTTTTCTCTTGGGAAGAAATTCTTGAGAAATATTTTTAAATGAATTAGCAAGAATCTTACTGTTTTTAATTCAATAAACATGTTTTATTATTAACTCCATTGCCTGCTAAGCCTGAAATTAGTTTTTCCTATGCTTGGGCAGATCCTGCCTAACCAATAACAGGACAACCAGATTACAATTAAAGTTATTCCCTTTGGTCCATAACACACACACACACACACACACACACACACACACACACACACACACACACACCAGGAGGCACTTAATCAAAACAAAGTTTGAACCTTTTCTTATTGTCACTCTCCTAACCTATGTTTAGGAGACAGAGGTATTACATATTTTAAGATAAGGCTTTCCTAATACAGATAACTAAAATAAAGTTTCTTGCCATTTGTACATATGCAGTGTTTTCAACAAGCCTCATACCTGACTTTTGAAGCCAGGTGAAGAGGTTCATAACTGACTTCTCAGTGTGTTTGCCCAAGCCAGGTGCACAGGTTCCTAACTGAACATCCCTCCTCACTCCAAGCTTACAATTCCACAGCTAAGACTGCAGCTCAGTGGACTGTGATAAACCCGAGGCAGAAGAGCCTTTAATCTTGCATTAAAAATACACCCTAGTCACAAAAAGTAAACAGTTGGATGTTCTCCCTAATATGTGGAAGCTAGGGAGAAAGTGGGTCAAAAGAGGGAATCTAGACAAAGAAGGAGAAACCTTAGATGAGCAAAGAAGGTGACTTAACTGAAGGTGATGGGGGGGACACCCTAATGCACATGATGTACTTTCACAAACATATCAAAGTCAATCACTAAACTGAACATGAGGAGGAGGAAGGGGGAGGGAATAGGGTGGGAAATAGGAAAGGGTTAAATGAGACATGTGCATGTATGTCTCTACCAGCTTGTACCTCACAAAGATGTATGATTACAATGCACCAATTTTAAAAAGTACACCCTAGAAGTCTGTTTCTCTGTGATCATATCTCAGATCCTTAAGGTTAAGGACCTAGTTAAAATAAACATTTTGAAGAAAAAAATAAATAAAGCCCCAGCTCACTTCCACTCTCCCCTTTCCTTTTCCCTGGGATCAGAGCAGCATCTCCTATCTCCTCTCTCATATGTGTCACCATGTGGGCTTAGAAGATATGAACCCACTGTGACAAGGGAAAGGCTTTGGCAGTCTTCTCATAGTTGTTTAGACTGTGAGAACATCTGAATTTGGGCCACTAAAAATAACTCACTTCTGTGGTCTCAATAGGTGTTTACTTTTCTTGGACTAGATGTGCATACAGCCAGTGTATTAGAGACACGTTTGGTGAGTGTTATTTATGTGGATCTGGGATCTGTCCTTTGCTACTGTGCTGGGCTGTTTTGCTCTCACTACAGCTGCAGATAGGTCACCATCGGTGGTGGCGGCTGTGGACACTATTCTTATTCATATGAAATTTAATAATAGGGGAAGGGTACCTAACTTTAAAAACAATGGTGAAAATCAAACATTCAAAGCTGGAGAAGAAATGAGCCAAGATTTGAAAGTTTCCAAGGAAGGAAAAAAAACACTTCTGTGTCCTCCTACCCTGCACACCAGCCAGCAGCACACTTTGGTCTCTCCAGATGCCTCTCAGAAAAAAGAAATGCCACAAATGTAACAGGAGTTGAGATCCTGGGGGAGCCAATTAAGTTTAAGCTGCTTTCAAAATTCTGTAAGAGACAAAAAAAACTTGGCACTTGAAATAACATTTTACATGTTCTGCTTAAGGCATGTGGAATACCACTCATATAATGGCTCATTTTCATTCTTATAAACCTTGGGTTTTTAGTAGAAGAGAATTACTATCTAGTAAAACAAACTTAGCTTCAGAGGGAATGTGTGGCACATCAAATCTAATAAGTACCTTGGCCTCTGTCACTGACATTGTCAGCCAAAACATGACAAATTGGGTCAAGGTCAATGGCTGATACTTGCTGAGAAACCTTCCTCTTAGGGCTGACTGCTGTGTACTACTTTGAGGTTCCTACCAGTTGTCCAGCAAATCCTTGGGGGAAGGAAGGCTACAAGGCAAGAGGTATTTTCAGATCCCTACCCCCCTCACCCTCCACCCCCATAGGAGCTCCTCAGTGGCTTGTGATAAACCTGAGGCAGAAGAGGCTGGTGCTGTGGAAGAAGAAGAGGGCCCAGAAAGGACCATGGTGTCTGTACAGTTGCAGGAGGAGGCCTGGGTTTTATCCAGTGATGGCAAGAGAGGACATGGTGTCCTCTGACTCCTGGATCTCTGCAGGATCACTACACTAACTCAATCACTATTTCCAAGTTCAGTATAACCTTTTCTAATTAGATGCAAAGCAGATATATCAAAGATGCAGAACCAGGCAGAAGCAGTGAAATTTAAAAGCAGAGCAACATCAGTTGGGTTTCTGGGATGGTTTCTCCTCATTCCAGATGAAGCAGTCACATTTCCATCTGGAAAGATGATTGGAGTCTCAACCAGGCTCCCTCCTTGAGACTCCCATTCATACCTTCGCCTCCTCTTTAACAGGGTGTCAGAGTAATTGGGTGTAAGAAGCTAACGAGTAAGAAAAAGTGAACATGTTCTCTTAAAAATCATCCCAGGACTACTAGGCAAAGAAAGACTTTTGTTCTACCATCATCCATCATTGACGAGTTTGCCCATATCATCTCAGCTTCCACTTCCCACTAGAAAGGGTGGTGATCTCACTACTTCTGCAGGATTTTTTTTTTTTTTTTTTTTTGCAGTACTGGGTATTGAACTCAGGGGCGTTCTACCTTTGAGCTATACCCCCAGCCCTATTTTTTATTCTTTATTTTGAAACAGGGTCTCACTAAGTTGCAGAGTGCCTCACTAGGAAGCTGAGGCTGGCCACGAACCCAGATCCTCTGGTCTTAGCCTCCCAAATGCTGGGATTACAAGAGTGCACCACCACGCCCAGCTTCTGGCAGGAATTCAAGCCTATGAATATGTGTTGAATCCTAGTTTTGTCCCCCTGTCCTCCACTGGACCATATGTCACAAAGGACACCAAGAGAAGAGTATTCACATTCTGCCTCCACAGACATTACCTTCTAAGCCAGTGAAGATGTTCCTGTCTGTGCAGGAAGCAACCTTACCTGCCAAAACTAGATTATCTTCAGGGTCCACCTTAAATGTCACCTATGCCATAAAGTTATCCTAACCAGAAACAATACCTCCCTCACTTGAGCACCTGTGTCCTTTATATCTTCAAGTTTAGCATTGTTATATTTGTCATATTGACCCTTTTAAATTCTTTGAGCAATGATGTGTGTGTGTGTGTGTGTGTGTGTGTGTGTGTGTGTGTGTGTGTTGTACCTCTGAGCTACAACCCCAGCCCTATTTTACTTTATTTTATTTTTTGAAACAGGGTCTCACTAATTTGTGGTGGACCTTGCTGCAAATTTTATAGTTGCTGAGGCTGGCTGCCAATCTGCAGTCCTCCTGTCTCAGGTGTTATAGGTAGATATAAAATGTCCCCTAAAGAGCTCAGTCTTAAGGGTTGTAATCCCATCAGTAGATAAATCCACTGGTGCTGGCATGAACTGGTAGAGTGTGGCTGGAGGGGGGAGATGCCTGAGGGTACAACCTTGGGGATTATTTATGGTTCTTTCTCCCCCTGAGAGAGTGCGCTCTCTCTCTCTCTCTCTCTCTCTCTCTCTCTCTCTCTCTCTCTCTCTCTCTCTCTCTCCCTGCCTCCATGATGTGAGGAGCAGAGCACATGATCACACCCTCTCTCAGCCATGCCTTGAGATCCATGGTCCCTGGCCTCACATGGACTGAACCCAAAACCATGAGAAAATAAAATTTTCCTCTAAGTTATGTGGTCAAACCTTTAGATTATAGCTACAAGAATGCTGACCTTATAATGTAAGACCATAATGCGACAATAAAAGCACATTTAAAAAAAAAGAATGCTGGCCAGGCATAGTGGCGCATGCCTGTAATTTCAGTACTTGGGAGGCTGAGACAGCAGGATCCAGGTTCACAGCCAGCCTCAGCTAATTAGTGAGGTCCTCCAAAACTTAGTGAGACCCTGTTTCAAAATAAAGAATAAAAAATAGGACTGGGTATGTAGCTCAGAGGTAAAATGCCCCTGGGTTCAGCCCCTAGTGCCACAAAAAAAAAAAAAGAATGCTGACCAGAACAACAGGTGTGTGCCACCACACCCATCTGAGCAATGCTATTTGAATGACTATTAAGAGAGATACATGTCAGGAAATGTCAAGTTCTTGACTCTTGTGTGTAGAAGCAAGTATCTCTGTTACTGAGGAACCAAAGAAATCAGGAAGGACTTCATCCACCTATCTATCTTTGATGAGACACTCTAATTAAATTATTCATGGGAAGGAGGAAGAGAAAGTTAAAGTAGGCAAGGAGATGAGAAAAGGGAAGAAAAGCATGTCTAAAATAAGATGAGCAAAAGTCTAATGTCCCAGAATGTCTCCTAACACAGATATTTAAAATGTAGTACATTCTGATGACCTTCTGAGTGGTCATGAAGGGCAATCAAAAGTCTTTAAAACAGTATCAGCAATCCCGACAGCAACTCTAACTCACACCAGTGGTAATAATGAGTGGGAGATAATAATATCTTTGTTTTTGAAGGCCCTAGAACTCCTCTGAGGACTATCACCCTACAGGAGAACAGGTAATCTTCAGAAGCAATTGAATTCCCATGTTTGCATTTATCACACTGAATGATATGACCTCTTTAGAGAGAAGAAAGAATTAAGAGCTAAATTAAGCCAATGTTCCTTCAAGCATAGTAGCTATAGTCAATCACAGACACTGACAAGCTTTGCCTTTTTATGGTTTGGGGGGAACAATATTTTCTCCCTAGATAATTACAAAATGGGAATGTGTATACTGTACTCATTCAAACTAAAAAAAAATCCATGATCATAGCTAACTAATGTCAACATAAATATTTGAGCTTTGAAATGTTGTTCAAAGGAAAAGCATTTAGGATATCTCTTTATAGCTGGTAGTTTTTAGATATTACCATCCCTTAGACACTTGCTTTCTTTTTGGCCTTATGGTGTAAATCATGTTGTTCTTCCTCAATTTCCCAGGATCCCCAAGGTCATTCTCTACGGTGTGGTGTTTGCTTTAAACACATCTTGGAGCCAAAGAGTCTGCCTCAGCTTTCAAGTTCACTTGGATGACACTTTCCCACATTGTGTCTCTTCATATTTCCCTACAGCCAGATTGAGTGGATCTGCATTTTCTGCAAGAAGTTTTACTTCCCGGTAATTGCAAACTGCCTCTTGCATAGTTTCCTTCTCCCCTGGGTATGTTGCTGCCAGGAAGGCAGAGGAGAAGAGGAGTTTTTTGATGCTAATGAGGCCTCTATGCAGGACTGGGAGCTAATGGTGAGGAGCTGAGTATGGTTTCTCTGGGGAGCCCAGGTGAATCAAAGTGTAAGGGCACAGCTGAGAGTCATTTGGGCACCTTGCTGTTAGAGCAGGTATTCCAGGACCTGAGCAGCAACCTGTTAATGGCTTACATAATGAATAAATAAGCCAGTGTACCTGAAATGTCAGACTCTGAACTATGTAAGGCCTAACTCAATAGAAAATTCTGGAGGAAAAGCATAAAAGGATGATAGATTTATTTTCATTAAGATGTTAATAGTGAGATAAAGGCTAATGAATGATAGACATCTGTATTCCTCTGCTGCTTTCCTCTTTCTGAACTCTTAGATGACTGTGAGCTTGACTTTGAGGTCAGTCAGTGGTTGTCTCCTGGGCATGCTGGCCAATGAGAGCACCCTGGCCTGCTAAGAGACACCCCATTATGTACCAGAGGAGCCAGGCTCAGGATTTGCGGACTTAAAAAAGAAAATAAGGAAAATACAAAAAAATGGTGCATGGTTTAAACACTCAGAAATCTCCAATTATAAGTGAATTCTCAGTGGATATACACCAGCCAAGGAGTCAAAAGTCACAGGATAATCTCTAAGCAGGTTTCCACCGCTAACCTTCCTGGTTGGAATGGCCAAAGAAAAGCTCTGACTAAACGGAAGAAACCATACCAAGGTTTAGATATTGGGACTTAATAACAAAATATAAGCTTAAGGAGCTCTTAGAATATATGAGGACTTGTATTATCTTGCTCAATCCTTAAAATAATCTTTTGAAGTAAATGGTAGTATTAATAGTCTCATTGTTAAGAAAAGGAAACCAAAATTTAGTAAGTTTGAGTAATTCACACATTTCCTCAAGTAAGTGGCAGAGATATGATACGAAATTTCCAACAGGATTAGCCTATTTCCAAGAAATTCTGGAGGACAAAGGAAAAGATGGACTTAAAAAGACAAACATTCCTTAAAAAAAGACTGAAGAGAATAAAGAGAAAGAATGTGTGTTGTGTGTGTGTGGTGGGGGGATATTACTCTCCAACCTCATAGTTAGTTCATTTTATCTCTCTTAATGAAGCAAAAAGAGGTTCTAAATTTGAACCACATGAATGTTTCTCCACAAAGACAGGGTTTTGTTCTTAGCTATGTAACTCTTCCCTACAAGTTTTCCATGTAGACTTGGACCACAACCACATGGTATATCACACTTATCCAAGTGTGATTAGTTCCAACTGGGCTATTTCAAGTAGTAAACACCCAAGAACTGAGTTTTCCTACCATGTCTCCTGGGGAAGGAGTGGTACATCATAGGAATGGTGTCTGTCCTCTCTTCTATGGCTCAACCAAGAATGTCAAAGAAATGCTGCTAGTGCTAATCAGGTAGCAATGAATTAGTCCATCTGTCAAGCAAATTCACATGGAAAATATCATACTGTCTCTACCCCAACCCCAAGTGGGCAAGACAGCAATGAGAAATTATCTGAAGCATAAGAGCAGTGAACTTTACCCACTTCCTCTGCTCCTCACAAAAACATGTACATACATCCATTTTCATCTCACTAGAAACAGGTGAAAACATAATTTGCTTCCTCCTCTGTGCTCTCATACCACATTGTACAAACTGCTAAATTACAGTGCTTACCATATTGTCCTATAATTCGATTATAGGTGTCTGCCTTCCAACTAGTGGAATAGCTCCTTTTTCCCCTTAACATTTGTATTCCAAGCATCTGGTATCATGATTAACAAATATTTGTTAAATAAACAAATGAAAGATTGAATAGAACAATGAATAAATGACAATTTGCTCCAGGGCTCTCTCTAACTAGGGCAGAAAGAAATGTTCTTTTCCTTTTATTCTTCACAACTAAGATGGCTAACACTGACACACTTAGATCAGGGTGGGGGCAGTACAGGGTGGATCATGTCTATTCAAAAGACTAGGTGTCTGGGATGTTTTAGTACCTGATGAATGACTGTTGTGTATAGTTACATATGTATGTTGGTCTCACAGTTTGTTTTGTTCCTTATTCTATACATCTCATCCCCTCTTGCATCAACCTTGCCAGTCAATTTCATGACTTATTCTCTTTGGATTTAATTAATTCAATAAAAATCATTACTCTAAGAAGACAGTCTTCTTTTTGTAAGTTCCCAAAGGAAAGTGAAAGCAGGAAATGTGACTTGGAATTTCTGTGCTGCCTACAACCTGCAAACCACATTCCATGTATGATGGATGCTAGATATTCTACAAGACCCACTGCAAACAAGGCCTCTCCTCTTTGAGAAGTCATGGGTCAGGGAAGAGAGATAAATAATAAGACTAATAAAGTATAGTAATTGTAGTGACAGAGGGAGCTCAGGACGCTGTGGGCACTTAGGAAGGAAACCAAACCAAGTCTGCAGATCAGGAAGGGCCTCCTAAAGTTTTGACCTGCAAAGTACAGGAATACTCAGGTAAGGAGAGACTATGGGAAAGAAAAGAAGATTCAGAAACAAGTGGAACCAAAATATAAACAAAACACTTTAAGAAGAAGGGCTGGAATTTAAGGAAATAGTGAGAGGCCTTAGCTATTTACTCTAAGGGCAATGGATAGTCACTGAAGGATTCTAACCAAGGTGATGATATTTTAATCCAAGTTTCCCGAAAAAGACTTGGGTTATAGATAAAAACATAGTGATTTTGGAATTGTATCATTAGGGTAGGCAAACAGTAGTAACAAATAGACCCTCAACATTTTCCTTTTAGCCAGATTACTTTGGCTGCCATATTGAGAATGGATTATGATTCTGTGAGATCAGATATCAGATGTATAGAAACCACTGAGGAGGATGCTTTTTTTTTTTTTTTTTTTCCGGTACTAAGGATTGAACCCAGGGGCATTCTACCTCTGAGCTACATCACCAGCCCTTTTTTTAATGATTATTCTTTATTTTGAAACAGGGTCTCACTAAGTTGCAGAGGGTTTCACTAAGTAGCTGAGGCTAGCTGCGAATCCAGATCCCCTAGTCTCAGCCTCCCAAGTACTGGGATTATAAGCATGCGCCACCACACCCAGCAGGATCCTATTTTATTAGTCCAAATGAGGGTGGAAATGGTAACACTGGAAATGGAAAGCAGTAGATGGGTCCGAGAGAATGCCAAGAAGACAAAATTAACAGGCTGTGACAATGGACTAGATCAGAGATTGGCTTAATTTTTCTGTAAAGGACCAGATAAGAAACATTTAAGTTTTTCCAACCATATGGTTTCTGTCACCAATACTCAGCTCTTCTGTTTTAGTGAGAAAATGGACAGACAATATGCAAATGAATGAGTATGCTTATGTTCTAGTAAAAAAATATTTTAAATAAATCTGGCCAGCAGGCTGAATTTGGTCCACTACTGAAGCATACCAACTCCTGGACTAAGTGGAAGGCGCAACTATCAGAGCAGTAAAGTATGGCTCCCCAGGGTGCAGCCTGGGTCTCTGGTGAGCACAGCCACTACTTGTAAGAAAAGGAGCAGGGTAATAAGGAAGAAGGTGGTGGTCAGTTTTTCAGACACGTTTAGTTTAAGATACCTGAGAGATAACACCCAAGACATGATAAGCAGCTAGGTATTTGGATCTTGGTTTCAGGAAAAGACTTGGGCTCTAGATAAATATATTCGAGAGTTGTCTTCGGGTAGTCTAAATTATATTAACAAACCATTAAAATTCAGTGGCTTCAGTAATATGCTTAATTCCATTTCCACATGGTGATATAAGGAACAGATGGGGAGAAGGGAGGCAATTATTCCAGAAACCTGCCCAAGAGCCACATCCATCCCACACAGCCAAGAGGAGAAAAGTTCAGAGAGGAGGACTCGTGGGAGGTTTTTATGAAGAGATCACAAGGCTACACACCACCATAAGAGAGGCTGAGAAACGCAGCATTAGCTCTGTTTCTAAGATCAAGAGTAGAGTGGGTTTTGGTGGACAGCTCCCAGAATTCACCACCAGAGTCCAAAAGACAAACAAAGGCCATGAAGGCATGAGGATTAATAAAAGGGACTCAAGCAACTATGAAGCTTCAGGCAAAGTTCAGCGTTCTAATGAACATCAATGTCAGTAGATAAGTTGAGATAAAAAGAGTATGCAGCAAAGTAGAAGAATAACAAGATGAAAATAAAACTAGAAGGCTATGTTAGATGCTTAATGAATATACACAGAAATAAGTACAAATTTAGTCATTGAGCATTGAGCCCATTTCTGATGAGCTGAGACACTTACTTGGTACCTCCAATATATAGATGAAAAATGAGTCAAATTGCATTTAAGAGAAAATGGGAAAATCAGCTCCTCAAAAAAGCTTGATTTTCATTACCATGCACATGGACTGCTATAGGGCTATGTACTGTAATATTCATTTTTTTCCACTCACTTTTGTGCCCATAAATCAACCCACATAGGTAAAATGTATACTCTGCATAAAAATTTTATGATCTTATGTATATATAAGTATATTAATAAAAATACAGATATATCCCTGTCTCTATATATTCACATGCACCCAGCACTCACAGGATACATTACCAATATGAATTTGTTTTGCTTCCATTTTTTGCAATTCTCCATGCTCTCTGTTTTGCTCAAGGCTTCTCTTTTGCCTCCTGACTCTTGATGAAGAAACCAAAGAAAAGATGCTAGCTTTTCTGAAATTATTATTACTATTATTGCAAAATATAACATAGTCTGTAACCTAAACAAAACATTCAGGCAGAGACACCCATGACCCCTTTCTTGGCTGTTCCATCCTCAGTTCGCTCAACAAAGAGCAACCTGAGGTCTTGTTGGCATGTTACCAAAGAGCGGTGCAGTGTCTATTAGTCTACCCTCTTCTCTCTCATTGGACTGTAAGGTCTTTGAGGTAAGAATGAGGTTCTGAGAGTTTTGTATCTGAAATGCGTTTTTCGGGTTTTTTTGTTGTTGTTGTTTTTTTGTGGAACCAGCCAGACTTGCTTCTAAATGAGTTAAAAATACAAGCAAATATTTTAAAAGTGATTTGCCCAGAAGGTACACAAATAGTAAAGAGAACAAAATTAGTAACCTCTTCTACTTGCCCAGCATAAATTATTAGTGCATACAATCAGGTCAAGTGACTATTTATAAGCCTGACCTTGAGCACTATGGTATTCAATAAATATAAATTGAAGATAGTGACAATGCTATTCATATTTCCTTACTTAATGACACTCAGTTGGCAGTTTAGTTGCACAAATCATGCACATTTTCTTCTTTTACTCCTCTTCACATTGTAACTCATATAAAGTGTGAATTTAACTATTGGGAATAGCCTTCCAAATAGTAAAATTAATTCTTCCTCTATTTAAGACAAACCAGCCAGTGTACACAAGCGAAGAAAAACTTTGCAAGCAGCATTTCTGCCCTGGATTCTGTGATGAGATTTTCTGTCAGCTTCCAACAAGTCTTTCTTATTGCTACTTTTAAAAGTCATCATTGTTCAAATCAGCAAGCTTCAAATATCAAATATCATCCTCGAAGCACATCTTGAAATTTAGCTGCTGATATAGATAATGCATGAAACTGAAAAACTGTAATTTGTTTCTCACTGGCTAAGTTAAACATGTAGTTAAAAAAAAAAAAAAAAAACTCTTAGAATCTCTCAGCTCATCTGAGTGGGAGTTTTGGGAGAAGGGCAGGAGTTAGCCAACACACTGTGTTCACAGCCCGTGAAGAATCACAGGAATTTGTTCCAAAGAATATGTGAGTGCAATATTCACTATCTGAACACTGTATCAATAGCCTACAAATGACCACTGGGTTGAAAGTCCATCAATTCTGTTTGGTCAGATCCTTCTCTCATCCCTGTCACCTTCCTTTAAGATGAACAAATCAACCCTGTCATCTCTTCCTGATGACTTCACAAGACACTGTCTCCTCGATGTCTAGAGAATGGAGATGCAAAGAGACTTGGAACCACTCTTCCTTTGTCCATCTACAATACCCATCATTCTTCCTAAGCAATCACCAATAGGATTCTCATCTGCCCCCTTTTCTTTTCCTGCCATCCCCATCTCAGTTCAGGTCCCCATCACCCCTTTCTTTGGACTACACAGAAACCTCTAGCAATTTCCTTGGTTATAGGCTAAGTGCTCTAGAATCCATCCCACTCATCTTCCATGAAAAGAAAAAAAAACTATCTATAACCCAAATCAGATAGTATCACGCCTCTGCTTAAAACACTTAAGATATACCATCTGAGAATAAATCTACATGTATTACATGGCAAAGGGAACCCTCCAAACATGAGGCACCTGAGCTTAGCCGCAGCCTCATTTCTCATCAATGGTACTTCATATTTTCTACTATACACGCATGTCTGCTAAGTTATTACTTCTGAGACCTTGTTCACACTTAAGTCTCTCATTTCCTCATTACTCCACCAGACTCTTGTTTGGCTGACTCCTATCATATCTTTAAAGTTCACTCAGGGGTTACCTCCTAGAAGCTTAAGATTCTCAGTACTCAATAAACACTCTCTACCTAACTGTCAGTAAACACTAATACTTGTATATGACAATCTCTTTGTGTGTCTCTGAATTAGTAGATGTAACCTATCTATGAAATAGATTAGAGGAAACAGAATCGGATCCAAAGACGTGTAGAAAGTTTATGTATGGTAGAAATGGAAAAGTAGTAGATTCTGAAACAATGGTGTTAGAATAATAAGTTAAATATATAGAAAAGTAATTTCTGATCCTTACCAATACTCTCCCCTCAAAATTAATCCCCAAAGGATTAAATACTTAATTTTTTTGAAAAAATCATAGAGGAAAAAAAATGTATGAGATAATTGCTAAAATCTAGGGAGAAGAAGGATTTTTCTAAGCATGATTTTTAAAAGCCAGAAACTATAAAATTGACACATTTGAATAAATAAGTAGCTTTTTAATGGGAAATAATATTATAAGTACAAGTGAAAAAACAACCACCAAATAAGGAAAACTACATATTTAGCACATTGTCTAGGACCTAATTTATTTTAAGTAAATTGATTTATATGACCAAGGGCTAATCCCTCTAATATATAAAAAATTCTTATGAACAATACAAAAAAAAGACAAGTTTCCTATTAGAAGAAGCAAAGGAAAAGACATGAATAAGCACACAAATTGCCTCCAAATTACTTGAACTTTTCAAACTTCTAAAACAAAGAAATCCATATTTTAAATACTTTGCGTAAACTAACAACATAGATTAAAAATACCCTAGTTATTAAAATTATGGGAAAACAGGTTCTGTTAAATATGACTGATAAGAGAAAATTTATACAAATTTCTGGAAAAAAGTTTAACAGTACATGTAAAAAATGATGACTCAGAACTTTCACCAGAATTTATCCTAGCAAATAACCTAAACATATATCAATAGGGAGTTATTAAGTAAGTTATAGTAGCTGTTTGAATATTATATATAATCATGTTATCTAATAGTGCTATAACATACTATTACCATTATATCACAATCAATGATGTAGATATTTATATGGAAAGCTATGCATATGTTATTTTTTTCAAAATTTGGGTTAAAAACAATGCATAATATACTTCTATTTTAAGATATATATATATATGTCCAGAAGAAGAAAAAGAAACAACTTTTGGAAAGGTATTTACCAAAATGTGAATCATTATCTCTAAGAGGTGAGAGTATGAATGTTTTCTTCAAACCTTCTTTCTTTCCTTACACTTTTTTGTTATTGTTGTTTGGTACAGGGGGGTTCTACCCCCAAGCTATACCCCAGCCTCATTTAATTTTTATTTTGAAACAGGGTCTAAGTAGCTGATGTTGGCCTGGACCTTGTGGTCCTTCTGTCTCAGCCTCCCAAATACTAGGATAAGGGACATGCACTAACACCTTTTTAAAATATCTTCTTTCTTTCTTTTTTATTATTTTTTTACAAATAACATGTATACTTTCATAATTAAAATCAACAATATGATCATTGTTTGAAAAGAATGGAGAAAGAAGACAAAAAAACAGTGTTTGTATGGATGGATTAAGAGAGAGCATTCACATGTCTGAAAGAGCTGCCATTTTAATTAAATTATACCAACCACAAATAAGAAACTCTCAAATTCCATCCTTAACACCTTTACCAAATCCAATTAATTCAACACCGTGGAAGAACCACCTAAGCTACTGCCTGGACAATCAACACTATCAATTTCCTTGTCTGAATCTTTCTCATACCCTAGACAGTTAGCTGCCAGTCTAATGCCAGTGAGTATAAAACAAGAACAAATTGCTTCCTATTCAATGATCATTTTTATCACAGAGGAGGTAGAATTAGTCCCTTTACCCCAAGACAGTATGTCACTCTTTAAAAACAAAAAAGTTGGCAGACTTTCAGCAATAAGGATACATCCATGAATAGGTTACCAGGACATGTAAGCCTATATATATATGCTTCTTCTTCTTCTTTTTTTTTTTTTTTTTTTTAAATGTCTATGATTAGCTAATAGTTCTCACAAAAACAGATGGGTAGCAGAAATGGATAGGAAAAAATACAACAAGCAAAATGTCAACTAAGTAAGCTTTAAATTCTACAGATTTTATTACCTGGTATCAGTTTATATTCATTTTAAAATGAGATTTTATCAATCATGGGGAGTAGGGAAAGCTAGGACTTAGTGACTTAGTGGTCTTCTTGAAGACAAAAGAAGTAAAAGTTATTTATAGTGACCTTTTAATGTTTACCTTAGAGCTGCTAATCAGATGTAAATTGTCACCCCACGGATATGCATAATCAACTTTATTCCCTTTGCTAATTGGGAAATAGAGCTGTTAATGTCAAGAAACATTTGAAAAATGTACCAAGCTTGCTCAATGGAGCAAGTTCTTTTTAAAAGTCAGAGTTTCCATATGGTGAAATCATGGAAATTAAGCTTAGGAAAAAAATAAAAATGAAAAGACTAATTTGTTAGGGAGCTAGTCTATGCTGGAACAAAATCTGTCTTACCAACCCCAAAGCTGGGAATTTTGACCACTTCTTATGTTCAAAAATAACTTCCTCAGCTCTAGGAAAAATCATTCCATCACCTCTCCTCAGAGTTACTATCCTGCTGAGTTTATGCTTCCTTCCTGGCAGTGGCTCTGGCTTAGTCACTTTTCCAGGAGACTCAGTTACCTTGGTTCATACAAATGAGTTTCTTCATGAATTCTCTAGTTACTCTTCTTTTGAATGTCCTTTAAAACTTACCACAACAGAGTAAATAAGTCTTACCTCAATTATTTAAAAGGGGGCAATAAACTTTCTTTATATTACCAGATTGCTGTCATCTTTATAATAGCAGATACAGAAGTATGCATAATGCCAATTTACTGTTAATTTTAGAGAAGATGTGGCTGAAGTGGCAGCTGACTGCAAAAGACTACTCTGCCCTCTCCTATTCCAAGATTCACTTCCACTCTTTTTCAATGACTCCCTTGTTTGAGGAAACCCAAGATTTCTCCCTCTCTTTGAGACAATCATTATTACTAATGAACATTCTCCCCCTCAAAATAGCTTGAATAAAGTCCTCTACTTTATTATCTGATGCATTTCATCTTTGCCATTGTGCATGTAAGAAATCAAAGCCACCCCTAAGCACAAATATCACCATTCTGGTCTCACGGGCATGACCAGCAACACTCTGTTTCTAATGAGAATAGAAAGCACAAGTAACAGAGTGAGAAGAACACAAACACTAACAAGGCACACATCTACAGCACCTTCGAGGCACTAGTAGACAATGGGTGGGACTTACTCCTGCTAATCCAGACTTCAAACTTAAGCTGTTCCCAGACCCTGCAGAGTGATATGTTCACAAGGACACATCTGATAAGAGGCAGCATGATTAGTGGGACAAGTACATGTTTTGAAAAGTAGTTCCTTACTCCATCTCCACCATATGCTGCAGGAGCCTAAGTAGGGTCACTTAACATCTCTGAACCTTGATTTGCTCATCTGTGAAAGTGCTTTCTTTGACCTAGTGCAGTCAGAGGGACCACCTTGGTTCCATAGAACATACTCAAATACTATCTGTTTACTTTTAAATTCTCTAATCTTTTCTTTACATATTTTTTCTTTAATAGCCTTAATGAGATATGATTCACATACTGTAAAGATTTGTGCTTTTTCAAATACAGAATTTAGTGGCTTAGTATATTCACAGAATTGAGCAACTATCAACACTATCGATTCTAGAACATTTTCACCATCTTAAGGAAAACTCATATCTATTAGCAGTCATTCTCCATCCCCCTTCTACAACACATGGCAAACACAACTCTACTTTCTACAAATTTGCCTATATTTGATATTTATTATATAATATGTAGCCATTTATGACTAGATTCTTTCACTTAGCATATTATCTTCAAGGTTCATCTTCAAGGTTCAAGTTTCAAGACAGAGTATTTAAAACTGGGGAAGGAGAAATCATCTTTATTGGCTCTTAAAGAAAAACAAAGTGTTAAGTAGGTAAAAATAAGGAGAAATTGCATCACAAGAGGGGATTATATAAACAAAGGCAGAGAGAAATATGATAACAAAGAGTCAGAAAAAATATATAAAAGAACCAGTGACGAAGTGACATTTTGCCAATGGCTAAAAATGGAAGGTGATATAGAAGGTGGAGTAAAAGATGACTCTGGGTTTTGGGCATAGAAGACAGGATAAATGATCATGCCATGAACAGAAATAAGGGTAAAATCTGGTGGAAGATCTGATATGAGAGGAGAGTCAATGGTTTCAATTTTAGACATACTGAGTTTAAGGTATCAGGAAAATATATACACTTAGGGCCCAATAGGTAAAGAAAGATACACAACTGGAGTTTAAGAAACATTATTTCTTAATAGAAGTCATTAATAAAGCCTGCATATGGTGAAGAGGGAGAAGAAAAACTGTTATAACTCCTACCCAAATGGGACATTCAAGTCACTGAGGAAGACAAGGAGACCAGGACTAGCATGGCCAGGGTTTGACCCAACTTGAGGGTCGAACTTAGAGAAGGCAGCTGGCTATCCAACTAAATGTTCTAAGGGACACACCAAACTCACACCAATGTCAATATGTAGAAAGTTTACTCTAACAGGTCAGACATAGTAGCAGGAATTTCAAGTTAGAGAAGAGATTCATCATGGAGCAGATCTCCTACTACTAAGCCAGAAGCTGAAGAACAGTCTCCCCAGCACTGGCAAGAACTGAGTGAAATACCCAAGTTCTGCCAAAAGGATGGGGTGCCAGGAAAGTTCTGGTTCATACAAACTGGACAGATCCAGTGGGCTCTGTGCAGGGATAGAGCTTGGTGTGGATAGGTAACCAAGACCCAACCTGCCTCCCCTCTCTCCACATCTAGCCTAGGGAAGCAAGACTGACTCAGGCTCCATCATGCTATTGTAGACAAACTGCCTATTGTTCTTTCTGCCCTGACCAGGAAAGGCTCAGAAACTGGGTGAAGCTGAGCCTACAGATGCTATTACTCCAGCATCAGAATTGAGGAAGGGAATAATAGAGCCTTACAGAATACTCACACTTGTGAGGGAAAAGAAGGAAGAGGGAAAAAGAAAAAAAAATGTGGAAAAAATATCCAGAAAACACTGTACACCAGAAGAGAGCCACAGTGAAGCAGGGAAGAAGCAGGTTGTAAAAAGTATAAAAGAGGTCTCAGAAAAAAAAAAAAGGAGAGAGTTGCTAGGCAATCCTTCAGATCTCACTGGTTTTCACCAAAAATTGTACTTCACTATATCCAACAGAGATGCTCTATCACAAATAACACTTTGCTTGCCAGCCCATTTTTTAAAGCTCCCTTTTAACATTTTTGCCAACATGAATGGTAACTCCTACAAAAACACCTTTTGAAAATTACCTTCAACCTGGGTCTAGCAGCTTTATGCAAAACAAGGAAAGGTTTAATTCTATGAACCTAGAAATTCAGGTCGCCAAATGCCCTACATCTTTAGAGTAGCCAGCAAAATATCGGAAATCTCACAGAACATCAAATCACAGCATAAATAATAAAAGTGTAAAGTTCATTGTTTATAAAATAGATTGTGACTAAAATTTGAACAATTAAACTATATTATAAAAGGCATCATCTGAAAACTTGAAGATTTATCATTTTAGTACAAGCTAAACCTCATCATGAATCATTTTTCTTTCCCCTTCTATGTGACTGAGGCAAAAAGTGCAGCAAAACAAAAAATCATCTCAACACCAGGATCAAAAACAGAAAATTTCAAGCAGCACTATACTTTTCACAAAATTATAACAGGCTGAAAACTGCAAGTAGCACATGTCAAGTTTTTGCACACTTCACGAAAGATATATTTATTCAAAACAAAATGTCTCCGGAAGATCCTCTTGGAGAAAGAACATGAGTCATACGTGCGGAGAAACCCTCCTTACAGTTTTAACCTTTTGGAGAAAAGACACACAGCTTCCAGCCCAGACACTAGTAAAAAGCCTGTGAAAAAACAATTTCACAGTTTAAAAAGCAAGAATCACTTTGGCACTTTGAGGCCTGATATCCAACATTTCAGATAAAGAAGCAAAGAACTCATCCTAGGTTTTTATGGCCTTACAAATTGGGAAGAAACCGCATGATGATTCTTCCTGGAACTTGTATGGACACTGAGACAAACATCACAAACTTTGTAAAGGCTAAAATGTCCCAGTAGATGATTCAGTAGGGTAGCTCAGGCCTTCTACTGAACATCTTGTTGAATAGCTAGGTGGTCCCTAATAAGACACTAGTCAGTTTAGAAAGTGACTTGAGAAAAGAATGCTCCTATTGAATGATCAGCAAGCCAAACAGACCATTTCATGTGGACCCACAGCAACTTTCAGCTCAGGGGGTCTGTTTAGGATGTAAAAACTGCCCCAGTACAACAGCAATTGCTAGAGGAGAAATATGCTCTGGAGTGCTCTTACAGTTACTCCTTTTCTGAATACTAAGGAACTTTTCTCAGCCTTTCTGAATGAGCTGAAAACCAGTTTTGAAAGATAAGATATTAAACCATTCCTACAGGGAATACGAACAGTGGAGATTATTTACTTTGCTGTAATTACTCTGGCACATAGGGAGATTAGCTTTCAAATGCTACTAGGTTTGCATACAGAGATTTCAATAATGAAGAAAAATTAGTTCATGTTTTGAATATTTAGGGCTTGAAGTATATATTACTGCTAAAGAGTGAACACTGTTCAAGCCTATCCTGAGAAAAAATGATTACCGAAAAAATTAATTGTTCTTAATTGACTCTTCTTTCCCCATAATTATTTGTTTTTAAAAAGCATCCTGATTTTTATTAGAGCCACTAGTAAATGAAAATGCATTTGTACATTCACAAGTCAATTTGAGTTGAATTTGAGTTGAATTGACTTGAGTAGGTCTTGAATTTCAACCAGGTAGCAAGGTAGCCAGTGATCCCATCTAGCAAGAGTAAAAATAAAAACTTCTTTTGAATTAAACTAACAATCTTCAGAAAGAGGCAGATGGATTTTTAGAAAGTTATTATTTACTAGAAAATTTCTTGAGTTTTCTAGATTATTTGTATCATAACTTTATTTTTTTATTTCTATAATTATTTTTTTTATGGCACTGGGGCTTAAACCCAAGGGCATTCTACCTCCAAGCTACACCTCCAGCCCTATTTTTTTAAATTGTTTTTTGTTTGTTTGTTTTGCGGTACTGGGGATTGAACTCAGGGGCATTCTACCTCCGAGCTATACCCTCAGCCCTATTTTTTTATTCTTTATTTTGAAACAGGGTCTCACTAAGTTACGGAGTGCCTCACTAGGTAGCTGAGGCTAGCCCCGAACCCGGATCCTCTGGTCTCAGCCTCCCAAATGCTGGGATTACAAGCGTGCACCACCATGCTTAGTAGTATCATGACTCTAACTGGGAAAAAAATTTATTATTGAAAAACTCTCATAGTATATCCAGCTTGATAAGCTTCAGTTCTTTGTCTTGCATGCTATCTTTTAAGTGAAGAGGGACTTAGATTAAGTATCAATATTTGCACATTTTTTCAACTTTTCATTTTGAAATAATGATTAACTCACAGAACCTTGCCAAATTAGTAGAGAATTCTGTGTACCCTTTGTCTATCTTCCCCCACTGATAATATCTTATATAATTACCAAGTCCTGGAAACTACATGGGAACAATATTCTCTTTTAGAGGCTCTCAGCTTTATTCATATTTTATGAGCTTTTACACACACCTATGTGTTTGTATTATACATATAGTTCCATACAGTTTTACTCCCAGTATAGTCACATAACTATCACTATAATCAAGATACAGAATTCTTCCAAATGCACCAAGGAATTCCCTTATGACAGTCCCTCTACCCTGTCCCTATCCTTTTGGAATGTGCTCTCCATCTCTATAAATCTATCTTTTCAAGAATAAGTGGAATCCTACACTATGAAACTTCTTGAGATTGGCTTTTTTTCATTCAGCCTAATATACCTTAGACCCATCCAATATATCAAGATTTTATTTGTACCCTTTTTAGTGATCTGAAATTTTGCTATTATTTTGATCATCATGAAACAAAAATATGTTATGGTTTTAAGAACTGATATGTAACAACCATCTCAATTTCCAAATCAAATAAAAAGTCAAATGAAACAAGCAGATAGAGAATGATAATATTAGTGTTTTACTGTTGTATCTGATAGGAGTACATGGCTTTATATTTGCTGCCCAAAAGGTTGGCTGATGCTCTTCTGCAGGTTTAAACTTATCTATTGGCACAGGTAGGAAACTACTAACAGGCAGATTTGGAGCATGGCTGAATTTCTTTCCATAACTTCCCTTTCAGGCTATGATATGGGCTGAATGCATACCCTTGAAATTCATATGTTGAAACTTAATTAGTATTAAAAGATAGGGCCTTTATGAAGAACTGGTCCTTACCAGAGACTGAACCTGCTAGTGTCTGGGTCTTATATTTTATAGCTCCCAGAACTGTGAGCAATAAACTTCTGTTGTGAAGAAATTATCCAGGCTAAGGCATTTTGTTATAATGGCAGGAATGAACTAAGACAGGTAACCTTAAACTCTAGAGAAAAGTGAGTGGGGAGATAGAAAACGCAGGAGAGTTCTTCCCTATCCCGCCATCCTCAGGCATAGCATATAAACTCTCCTCTAAAGAAGCATGAGGAGTGTAGAACAGACATTTTACTTATTGCCTTTTTCCCAAACATTCACTTTCTTTTTGTTTACCCCAATAAGTTATGGGTAATCAGAATTGTGACCAATACTTCACATGGACACTACTTATAAGGGCCATAAACCCAGGCACTTTGAGAGAGTGTTCTTAGATATTTCTTTTAGGCCTCCCTGGGAGTATACATATCTCTTCCTTTATATTGTCGGAAGTTCCAGCAGTGGGCCCATTCCAGACCTAGTTCTGTAAAATATCTCAATATTTCCAATCTGGGCACAGTGGCACACACCTATAGTCATAACTATTCGAGAGGCTGAGGCAAGAGGATTGCAAGTTCAGCTAGGTGTTAAGAACACTTGCCTTACATTTTAAATGAAGACTCTATCTCTTTTGGTTTTCCCTAATGTTCACTCAAAAAGGAAGTAGACTGTAAAAAATGTACTGTTTGTTACCAGTTTTCTATCCGCCTACCTTTAGATGCTATTTCCTTATTAGCTTCTCTGTTTCACATTTTAAAAAATGACTCTGTGCCTAACAGAATGCTTTGCTAAAAAGAAACAACTTTATGCAACTTATGGTAAAATGGTAAGCTAGAACAGACTCTTAATCTCTTCCCCATGCTCAAGCATGAAAAAAATGTCTTGATATCAAAGAATTAAAATTCTAAAATACAAAATTGTGATAGGAATAGAAAAAGACACCAAGGATAGGTGTGCCCTTGTGATTTTGTTGATACGGAGAATTATGAGTAACAATTGAATTAAGATAATGAGAGATAAAAATTTTAAGAAGAGTATATCTTATTAGGGAAGATCACATAAAGAATAAAAATGGAATGTCTATTTTTATTTTTTTTAATTTATTTATTTATTAATTTATTTATTTATTGCAGTACTGGGGATTGAACTCAGGGGCATTCAACATCTGAGCTATACCCTCAGCCCTATTTTTTTATTCTTTATTTTGAAACCAGGTCTCACTAAGTTGCCAAGTGCCTCACTAGGTAGCTGAGGCTGCCCATGAACCCGGATCCTCCAGTCTCAACCTCTCAAATGCTGGGATTACAAGCGTGTGCTACCACACCTGGCTGAAATGTCTTTTAAATAAAAGAAAGTTTTCTTTATTCAAGAGAAATTAGAAATAAAGGAAAATAGAAAAAAAAAAGTAAGAAGAAAATGTGAATAAGTCCTGATATAACAGTAGTTAAAATCATTCTAAGCCAGCATGGTGGTTCACACTTGTAATCCTAGAACTTAGGAGGCTAAGACAAGAGGATTGCAGGTTCAAGGCCAGCCTCAGCAAATTTGTGGGGCTGTCAGCAACTTAGTGAGACCCTTTGTTAAAGTTAAAAATAACACAGAGCTGGGGATGTAGCTCGGAGGTAGAATGCTCTTGGGTTCAATCCCCAGCACCACACACATACACACACACATCATTCTAAAGAATTAAACCTACCAATAAAGACCATCAGAGTAATGGTAGAGTAGCTTATAAAAGACCAACTGCTACTGCTACAAAACAAAAAACAACTATTTCAAGTCACTGAATGAAGTCACCAAATGAAGAAGGGCAATGATTTTTGAAAGGAAGAGAGAAATAATACTAGATAAGATCTACTTTTATACACCTTTTCCTCTAGGGCAGTATAGCTGGAATCCAAGCAAAAATTCTGTCTTTTTGGCTTGAAGAGTCACAAGACAGTCTAAAGCTTCTAGAGTACTGCAAAAAGTAGCTGGAAGTAGGTTTGCGAATTCAAGAGAAAAAATATATAGAAGGGAAATCTAAAACCAGCAACCTCCATATAAATCCCTGGCTGCTCCTTTAATTATGCATGAACACTTACATGGGGCAAGACTCCAAAGAGCACTGGAGAAAACAAATTAATAGAAGGCTGAAAAAAAAAAAACAAATATAAATTTTAGCAACTGCACATCTCGGGAAACCAAAAATTGTAATTCAAGTTCTGCCAGCTTAGGTGGGGCTTGGGATAAAACTTGGGCTTTCCAGTAACTCCACAGGAGTGCCAAATGTTAAAAATAAACACTGTATCAAAGGCCTATTTGACAGGTAAAAACAAAATCAAAATAGACCTACCCTAACTAAGCCTTCCCACAATAATGCAATCAACTAATAATATAATTGGCTGCTACAACAAAATACAGAATTATTCAGAATAAAATAGCATAATCCAGTGTATCTACAATGTGTTATCTATAAGATCAGTATGCAATAAAATTTCACTAGACATGAAAATAAATAAGAAAATATATTATTCAGAGAAAATTCAGGCAATAAAAATAATACTGATGCTGGAATTAGCAAGCAAGAACCTTAAAGTATCTATAACAAAGGTGTTATAAAATTTACAAAACAATTTGAGTCCAAAGAATGATAGGAATTTCAGGAAAGGTATAAAAAGTCTAAAAGATGGGATCAAACTAAAAAACTCTTAACTGAAAAATACAGTATTTAGATTTTTTAATAGATAGTATTAACAACAGATTGATCAAAAGAAAAGGTGAGCACATTTGAATGAAGGTCATTAAATATCACCCAAGCTATAGCACAGAAATCAGAAATAAATGAATGAATGAATTTATTAAAACAAAGTCTCGCTGGGTGTGGTGGTGCATGCTTATAATTCCAGAATTTGGGAGGCTGAGACCGGAGGATCTGGGTTTGAGGCCAGCCTCAGCTACCTAGTGAGGCACTCCACAACTTAGTGAGACTCGGTTTCAAAATAAAGAATAAAAAAAATAGGGCTGGGTGTATAGCTCGGAGGTAGAATGCCCCTGAGTTCAATCCCCAGTACTGCCAAAAAAAAAAAAAAAAGTCTCATTGGGCATGGTAATCTCAGCTACTGGAGATGCTGAGGATCACAAGTTTGAGGCATGCCTGGGTAACTTAGCAAGACCCTGTCTCAGAATGAAGGGGAGAGTGACACTGGGGAATATAGCTTTATGGTAGAGTGTTTGCCTGAAATGTTTGAGGTCCTAAGTTCAGTTCTCAGTACCCTCCTCCCCAAAAAAGCATCAATAAAAAAGGTACATTATAAAGTGATTTAACATACTTGACAATTGGAAACTCCAGAGGAAGGGAGAAAGATTTGAATAAAAAAACCATACTGCCCGAAGATCTTAGAAATTTATCAAAACTAATTACAAATCAAGACTAATAAAAAAGAAAACCACATTTAGGAAAATTATAGTCACATTGCTAAAAAGAAAATGAAAAACACACACACATACACACACACACACAAACACATACATCATAAATGACAGCTAATCTATTGTTACAATGAAGGACAAGAGACAATGGATTGACATTTTCATAGAGTTAGTTGAAAGAAAAAGTAAACTAACTGTATTTGGCAAAAAAATTTAAAAATTAAAGCAAAATAAAGATATTTTTCAGATAAGGAAAAGCTACTATATCAGATACACATGACAATAAAAAATTAAGGAAGGTTTTATGGATGGAGGGAAATGATAGTGAAATCATTGAGATACTTGACATTAAAATCTCTAGAAAAAAAATGAAAAAAAACCTGAAATACGTGGTAAATAGAGGATGCTGTCTCCTTACCTCCATTTTTAAAAGTCAGCTAACTAATGTAGAGAAATAATGTTTGTGTATTCTATACCATTTGTCAGAAAAAATATAATACATCAGTAACATAAAGACAAGGAGGGATGAGTATAAAACTATTAATGTGAGGTTCCACTTTATATGTAGTTTATTAACATTTACTCAAAGTATTTTGCAATGACATGAAACTGCATAAATTGTACTTTTCAACACAAACACTAAAAATAACACAAAAGAATTGGGGTGCATTGGTACAACCCTGTAATCTCATATATTCATGATGCTGAGGCAGAAGGATTACAAATTTGAAGCCAGCTTGGGAAACTTAGTATGACCTTATCTCAAAATAAAAATAAAAAGGGGTGGGGATGTATCTCGGTGGTATAGAGTCCCTGGGTTCAATTCCCAATACTGCAAATAATAATAATAATAATAATAATAATAATAATAATGATACAAAAGAGTACAAAGACACTAGAACACATAAAATGTAAAACTAAAGACATTCAACTCATGAACATTCTATGAAAAAATAAACTTTAGATGTAAAGACGCAGGTTGGAGAGAAAAAAATAATAGAAAAAATATAGATAATATAATATCACACATAAAAAAGTCACATAGCAGAGTGACTATATAAATATTAAACAAAATAGACTTCAAGCAAATGAATATTATCAGAAAAAAATGAGTGTTATCTCTCAATGATAAAGAAGTATTTCTGTAAATGGAATGTCATGTCATTAATAAAGCAAAACAATCCAAAATATGTATGCGCCTAAGAATTTTAACTTACATGAAGCAAAAAACTGGCAGAAATAAGAAGAAAAATACAAATAATCACACATAATCAGAGGTTTTTTAACATACATTTCTTAGGAGTCATAAAAAGATAGCCAAACATAATATGGATATAAAATGTTCAAAAACCATCAGCTAAATTGAACTTGAAATATACAGAATACTAAACAACAAAGCAGAATTGATATATGACAGAGTCTTGTTAAATATACTGAAGAATATTCAATAGCACAGACCATATATTTGAACATAAAATAATACTCAATAAATTTTTGAAATCATATTTTAAAACAAGCTTTTAAAAATATACTATCCACCTATAAATTATTTAAATACAAAATTAGTAATGAGGTTTATAAATTTCACCTCCCATTTGAAATATTAATTAATGTCTTTTTAAATAATCCATGGGTTCAAGTATGATATCATAAGACAATGTTAAAAATATTTAAAACTGAATAATAATAAAAAGCAATGTGTAAAAATTTGTGAAAGTAATTAATGTAATGCTTAGAGGAAACTTTATAGCTTTGAAAACTTACATTTAAAAATAAGAAGTTTAAAATTAATAATTTAAGCTGCCAAGAAGCCAAAAAAGAATAAAATGGTAAAAAGAACTCTCCCGGTTCTTTTTTTAGAGTAATAAAATAAAGCAGAAAACAATGAAATAGAAAAGAAACAAAAATAATGAATATCAGCAAAACTGATCTCCAAAAGAAATCAGAAAAAATAAGATAGCATATCATAACACATTTTATTATTGTGATCTTAATTTCAAAACATGACAGCAGCTTTGTAAGAAAGGAAAATTTTAAACCAGTATTTACTCGTAGAGAAAGATGTAAAAATAAAAAAAAAATTACAGAGTCAAGTCCAACAAAATGTAAAATTGGTAAGACATCATAGCCATATGGTGTTTATCCCCAAAATGCAAGGTTAGTTCAACACTCAATACTGAATCTAATTAGGAAAATTACTAACAAAATACAAAGTAAAACAAAAGCTTATGATCATCACAAGAGGTGTAGAAATGACATTTCACACAAACACATGACCATGAAAAAAAAAAGAAAAACCTAAAAGCAAACAATAATTCTCCCAGAAATAGAAGTACATTTGATAAAAACATCTAAAAAACTCTCCAACATCATATTTAATGTTAAAATATTAAGTACTTTCCTCTACAATCAAGAAAATGTCCACTCTTACCATTTCTACTCAACATTGAACTATCAATTCCAGATACAGTAATAAGGCAAAAAAGGCAAATAAAAGACATAAAGAATGGAATGAAAGAAATAAAACTGTTTTATTCCCCTCAGACAACATTTTGTTTACCAAGGGAATTTTAAGGAATGCACACATATACACATAGACATGCAACTTATGGTCCCAAAAAGTTTATTTAGTATGGCTAAATGATACAAAAGTCAATATAAATATTTCAAATTAGCAGCAGTTTTACTATACAATGATGCAAAAGCAATAAACATTAAGTAGAAACCATACTTTGAATTTTGAAATTTGATATTTTCCCCTTTTTATAGTTTAAAAAGTTGAAAAAATAAATCAAAGAAGACCTAGAAGATGGGAAGATCTTCCATGCTCTTGGATAGGCAGAATAAATATCATCAAAATGGCCATCCTCCCAAAAGTGATCTATAGATTTAATGCAATACCCATGAAATTACCAAAGTCACTCCCCACAGACATAGAAAAATCAGTTCTCAAATCCATTTGGAACAACAAAAAACCCAGAATAGCCAATGTAGTTCTTAGCGACAAGAACCATGCAGGAGGCATCACAATACCTGACTTCAAACTATACTACAAAGCCACAGTAATAAAAACAGCATGGTATTGGCACAAAAACAAACACATAGACCAATGGAGCAGAATACAAGACTCAGAATCAAACCCACACTTACAGTCAATTGATTTTTGACAAAGGAGCCAAAAACATACACTGGAAAAAAGATAGCCTCTTCAACAAGTGGTGTTGGCAAAACTGGTTATCCATATGCAGAAAAATGGAAATAAATCCCACTTTCTCACTCTGTACAAGAGTCAATTCAAGATGAATCAAAGACCTGGAAGTCAGGCCAGAGACCTTGCAGCTACTTGAAGAGGGCATAGGTCCAACACTTCAACACATAGGCACAGGCAAAAACTTTCTCAACAAGACCCCAAAGGCATAAGAAACTAAAAAGAAGATCAATACATGGGATTGTATTAAACTGAAGAGCTTCTGTTTAGCAAAGGAAACTATCAAGAACCTCAACAGAGAGCCCACAGAATGGGAGAAAATTTTTGTCAGCTACTTCTCCAATCGAGGACTAATATCTAGAATATACAGAGAACTCAAGAAACTCACAGCTAAGAAAACAAATAACCCAATCAAAAATGGGCAAATAATCTAAATAGACACTCATGAAAGAAGAAATACAAATGACCAATAAATGTATGAGGAAATGTTCAACATCATTAGCAATCAGAGAGATGCAAATCAAAACTACCCTGATATTTCACCTAACACCAATTAGAATGGCAATCATCAAAAACACAAAGAACAAGAAATGCTGGCGAGGGTGTAGAGAAGTGGGAACCCTAATACATTGTTAGTGGGATTGCAGATTAGTACAATCACTTTGGAAAACAGTATGAAGGATCCTCAGATGAATGGAAATGAACATACCATATGATCCAGCAATACCACTTCTGGGTATCCACCAAAAAAAAAATGGAAACCAAACTATCAGACCATGCTTATAGCCACACAATTCACAATTGCCAAACTGTGGAACTAGCCAAGATGTCCATCAATACATGAATGGATTACAAAACTATGGGATATGTACACAATGGAATTTTACTCAGCCATAAAGAAGAGCAAAATCATGTTATTTGCAGAGAAATGGATGGAACTGGAAAACATTATGTTAAGTGAGATTAGTCAGTCACAAAAAGTAAAATCATTTACTCTCCCTAACATGTGGAAGCTAGGGAGAAAATGGGTCATAAGAGAGACTCTAGATGAAGAAGGAGAAACCTTAGATGAGCAAAGAAGGTGACTTAACTGAAGGTGACGGGGAGGAGAGGGAAACACCCTAATGCATATGATGTACTTTTACAAATATATCAAAATCAACCACTAAACTGAACATGATAAGGAGGGAAGGGGGAGGAAATGGGGTGAGAATTGGGGAAAGGTTAAATGAGAGATGTGTGCAGTGCATGCACCTCACAAAGATGTATGATTACAATGCATCAATAAAAAAATGAAATTTGATATTTTCCCCAATTAGTGATACATGGTACAATACTCTTGTGATGCTAGGCATGGCAGAAAGCCACAGCTGACAGTGAGCCATGCAATTACAAGAGGAAACAATCAATATTCTATGGTATGCTATGTTGCTCAATTCTGATGATCTGTAGGATAGGTGTTTTACATGCATTTCAACCTAGGATAGTTTTGACTTAAAATGGGTTTATTAGGATATAACTTTACCATAAGTCAAAGATATAACTTCACCATAAGCAATAAATACTTGTGAACAAAAGTTAATTTTATTTTTTTCACGTGAGCGATGAAATGATATTTAAAACAATATTATAAAATGCTGTTTATGCATCATAAAAAGCTATTTATGAAAAGTATAATGACAAACATGCAAAACCTCTACACTTACAACCACAAATTATTAGAGAAATAATAAAGAGCTACATAAATGAATATGTTTAATGTAGATATTAATGAACTAGAAGTATCGATAATATTAGTCTATCATCTTCTCCCAAATTGATTTATCCATTCAATGCTATCTTCAATCAAAATCCTGGCAAGATTTTTATAGAGTGGTTCTAAAACCTACAGGGAAACATTAATCACCTGAAGTTGCCAAAACAATCATTAAAAAGGTAACATTGAAGGATTTACAGTACTCAGTTTCAAAACTTCCAAAAAAATACTAATCAAGAAAATGTGGTATCAGTATAATGATGGTAGTGTGTTCTAAATGTGCCCCCTTCAAAATTCATGTGTTAGAAACGTAATCCCCAATTCAACAGTGTTGGGAAGTGGGGCCTTTTAGGAAGTGTTTATGTCCTAAGAGTCTTATGAATAGATTCATGCCACTACATAAAGTGGGAATGGGTTCATTTGCTCTTGCCCTTCTATTGTCTGTTATGTGAGGATGCAGTACAAAAACCCTCACCAGATGCCAGAGCCGTGATTGTGGACCTCTTTGCCTCCAGAAATATGAGAAATAAATTTCTGTACTTTATAAATTAACTAGAATCAGATATTTTGTTTTAGCATCAGAAATAGACTAAGAAATTGGTTCTGGAGAAGTGGAATGTTGCTAAAACAAGTAACTAAAAATGTGGAAGTAGCTTTGGAACTGGGTGATGAGTCAAGGCTGGAATGGATTTGAAGTGAATGCTAGGAATGGCCGTATGGAGTATTCAGGGTGAATATTCTGGTGAGGCTAAGAAGAAGGCTCAGGAGAAGAGAAGAGCTGAAGGGAGCCTTAGTGATGGTCCACCTGGCCGTGATGATAACGCACATGGAAAGATGGCAGTAAAGACTACTCTGCTGAAGTCTATGAAGAAGTATGGTATTGGAAACTGCTGGAAGGGCCATCCTGGTTGTGAAGTTGCAAAACACTTGGCTGAGTTATTCTGTGTTCTTTTGTGGAAAACAGAGTTTAAGAGCAATGGACTAGGATATTTAACAGAAGAAATTGCTAAGCAGCAAAGCACTGAGGGTGCTGTGCTGTTCCCCTTAATTGTTTATAGTAAACTGAGAGGAGAGAGCAATGATTCAAAGATATAATTTATAATTAAAAGGTAAGGGGTAAGTAAAGATTTGGAAAATTCTCAGCTAGGCCACAGAAAGAATAAAAAGGCATGTTCAGGGGAGAAAAACCAAGTATGTAGCCAAGCAACCATTCGATAAAGAGATTAGTACAGACAGAACAAAGCCAGATGCTATTCGGCAAGGCAATGGCAGAATGCCTGAGAAGGCATTTTGGATATCTGTAGGAGGGCTGCCATGCCCATCACAGGCCCAGAGGGGCAGAGCCTACGGGCAGGACAGTTTCAAGGAAGAAGGCCGGGGCACTTGTAGGATCTTGTAGCTCGCTGCTCAGAGCTGCCTCAGGTCTTGGCCCCCTGCATTCCAGCACAGTGCCTTGTCTGTCCTAATTGTGGCTCAAGTGAATCTAGGTGCAGATTGGCCACTGCTTCAGAGAGCATCAGCAATGAGCCTGGGCAACATCCCTGTGGTGCTAATTTGCAGGCACCCAGAATGCAAGAGCAATGGAGGCATGCCTTCCTCTACCTAGTTTTCAAAGGATGTGTAAGAAAACCATGGGATCCAGGTAGAGATCTTCCATGGGTCAGACTATCACAAAGAGTCCCAGCAAGGGACACACCTAAGAGTCATGAAGGCAGAGCACCTCTATACTCCAAAACACAGAACTACTATGCAAAGCTAGGCTGGAAAGGCTGCAGACATGCGATTTCAGTGTGAGAGCTGACATGGGCTATGCTTGGGAGATGCTTTCCCTCACCCCAGTGTACCTGGAAGACAGGACATGGAGTCAAAAGATACTGGTTTTTTGACTGTTGACTGACCTGTTACTCTTTTGTTTTTCCTATTTCCCACTAGTATAATATAAATGTGTATCCTATGGCTATCCCATCAATGTATTTTTGATGAGCATAACTTGTTTGATTTCAAAGGCTCACAGGTGGAGGGAAATTTGATCATGCAATAAGTTAAGACTTTGGGGGCTCTTGGGATAGAATGAGAAGAAATGGAAATGAATGGGGGACGAGGGTAGAGCAAATTGCTATCATCTGAATGTGCCCTTCTAAATTCATGTATTGGAACCATCCCTTATGGGGAGTAGGGTGTTTGGGGATGTTATTGTGTTATGAGGACTCTGCCCTCATGAATGGATTAATGCCGGATATTGTTTTCCACATAGATTCCTAAGCCTCTTAGAAGTCAGATGTCATTCAGCAATGATAATTATGTTCTGACACTTCCCACTGAATTGTATGACTCCATGTAAACTCATTAACACACACACACACACACACACACACATATGCATTGGCACTCACGTGTTTAAGGTTAGGTGGGGCTTCAATGTCTGTGATCTTGTTTTATTGTGCCCCTCTGCCTCGGAGCTGGAGCTGCTAAAGGCAATTCCTCGGCAGTTAGGTTCTCCCTGATTATTCCTGTCCAGATGGTCACAATGCTGTAGGTGAACTGGGAAATAAAAAAATCACAGTGAATAGGAGTAGAGGCTAGAATGTACCAGGTCATAAGGCACTCACAGACATGACAATTGATTAAGCCTCACCTCAATATAAGGAATCCAAGGAAGCAACCCCCAGAAAGGCCTAATGTAGCTCACCAAGTATGGACAGCCTTAGAGCACATAACAGAGCCAGAGCCCTAAAATTCTGGTCCAAATCCTAACAGGCTTGCTCCATCCCTTGATTATGGAGCTTGCCACCTAATGAACTACACTCTCTCCCAACCCCTAGCCTATCCATATGAATGAGTTAGTTCTGACCTCCTGTCTTAGGCTGGCAGAGAATGTGCCAGAACATACAACCTATTTCTGAGACATGCTAAGGCAACATTTGTAAGTTCACTGAAATTTTCTCATATAAAGAAGAGAATGTAGCCTGGCACAATAGCACATGCCTATAATCCCAGCACTTCAGACAGGAGGGTTGCAGGTTTGAGGTCAGTGGTGTGTAGGAACTTAGCAAGACCCTGTTTCAAAATAAAAAACAAAATAGAGTTAGGCTTGTAGCTCAGAAGTAGAATGCTCCTGGGTTCAATCCCCAGTACCACAGAAAAGAAAGACAGAGAAGAACAGAAAAGAAAGATAGGCTATAGCATTCTCACCTAATCTTCTTTTCAAGGAGATACATTTAAGAAAAATTCAAGATTTATATCTTTAACTATAATCATTCTAAAAGTAAGACAGAGAATTAATAGTGTTTCATTTGGAGAGAAAATTGTCTAAAGTTAATATAAATAACTTACATTATTATTAAAGAATCACATATATAAATCTGATGTTTCTCTCAGGGCTGTTTGCAGATTTATAGAACCTATACAATATAAATGAGAATAAGGAAGCAATGATCTTATTCAATATTCTCATGCTGCACAGAGCAAACGTTCTATATACACACCTCATTCTCTTTGCTCAGGCCACCTTGACTATAGTAGCTGTTTCCTGATCCTACCAGGTTCTGCACTTCCATCCCTCTGCCTTAGCACACATTGTCCCACACATAGAAGCCTCTGTATTTATTTATTTATTTATTTATTTATTTATTTATTTATTTATTTATTTATTTATTTATTTTTGTGTGTGTGGAACTGGGGATTAAACCGAGGGGCATTCTATTTCTGAGCTACATTTCCTACTCTATTTTATTTTTTTATTTTGAAATAAGTTGCTGGACGTGGTGGCACACATCTGTAATCCCAGAACTTGGGAAGATGAGACAGGAGGATCACAGGCTTGTTATATTGTTGAGAGCCTCAACAATATAACAAGACTCTTAGCAACCTATCAGATCCTATTTCCACCCCACCCTCCAAAAAAAAATTAAAAAGTGGGCTGTAGGTGTAGCTCAGAGGGAAAATTCCCCTGAGTTTAATCAATTCCCAGTGTCCTAGTATTGAAAAAAAAAAGGAAGAAGAAAAAAGAAAGGGAGGGAGGGATCGAGGAAGGAAGGCATGCAGGCAGGCAGGCGGGCAATGGAGGGAGAAAGGAAGGAAGGGAGAAGGAAAAAGGAAGGAAGGCAGGAAGGCAGGAAGGCAGGAAGGCAGGAAGGAAGGAAGGAAGGAAGGAAGGAAGGAAGGAAAGAGAAAGAGAGAGGTGAAGAAAGGAGGGGGGAGGGGAGGAGGAGGAAGAAGAGGAAGAGGAGGGAAAAAGGGAAGGAGAAGGAGAAAGAAAGAAATTGTTAAGGCTGTCCTTGAACCTGCAATTTTCCTGTCTTGGTCTCCCAATTACAGAGGTTATAAGCATGTGCCACCATGCCTGGCTTAAAGCCCTTGTAATGCCTCTTCATCTTCTTTCTCCCTCAATGCCTACTCAGATATCACTTTCTCTTTGAAACTTTCTGCTGTCTTCTCTGGTATCCAATCCCTTACAAGTGTCTCAATTACAGCTCAGCTTCCATTTGCCTTGTACTTGAGTATCCCTACCAAAATGCATGGGACCAGAAGTGTCTGGGATTTGGGTTTCTTTTCAGATTTTGGAATATTTATACTGAGATATCTTGAGGATGCAAACCATGTCTGATCATGAACTTTATTTATGTTTCATATATTCCTTACACACATAGCCTGAAGGTAATTTTGTGCAACATTTTTTAATAAACCTGCATTCTGACCACAACCTGTCCTATGAGGTGTGAAGATAGCCATTTGTTTTCTATTTTGGAGCATTTCAAATCTCTGACTTTGAAGTTAGGGATGCTCCACCTGTATTAGACTTAGATTTTCCATGAGGCAGGGCTGGTATTATGGGAGTGTGTGACATGTTCAACCACACTGAGCCCCTCTCTCAGAAGAGCCCACACTTGGTTCAATGCTCTGTTGTCACCATCTTGTATGTAAGGTCAGATAGGACAACAGAACATATGATGAGAAGAAGAATACAGATACTGCCTGTCCACCATTCCTTTCTACCTCATTTGCATATGGCTTTCTCAGTGCCTCCTGAAGGTTCCAGCAAGGCTCAAAGCGAGTACAGGGTAAATGTATTATGTTTTTGAGTAAGCAGAGAGTAAGCAGGGACATGGAGAACCCTGAGGGGGCGTGCTTTCCATTTCAACCTGAACCTCATTTGCAAAAAATGGTTGCCAACCACTTCCCTGAAAAACCACATCACAGAAGAAAGGAAAGATGGGACAAGCCATCGTTCATTTTCCTTCCAGACCTTCTTTATTATCAATGGTCCAAAATTAGAGAGTGTTGAGCAGAGAGTATGTATATCACAAAGTAAAATAAAAACAAATGAATTAGTTTGGTGCTGTATTTTCACCATTAAGGACAAAACTGTGTAATTTCCAGGATTCCATACACATGCAATTCCATACACATTCATATTTACATTTAAGACCATCATTGCACAATATAAAGAAGAATGGTAAATTTTGTTCTAGTTATTTAAATTTTTAATTATTCTTTACTTTGAATGATATGAAGTAGCAAGTAAAAAAGCAATACAAGTAGACGGACTGCAGAAATAAGGATATAATTTAGATTTTATACCTCTTATTGCATTTTCCCTCTACATTTTGAATAAAAGAAACTGCATTTTCATTTTTTATTGGACCAGGCCACTGAGACCCAGGTACTTGGAGCGCAGGGCCTCTGCTTCACTCATGGATAGATGATGGCAGCACTTAGGCCCCTGTTTTCTGCTCACCCAGTTCTCAGTAAGAACTTGCTAAATATAGAATGTAGTGAATATAATACAGAACAAAATATCTTAGGGCTAAAAGCCAAAAAGACAATAATCTCACTCTCTTCAGCCCTGGACAGGCCATACCTGGGGTATTATACCCAATACAAGGGGCCATATCTGAAAAGGAACATAGAAAAGAGCTCATTAAAAGGTACTATATTCAAACTAATACAGCTATGTAACCATGTAGAAATTAACTAGCCTTTATAAGCCTCAGTTTTCTCTTTTGAAAAACAGGGCTAATAGGATATTTAAAAAGAAAATATAAGTGGAAAATATCTTGTAAATATCAATGCTCTATGCAAGGATTAGTTATTGTGACAAAAACCAGGAGGGATCTACAGGAGATTAACCAGAATGATGAGAGGGCCTCCCACCAGGGCCTAGAGAAGATGAGAAGACCTAGGAGAAACACAAGCAATGGCATCGAACAACTTAGTGTTGTCATAGGGAGGGTAGAAAGAGGTTTAAGAGTGACTGTAAGAGCACAGTAGGGACTAATGGAAAGCAATTTATAATAAATTCAAAAAATGAATATGAAGAACAAGTTCCAAAGAGGCAAATGTGGGCAGCCTGGGGATATAGTAATTTACCTATCCCTTGAGAAAGTACAGGCATACTTAACAAGGTTTTAAGAAACATGTACCATCAGATAAGTCTGGTCATAAAATAAAGATCATAATGAGGGTGGTAGATACTGTTTCTCGGCACATCCTAAACTATGAGAGGAACTTTGCAGGCATTATCTTTTTAAATCATAACAAGAAGTCCATGAGGAATATTCCTCCTATTATCCCTATTACCCTGAAGGTAAAGAAGAAAGATTAAATAATTAATCCAAGACCAGAAAACCAGCCACCTTGCCCTGAATTCTCTTCAAAAAGTCTAAGATTCAGAAAAATTGGACATTTGCCCAAATGTTAAAAGAAATAAAAATGACTATAATAAATCCTATGTCTGAATGTGAAAGACTCCCAAAATGGTATCCTCAGTTTCACACAAACATGGCAATATCCATCTGGATGATAAGGAAACCTAAAAGACACGCTAAATCTGGTCGGGAGGATTACATCATTCTAAAGCAGAGCCTTACAAAAACAAGGAGCTGGAACATCAACACAGGTACTGAGTCCCAGCCTTGCCCCAGCTGCTCCTCCATCTGAGGAACAGTTGGGGTCCCAGAGCTCCCTCTCCAGCGATGATCCCTAAACCCAGACCTTAGCCTCTGTTGTAGGGCAAGTAGAAGCCAGGCCTGTCAGCACATTTGTGCCATCTGAATATACACTGTATAGCTTTACACTGTATACTTGAACAACTTGAAAATTGCTCTAGGAAAGACATATTTGGGCACTCAGAAGTAGAGCAGGTGTGAAATTACCTTTGGTAAGGCACTGTTCCCTTCCCTACCACATAAGCTCAGAAGACACCTGAAACTAAGATCTACAAAAGAAAAGCTTCATGCTCATTTAAATGTTTCCATTCTCAAAAAATTACTCAGGATCATTGTAAATACTCAGACTACTATCCATTAGAATTGTTTTGAAATAGCTTCACCACAATTTTCAACTGAAAAAATTAAGAACTACAAGACAGACGACTCTGTCTGCTATTCCTAAAAGCACTTCAAACTCTTAATCTTCTTATATTCATTTCAAGTAGGTAACAAAGTACTCAATGAGTACAAATGCATTTCTAACACACACTTTCGAAAAAAGGGGGAAGCCAAGACAAAGAAGTGAGAGTCACTGAAGATACTTAAAATTAGAAGTGAGATGATATCATAGCTATAAGTCGGATCCAAGACTGTCCAGCTGTTGCTGTCCTTCAAATTGTTGGTGGCATTTTAAGCGCAACTGCCTTAACACATACATACACACACGAGAAAGAATTAGACCAAACCATCAAGCTATAAGGAAGGAAGGAAGGAAGGAAGGAAGGAAGGAAGGAAGGAAGGAAGGAAGGAAGGAAGGGAGGGAGGGAGGGAGGGAGGGAGGGAAGAGAGGGAAGGAGGGAGGGGGAGGGAGGGAGGGAGGGAGAGAGAGAGGGAGAGAGGGAGAGAGGAAGGAAGGAAGGAAGGAAGGAAGGAAGGAAGGAAGGAAGGAAGGAAGGAAGGAAGGAAGGAAGGAAAACAGAAATGAGACTCCTGAATGTTTCATTAGGACAAAAACGTCCAAATATAAGCTTTGCCAGTGAAAACAGCTCTTCTGGACTATCTAATCAGCAGTACAACACCTTATCTTTTCACATCACCAGAGTAGTTTTTATATTTGAAACTACATAATATATTACACTTTAATACATATCTTGCTTCAAACACAGTAGAAAAACACCTGCACCACATAAATCATACATGACATCACATTAGGTTTTTTAAATAATGTTGTGAACACCAGGAAAAAATTCCAGGGATCCATTTTTCTTTCTTTTTTTTTTTGCTACTGCCCACATAGAAGTGCCTACTTTACCTCTCCATCAGTTCCTTTCTATTAAATAAATCAAATGCATACAAAAAAGATTTTTGGACACAAAAAGTAGCACATGCATCTGCACAAATTTAAACAGGTGTCTAATCTCCCAACACCCAGAATGTTGAGTTCAAGAGGGCCTAGTCCATCTTCCTTGTGCTCTACTTCTTATATGTCTGTTCCTTTGTGCTTCTTCTCATGTCTTTTGATATATGTTTCATCAATGCTTCCAATACATGGAAAAAATTGACAGAAACAGAATTCCCACAGCACCTGTGCATCCTCCCTCCTTCATGTTGATGAAATCATCTATTTGCCTGACCTGTGTATCTCCTCTGACTAGCATAATAGAAATTCAACAGATATCAAATGCATAAACACAGATTAAACAAAACCAGTCAAGTTGGCCTTTGTATTGTAACCCTGGTGATAGGTTTTGGAGGAAATTCTACTAAAAACTACAATGAATTTTTAAAAACTGTATTTTTTCCAATTCATATTTATCTAAATCATCCTTTCTCAAAAGAAGGCTCTTTCCCTCTTTCAGTGTCTCCTTCTCTGTCCTTCCCCTTTCCTAGCTTGGGAGCATTTGTGTATAAGACACCCTCCCCCTGCCCTGCTTCTATGTAGACCCATACAAGAAATACACTTTTTATACTTTAGTCACCATTACCCTGCTTCATCTTGCTATGAATGCAGCATATGTGAGATAACTACAAAATAAAAATTATCTGACTCTATTATTCTCATCAAGGGAGCACAGAGCTGCTGCAAGAAGGGGAGGGAGCGGGCATGTTTGGCATGACAAAGCTCAGATAAACTTCTCTTGCTTATCTGGAATTCAAACATTATTACATGGATGTATGGCTCACATCCCTTGATTATTAAGTGGTACATCTAGAATATTCTGACTTTGGCAGGAGAGGATAAGCTAAGACTTTTCTGACTAGCATTTATAGAAGTGTCTTATTTGTTAATTCTGCCTCTTTGAGGGGAAAAATAATGTCTCCTTCCCCACTGATTAAGCAACTCTCAGCCAATCACTGGCGTGATGACCATAGAGAACATTGGATCCCTGAATCACATGAATGTTAAAGGACTAGGCTATGGCTAGCTAGGACTTTACAATCATCAATAGTCTAAAGAATACAGAACCCAGGGCTTACCAAGTAGTACTGTTATTTTCTTGTCCCAAAGAGAGGGCTCATCCAATATCAGTCAAAGCCATGCTACTTGAGACTAGGGCAAGAACCAGGCAGGAAGGATTGAATAAATAAGACCATATCTTTTGTCTCTTGTGTCAAATATATCTTCTATAAGTAAGCAATTTCTGCAAGAAAAGGGACTGCTGCTCTCTGCTGTTACTTCTATAGCTATGTTCTGCTCCTCTGAGCTCTGAGCCACATATAGTTTTGATGCTTACTTTTTTTGTTAACCAGTTAACACAACCTTATTTGGTAACTAGTAACACATGATAAAATACTACTTTTAAAAGAAAACTACATAATTACACAACAAAAGCACAAAACAAAGGATGACCAAGCAGCTAAAATATATAGCATTCACATCTCTAGCACTCTGAAATGCATTATGATGTGAGACTACAATTCACCAAAAAAAGTATATTTTAAAAAAAAAAAAGAAGCAGGGTATAGTGGCACACACCTGTAGTCCCAGTACTTGGGAGGCTGAAACAGGAGGATCACAAGTTTGAGACCAATCTCAGCAACTTAGCAAGTCTCTCCACAACTAAGATCTTGTTTCAAAACAAATTAATAATAATTTTTTAAAAGTCTGAGGGTGTAGCTGTAGCTCAGAGATATAATGCTTCTGAGTTCAATCCCCAGTACCACAAAAAAATGGCGAGCGAGCGAGCGAGCGAGCGAGCTAGAGAGAGAGAGAAAAAGAGAGAGAGAGAGAGAGAGAGAGAGAGAGAGAGAAGGAAACATGGAGGGAGGGAGCGGAGAAAAGCATGTACCAAAGCACAAAGAAAACCTTAAGGTTTTCTGACTTTTGTCAATTTTCCATATTTCAACTTTAATCATTCAGTGACTCAATTCTATCATCTACATGAGCTTTGAACAATGAACAGTTAGGGAACACCTGATTCACACCCCCCCCCCCCAAAAATGCAGACATGCTTAAAACAATCAAGGGTAGGAGGAAGATTAGCCTTGATGAGGGAAGTAGAATTTCTTCTTGAATCAGAATTCAACTGTAGAGAAAAAAAGTCTGAAGAAATGCAGAGTTCCTTTTAGGCAGAAGCCTCAAAGCCAGCATCTTGCACCAAGGAACACCCTGCACTTGTGAACATTTTCTTCCCTCTTCGCAGGTGTTAGCACATAATATATACCTCCAGCTCTTTCCTGGAACACTTCTTGCTACCTCAGATTGCAAAGCAAAGGCAGATGTCCCCCAAATCATTTTAATGTGCTCAAGTTCTCCTCACCACACCTGTTAAACCAGATGGGAGTAAGAGAGCAATGCCTTCCTCTAGACCCAGCAAAAATGGGTTACTCACATCCCTCCACCCCAGCTGAGGCTGCCCATGCAAGGTACCTCAAATTATACTACTCCTCACTCCTGCAGACAGCACAAATGTAGATAAAAATGAATGTGGCTCATGTTCTTTTCTACTTGGCTGACAGACAACACAGCCGGCTTGTCATTACAAAGAAGTTGTTCTGAAAAGTTTGTTTTAGGCATGGGGTTCCCTCCGTTCAGTGGGCTCAGCACAAGGGAGGCAGGTGCAGAAAAAGGTGGTGCTGACAATCCACATGTGCCTGGGAAGAAGATGGGGGACAGGAAAGGTTCAAATGTGGGAAACAAGGTGCCTTAATTAAGTGGTGGCTCCATAGAAGAAAAGATTAGACAGCCCCCCTTTAATCTCCTGCTGAACTGCCACTCCCTACTGTCTCCACCTTTCATTAAGTGTTGGAAACCATTTGAAAATATTATTGACTTTGAGAGGTTTTTGGTTTTTTTTTTAACCAACATTAGCTGTTCAAGTTGTTATCATTAATATTTTGCATTTTCCTATTGAGTTGCACATTTTAAAGGAATCAAAAGTTTTAAAAAGTTGATTATAGATCTGAAATAACTGTATTAGTACATCTGGTATAAACACTCATGTCACCAATCCACAACAATAAATCATTTTAAATTTAGAACAAGAGCTCCCTCTATACTATTTTCTACTACAGAAAAGGTACAGTAGTCTAATGGACTGAAGGCCATGGCACCAGCTGCCAGAATTTAGTATCTCTCAGGCTTTTAAGAACCCATTTCCCCCTCCAATTATTTTCTTTTTTATTTTCTTCTTTTCATCTTTCTTCTTCTTTTTCCTTGGAAAAACAGTGAAGGGACAGAAATGAGATGGGGATAGGGCATGTGACCTATGAATCAAATCAGGTCGATTTTCACAAGTCAGAACATATTCTTTTTCTAGGACTGTTCTCAGAACAACAACAACAACAAAATGTGAAAACCTCAGATTCATATGTTCAGGTGAATCATCTTTCTTTGTGTGGAATTAAAGACAATTCCAAAAAAAAAAAAAAAAAAACACAGTAGCACTTATCAGTTTAAAGACTTTGAGAGAAGATAAAAACATTGGTTTTTTGTTTGGTTGGTTTTGTTTTTGTTTTTGTTTTTAGCCTTCTCAGATTGCAAGCATTCAGCATTCGTGGGGTGGAGAAATGCATCTCAGTACCTAGTACTCATCCCTCTGGAATTTAATACCCTATTCCCTCAGTGAACATCTGGAGAGCTTGGGCAAATAGATCATTGTTTAGCAAAATGTGCACTGAGACCAAGGACTCTCTGGGATGGTAGCAGATTCTGAGTGAAATAAGAATCTCAAATTCATTTGCGGACTTCTGTGGTTAAAAAAAAAATTAAAAATGCTTATTTATAGTAGAACTTCTTAGAGACTGTAAAATGCATTTGGGATTTTCTAAGAGAGGAGAATGGTAAATAGCATTTCCCAAGACTTATGTGACCACTAATTCCTTTGGGGTTACATGTCACCAACATTTGTTTTGTAAAACACAGCTGGAGGCAAAATAGATCACATTTTTAAAATATAGTTATGAACATTTGTGAAGTGTTTTTATCTAAATTGTCTTACATGACAAATGGAGGTGTGTAGAGTATCATTAAGAATCTGAGTGACAGGGAAAAAATGTAGAGGAAAGTTTCTGCCCTTTAGCCAGCTAAGCTCCTGAGGTTTCACTCAGTTTTATTCACTTGATCAAGAATAAAAATAGATAATAATTTGTTTTAAACAGCACTTTATTGTGCTATAGAAAATAAGAATTAATCCCCCCTTTCTGTGTTCTGATGCCCCTTACCTCACTTTTTACCATCTCCCCTTCTCCCCTGCCCTTCCCTTCTCGAGTGACTACTATTCCATTCCACTCTTCTATGAGATTGACTTTTTATTTTTCACAAATGGGGAAAAATGTGGTATTTGTCTTTCTGTGTCTGGTTTATTTTGCCTAGCATAGTGGCCTCCAGTTCTAGCCATGTTGCTGAAAATGACAGGATTTCATTCTTTTAATGGCAGAGTAATATTCCATTGTGTATGTACCACATTTCGCTTATCTATTCACCCACTGATAAGTATGTATGTAGAGTTACTATATACATGGGATACAAACATCATTTTGTTAAAATGACTTCATCTCTTTGGACATATACCCAGTAATGGAATTGCTGGATCATATGGTAGTTCTATTTTTAGTTTTTTACAGAATCTCCATACTGTTTTCCATTGTGTCCATACTAATTTAATTTCTACCGACAATGTGTAAGTTTCCCTTTCTCTGCATCCTCACCAGCATTTATTTTTTGTCTTTTTAGTGATTGCCAGTCTAACTGAGGTAAGATGGAATCTCATTTCACAAAGACTAGAAAAAAAGTACAAAATTCACCACACACACACACACACACACACACACACACACACACACACGATTAACACTTGAAGAGATAGAAGGGCTTATTAACCTGATTTCATTATTACACATTGTATACATGTATCAAATTACCATAAGGGACTCATAAAGATACGCAAATACTATGACTCAAAAAATAATAACTACAAAATACATTTACTTAGTTTAGTCTTTTTATTTTGCACATGAGAAAACTAAGGCCCAAGGAAGTTATCTGTTTTCCCTAAGGTCATTCAATGAGAAAGTGGCAGAACATAGAGCAGAAAATCCAATATTCCACAATAGCCAACATCTCCCAAAATTATATGTACTCTGGATATAATTATATATGCAAAGATATACTATAAAATTCAAACAAGTATCTATTTAACTCAGGTTAAAATATCAATCTTCTGATTAAATCATAGTAAAACCTATTCATTCCTCCTTTGCAAATTTAGCATTTAGGATAATTCAGCTAGGTCTAGTTTAACATTCTCCTTGCATTATTTATAAGAAGGAGCATTTCTAATGTAAACATGATTAGCATAGGAAATGATTCATATATGACAGGCAAAAAATGATTTTCAAGTTATATTAACAGTAACCCATCCAAAATTCATGCTTTTTATCTGCTTTTCGCCAATGTATTAAAACATTTCAAAACATTTTATTGTGTTATTTATACCTTTAAAAATATACTGGCACCAAAAATATTTGTAAGCAGAGTAGTTTTGGGCTGGGGTGTAGTGTAGGCATTAACCTACCCTGGGAAACATGCTTAGCATGTACAAAACCCTGAGTGTCGCCTCAGCATGCACACGTGCACACACACACACACCCACACACACACACACACAGATAAATAAGAGTAGGTTGGGTTAGCCTTGTGTGTTTCTTTATTGTATCTCATCACATCACACTCAAAAAGCCAATATTTTGTTCAGAATGAAATCAAGTTTTAAAGGCTAATATAGCAAAGATAGCTATAAAAGAAAGCAAATAACAGGACAGTATCCTGAAAATAAATATGTCTATCTTATAGAAGGAGTAAGCGAAACTTTGTCTTCATTGTAAGAAAGATAGTGAACTTTGGAAAAGGCCTCCTCCCCTGCAATGCATCCCTTCTGGATCCACTCTCTGGGCTGGATCCCCGTAGCTCCTATTCTGGAAAGCCTCTCTCTTTCTGGGTGAGATTTTGCCCCTTTTCTCTGTAGGATCTCCTCTCTATTCTCTGAGAGATCTCTTCCCTGCATGGGGGATCCTCACCACACTTTCAGGGTCATTCCTTCTATCCATGGAGAGGGTGATAATGCCCCCATTCTCACAGTCTCATCTAATCCATATGTTATCAGTTCCCAAACAGATTATGGTTGCAGTCAAGTAAGCTAAATATTTCAGTGAAGCAGCAAAGAAAGGACAAGGAGCAAAGGAAGAGAAGGAGGGGTTACCTTGAGCGCTGGTCACACACCAGGGTAGTTTATATTTCACAGGCATTTCAATCTAAACCTATTTTCATCTTCACCCATAAACATGACCCTTTACTTCTGTTCTGCCTGTCAGCAGTTAGCATCAGCAAGCCAAGGAAGGACGCTGGGAGTCATCCTATATTCCTCAATTGCTCTCAGAATCTCCATCCAATTAATCTCTAAAGTCTGTTGCTTCTTTCCAAAATCATTTTAGTTGTTTCCTTTTTTCCATAGCTAACTCAAAAGCATTTCCTAACTTCTTTGCATGCCTCTGGCCTTGTTCTACCCTACCATCTATCTTCTATTCAAGAAACCAACTCCCACAGATCTTTGTAAAATATAAAACTGGCTCCTCCAACACAACACTGTTGAAAACTCTTTAATAGTACTGTATCACCTATAGTACAAAAGCCCAAACTCTTTACATAGATTCCAATCTACCCTCTGACACTGCCCAGGCTCACCACCACTGCCCATTACCCTGTGTGCTCCAGGAGCTGCCTGTAGCTTCCTGAAATGTCTGTGCTAGTCCTGACCTGAGTGTTTTGGCTCCTGCTGTTCCTTGATCCTCCTTGCATCCTGCAGGATCCAACTCAGGCATCATTCCTCCAGAAGCTTTCCCTGTCTCCTGGACTAGTCTAGCTATCCATTCCCAGTGTTCCTGATCCCCTGAAGCTGCTGCTGTTCTTTAACATTGCTCCCTACTCCTTCCCTTACAGTGTGTCTTGTCCTTGAGGGCAGAGGCAATGTCTTCTTCATTTGTGTATGCCCAGTTCCTAGCACAGTACCTATTATGTAATGGGTGCCCAGTAAACATCTGTAGAATGAACAAAACAAGTAACCAGTGTTGACAAGCACAGACCCACAGGCCCACCTTCTGAGGGCCTCCCCATTCCTGAGAACCCCTGCCAAGTTCTAGGTAATGGCCCTGGGTAATCACATCAATTTGCCATACACTCGAGATTTCTCTAATTTAAACTTCACTAATTTGGCTGGCCTTTCCAAGTCAGTTTTAATTAAGGAGATTTTCTCTGTTGAGATATTTCATGCAGTGTTTTTTGGACTGAATTATTCTGATATGTGCCTCAGTTTTCTGTCACTTTCCATTGGTAGAGTCTTCTACAATAAATGACAGGACTTCCTGATTTTAAAAAAGTTCTCGATGAAGATATTTCTAAGCATAATATTACAGCCACCTGTTTTCACTCAATCATAACTCCTTTCCTCAGCCAAACCTTTTTAAGCTTGGTCCCCATCCTATTTTCTTTTTCCTTCTTTGGGAATAATTTGAGAGGAAAAAATCCATTTAGCCATTCTGGAATAAAAGTAAATTGGAAATGATTAAAACATACTTTACATGGAAGGTGTAACTGCTTTTGGCTCAGAATAACCAACGTAATTCAAAAATGCATTCAAAGTACATTTCAATTTTGTATCTAGTTTGGTCTTCCTTAAGAAGTCGCTGTCTAACCAGCTTAAAGCCAAATAAAATATTTTTAAGTTAAAAAAAAAAGACTGAAGTTATCACTTCTGAGTAAATGCAATCAGTATACTGTTTTAGCAGAACATCACAATTATTATAATACATGATAATAATAAACATTTCTGCCATTGAGGCCCTTAGCACTGTGTAGACAAAAAAAGAGAAGCCTGCCCCATGGGCTTGTAATCTAAATTAAACAAGCAATATGAGTCACACAAGTTTCACAGGTGAGAGTTAATTAACATTTTATCCCAAGCAGAGAAGGAAAGAGGAAAGAAAATTAAAATCAATATTAACAGCATCAGAATTCACTTCAAACCTTACAGGAGTCATCTATAATGTGAATCTAATTTAAGAAGCTTGCAACAATACCAGGCCCACCTGATACACTCTTGCTCCCACATTTACTTAGCTAACTTCTAAATAGCCTATATGGGGGGTTGATTCTTATGTAGCCTCACATAGCCAACAGACAGAACTGTCTGAAGATACAGGATGCATAAAATGAACTCCAAGGACTCCTGCCTATGACTCAAAATTTTCTCTCCTTATGAATAAGCATGCAATGACAGAAAACACATTGAACCTATAGCTATCTCATACTATTCATAAGTATGCACTCTCAGATCTTTTATTTCTAAGGACTACTATTTGAAAGTGATGTATAAACAATTTAAACCTCTAGAATTGAATTCTCACACAATTAGCTTTTCTACCAAGTCATTGAAAAAGACATACCAAGTAAAAATAAGTGCCCAATCAGCCCACTATTAAAAAAAAAAGTAAACTAGTTTTTAAACACTGAAGAACCAATTCCAAAAACAATACCCTTAAGGAAAAGACAATGGACTATTAGGTGAAAGAATATTAAAATATATTCCCATTAACTCTTGCTCCAAAAATTTTTAAATAAGAATCTCAAGAATTAATTTGGTAGACTTACAAATTCAGAGGGAGCCAGGCATGATGGTACACCTGTAATCCCTACTTGGGAGGCTGAGACAGGAGGATTGCAGGATGGCAGGTTCGAGGCGAGACTTAGCAACTTAGTGGGACCTTGTTTCAAAATAAAAAAATTTAAAAAGTGCTGGGCGTATAGCTCAGAGGTATGCCCCTTGATACAATCCCCAGTACCATACACACACACAAAAAAAATGTTCAGAGGATAGAGTGTGGGTTCAGACTGTGTTACCTGTTTATATTTTTTGTTACTGGTCCTGGACAATCTCTGAACACTCTCTGGCCTTTTAGTCCGCTACAGAAATGGAAGACATATAAGTTCTCCACCTGCCCATCAGATGACTGCTCTGAATGTGGCAATGTCAGTGCCCAGGCTGCACACAGTGACAGATCACATCACTGACACAAATTATATCTAATTGCACAGGAGCACACATGCAGAGTAAAAGACAGCTCATTCCTAACTGACTGGACCAGGGGCAAGACAGGTCTTGCTGTTAGCTTGTTCCTACCTGGAATTCTGCCTCCATGTCCAAAAGATATACCTTCACATCTAGATTACCAGACCCCACCCCCATGAAAAGCACGAGCACTATGGGATTGGAGAACAAAAATATAATTATTTTATACACTCCAAATAATCTTATCTTCATCCACATAGGGGAATAATAACAATGATTTTTTTAAAAAGCAACAAATGGTATGTAAACTATCTTTTGTAGCAAGAGAAAAGCAAACACCAGGTAGCATTTGCTATATGGAAGGTACAGTAACTGTGTTATTGTAAAACACCGTCAGCCCAGTTATTTTCCACACAAAGAACTAAAGGAAATAACCTCTATGCACAAATGAATTCTGGGCTTTACAAACATGTCAGAAGCACCAAAAGACATTAGAGTAAGCCATATCTGATGTGGTGATTTATCCTTGACTTTGAATGGTCCTAAGACCCCATTTTTCAAAACACCCAAAACACTGTCTTTAAAAAGCCTTCTTATTTTTTCCTTGTATAGACAATTTTTTTCTAAATATACTTTTCAGATTGCTGATCTTCTGGTTTGATCCCTCACCAGAAGACCTCTGCATTTTCCACATGGAAAAAACCTACAGAGTTATTATAGGTTGAATTGTGTTCTCCAAAAAGGCATGTTGAAGTCCTTACATCCAGTACCTGTGAATTTGACTTTACTTGGATATAGAGTCTTTCACGAGGTACCAAGAGTAAGAATAGATCATCAGGGTAGGCCCTAATCCAGTATGACTGGTCTCCTATTGAGAAGAGGCAGAGGAACTTGTGATAATGGAGGCAGAGACTAGACGGCTATAGCATACACCAAAGACAGCCAGGGACATTCTGCAGACCACCAGAGCAGGAAGAGGCAAGGAAGGGTTCTTCCCTGCAAATGTCAAAAGAAGTATGGCCTGCAACACCACAATTTCAGAATTTTATCCTCTAGAACTATGAGGCAAATAGTTTTCTGTTTTTTCAATAACAATCTCATAATAGTTGTTCTATATTTTTACTTGCAAGTAGGACTGCATGAAAATGAATCCTTGATGGGTAGACTATCCCATTGGATAAGATCTCCCACATCAGCCAAGCATGGTAGCCCATGCCTGCAATCCCAATACTTGGAGTGCTGAGATAGGAGGATTGCAGGTTCAAGGACAACTTCAGCAACTTAGTGAAGTCTTCAGCAACTTAGTGAGACTCTGCTTCAAAACAAAAAATTAAAAAAGGGCTTCAATGTAGCTCAGAAGTAGAAAATCCCTGGGTTCAATCCCCAGTACCACAAAAACAGTGACAACAACAACAACAAAAAAAATAACTTCCGTATCATAAATTCTTACCAATAACCAAAAGAGAAACAAAAAAAGTGTTAATACAATTCAACATCTTCAAACCTGAAAGTATCTTTTGGAAACCGCAGAGGTCATCCTGCCTTCTTGTCCTAAGAGAATTATCCTGGAGAAGTCAATGAGGCAAACCCCAAAGTAGCAGCAACCTACTTCTGATCCTTGTCATTTGTTTCTCAGAACACCCAAATCTATAGAACCCTTAGTAACTTGATGTTTTACCATCTGCAGGTATGAGAACATAGATGGTAACATCTCTGTCATTTAATAAAATCACAGTGTGCACCACTAGCAACTGGGAAAATTGAGTGTTCCTGTTGAAGACACTGTAATAAAATGTAATGCAAAGGAGATTCTAGTTTGCTCTGTTTGGAACAAAGATATATGAGATATATTCACAAGAATAGAGGAATGCTTTGGAAGACAGAATCTGAGAACTTATTATATTTTTAGACATCTTATACTATAGTTTTACAGATGAGAAAAATCAAGCTGAAAAGATACATCTGTGAGTCACCACTGCCAACCCTGGCCTAGACAGGCTTTCCACCAGACTGTAATCCATATGCTTCTCCATCTCTAAAGGGGGTGATGATATTTGCTTATAGTATGCTTCAGATATCCCAGCTAAAACCAGTTTTGTTTCAGGAAGGGGAAGGAAGAAAGGAAGGAAGGAAGGAAAGAAGGAAGGAAAGGAGGGAGGGAGGGAAATTTAAAGTGGAAAATGGGGAAGACATTCCTATGCTATAGAAATGAATCAAAACACCCAATGTTTAAATGTATCAGAAAGCATGATATATGACAATCTAGTAACTGGGCCTTTAAAGACCACAATTACAACTTGGCTTTTCTGAACAGACATTAAAAAAAAAGCTATTTTCTGCCATATATAACAAAACAAGAATATAATCAATAAAACACATTATTTACCAAACTGAAACAAACAATAAAATTTACTATCACTCATTTTAACATACAAATGCTTGTTGAATCAGGAAGTATAACAAGAAAAGACAAATTTGAAGCAAAAATGAAATATGAAAAATAAAAGACCATGGAAGAAAATTATTCAAAACCTCCAAGTTGGAAGAACAGTAAACACACACACACACACACACACACACACACACACACACACACACACACACACACACTCATACCAGGAGATCATTCAAGGTTAATGCTTAAAACAACACTGGCCTTTCCATTTGTACTGACCACAGAATCGACAATGATGGGAAGAATCCTTACTTTCTCAGACTTCCCGTAAAAGTGCACCATTATAGAAGGTAAAGTGAGCAATAGAGAATGATGATCAAAACCCACTTTCAGGACTAACTCCTTCCATTTCCCTCCTTTTATTGATTTTTTTTTAATCCACTTTGCACTCTCTCAGTCATCTTGGTTGCGGGGAACATTGTTTAATGTGCCTTATTGATTCAATTGTGTACATTTATACTTTAGAAACTTTTGCTACAGTGCATTTATTGATCTTTTAATTATTAATGTAGGCCACAAAACCTGAAGAGGTTTATTGTAAATATTTTTTTATTTTCCAAAATTATTGGAAGATAATTATCAAAAGTTGTCAGCAAATGAAGCCCTGGTGGCTTGCTTATTCCTTCTTAAAAGGCTAGTTGACAGGTTATGTATCAAATGTACTATCCATAGGAATTTTTTTCTAAAGTCACAATTATATTAGCCCAAACAATTGAATGAATGAAGAAGTATTTTTAATTTTCAGAAACATTATTACTAATATGCCCTTAATGTGATCCTGGGAATGACAAGCAAGTGTTCCATTTTGGAGTGGCTATATTCAGATTTTACAGAGATACATTGGATAAGCAAGCTTTGGAGCAAAGTTGCCACAAAACTAAGATCCCATGCTAACAGTTGTGGACACACTGAAGTGACACTTGTTGTCTGCAAAATCACTTTATCCCACTCATGTTGATTCTTTTTTTTTTTTTTTTTGGGGGGGGGCGGTACTGGGGATTGAACTCAGGGGCCTTCTACCTCCGAGCTATACCTCCAGCCCTATTTTTTATTCTTTATTTTGAAACAGGGTCTCACTAAGTTGCAGAGTGCCTCACTAGGTAGCTAAGGCTGGCCGCGAACCCGGATCCTCCGGTCTCAGCCTCCCGAATGCTGGGATTACAAGTGTGCGCCACCACGCCCGGTTCATGTTGATTCTTAATACACTGCCTCTAATGGACAGCATGGTCCTCTACTCCCAGGTAAAGATTCATTCCTACCCAGATACTCTGCCCTGGATTAACAAAAGCAGTTAAGAGGACAGTCTGTGAGGGAAGCCCTGCAGAACCAGCCACAGGGTTCTGATGGGGCATTGGTGGATGTGGAAGGAGTAGTGTTGCTCAGTTATTAAAGACACAGAAGTCAACAAAGACTCAGGGTGGAATAGAGATGAAGCCTGGGTTGTCTTTCCCACCCCCAACTCCTCCATGAAATACCATTTTAGCCAGCCTTAAATATAGTCAACTTGAACTTGGATGAACCAAGTAAACAGGAAGATACAGTCCTAATGCCGGCCTAATTCTACTCTGCCAGAGATGACTCCTAATGGAAGCCAGTTTTATACTTAGCATTTTTAGAATAATTACCAGGAAACATGTTCTCCACTGTGCCTCATACTGTGCAATATCAAAGTAATGATCTCTGTAATAAAATCAAGACAACCCAGTTGGGCATGGTGGTGCACTCCTGTAATCCCAGTACTTGGGAGGCTGAGACAGGAGGGCTGCAGGTTTAAAGTCAGCCTCAGCAAGTAGTAAGCCTTTCATTAACCTAGTGAGACCCTGTTTCAAAATAAAAATAAAATGAGTTGAGTGTGTATCTCAGTTTAATCCCTCATACAAAAAAAAAATCAAGACACCCCCAATATCATGAATCAAATTCAGAATAATTTAAATTTTTATTTCTACTTTCCAGGGTCCTTTACATTTTCCCATTCCTAGATAACTATGGGAAGATCTGCCACTTCTGGACTGAACGGTCCTGAGTATTTATTAGAGGGGCCACACACCTTGAAGCACTAGTCCACTGCTTATGACAGAAACAGATTTCCCCAAGCAAATGTTACTCTGGGTCTCTGAAAAAAAATCTCTACATTGCTCAGGAGTGATAATGAATGAATGTTCGCAAAGTCTGCCAAGTCCTACCCTCTTCAAAGCATCACTGGAACCCACTGTAACAGTTAAGAGGCAATCTGGGTGGGAAACACACTGGCACAAGTTACAGGCATTACCTAGACTGCATATCTAACATATCAACATATGATAACATATTCAACAAGGAGGGAGACAAGGTTTGATCTGAATAATGGTCTAGTGTCCAGAAATATGTCATAAAAAACTCATAATTTGTGGATAACACAAATATACTTTGATTTTATTATTTAAAATCCACATATAGTTAACTTGCCAAGCACACTGAACACACAATAGGCCCTTACATAGCAAGCATGCCTGATGATCTGGGGTCTCATTTTTATTCTGTTCCATACCCCACACGACAGATCAAAAAATCAGCCTCACTTAAATCAATTCTGATAGAAAACCTGGGGCAATTCAACACCTGATTTTAAACCATTTTTCTGTTCCTTCTGAAGAATTTCTACTTTATTTTAGACCTAAATCCATCATCATCATACTTTCTCTGAAAATCTTGTGTATTTTAAGTGAAATAGGTAGGAAAATGTTATTTAAAATGTTGTATTTTCCAAACATGATCATAAAGCATCAGAAATGTCACATTATTTATGATAGGAATACCATAAAGAGTATGAAACCCTTTATGCAAACCCAAAGAGTACACAGTATATGATACCACCTAGAGGAAAAGGATTTTATAAATTGTCATAGTATTTTAACTGTAAGAGTCTTTAATCAGTTTTTGACATACTGATATGTAGTTATGCAGCCAAGTATATAGTCAAACAATCCAGCAATTTACATAAAACCTCTTTAACATTAAATGAAGAAAAATATCTTACACTGACAACATCTATATGATGGTTAACTGCCTTTTTCTCATACCACATATAGATTTACAATAAACTTGTTTGTACATGATTAATGAATAAGATTAACTGGTAAGCCAGGCACTGTTGCAGGTTCCTAGAATCCCAGCACTTGGGAGGCTAAGACAAGAGGATCTCAGATTCAAAGCCTCAGCAATGTAGCAAAATCTTCAGCAACTTAGCAAGACCTAGTTCAAAAAGGGATTGGAGTATAACTTGAAGGTAGAATGCCCCGGGTTAGATCCCCAGTACTAAAAAAAATAAAATAAATAACTGGTAAAAATAATATTAACCCTGAGGCACTCCGAAACTTAGTGAGACCTGGTTTCAAAATAAAGAATAAACAAACAAAAAGAAATAGGGCTGGGGGTATAGCTCGAAGGTAGAAAGCCCCTGAGTTCAATCCCCAGTACCGAAAAAAATAATAATAATAATATTAACCCTATTAAATATCCATTTCATTCACATTTAAATAGAAACAACGGTTCCACTTACTACTTTTCAAAGAAAGTGCCTTCCAAACAATAGTCTTAATCACATAGGAGTAGAGATTTGGGGGTGGGGGGTACATTTCGCTCTAAATTCTTTTCCATTTTGCACTGAGGATCCCTAGCCTCCATATTCATGGCTTAATGGGGCTACCCTTTTATGGGTAGTTTTGAGCAATCTACAAAGCCACATGTTAAAAAAATCTATACTATCCCCCACTATTTCCATAATCTACTACTTCATAGGTTTCAAATAGCTAGTCAGATTATTTGGTACCAACTGTTCATTGACCATCTCATATGATTCATTCATTGAACAAATATTCACTGCATACCAGTGAATATGCCAGCATTCTTCTAGGTACTGAGGATATCTTAGTGGACAGTACCAGACCAAAATTCTTGCCTTCATGGTTAGGTAGCACAATATATAGTTAAATCATTAATAATAAATACACACACACACAAATGTTTGTGTGTGAGAGAGAAAGAGTATGTACTGTGTTAGCTAGTTCTAAATCCAATGCAGAAAAATAACATAGAGAAGATCTTTTGTAGTGGGGTTACATTTTATTTATTTGTTTATTTATTCACTTATTTTGAGAATAACAAGTTGTTCTTTTATTTTTAGTTAATCAACTAATTAATTGTGGTACTGGGGATTGAATCCAGGGACATTCTGCCTCTGAGTCACACCTCCAGCCCTATTTTATTTTTTATTTTGAAACAAGGTCTCACCAAGTTGCAGAGGGCCTCGCCAAATTGCTGAGGCTGACGGCAAACCTGCGATCCTCCCTTTTCACTATCCCAAGTACTGAGATGACAGGTGTATGCCACCACACCTGGCTCAAGTTGTTCTTTTAAACCATTTGACTTTATCATTTACTAAAAGTGTCACCTATCATCTCTGCACTTTGGATTTCTCACACAAAGAGAGTGATCATAGGACTGCTGTGAGATTTAAATAAGGTAATTAAGTGGGCTGCTTGACATATAGCAAATAGTAAGTATAAAACATTATTTCATTGTGATATCCTCCATTAGGTTCTGCCTTAGTGTGTAGAGGCTAGGAATCTTCAGTTTCTGGTCCCAAATACAGAAGGTGAATAAAAAATGTTTTAATGGTGATATAATTTGTGACTTTAGTCCCCATTTCCTCCCTCCCTCTCTCTCTCTCTCATTCTCTCTTTGTACAGGGGATAGAACCCAGGGGGTTATACCTCCAAGCTACATCCCCAGCCCTTTTAATTTTGTATTCTCTTTAAGTTACTGAGGGTAGGTTACACTTTAAATAAGAAGGAAAGACAAGGTGATAGTTGGATAAAGACTTGAAGGTGAAGGAGAAGCCATGTGATATAATAGGAAATGCAGAGGAAAGACAGATTCATAAGTCACATGTTAGAAGACGAATGTTTCTAAGGAACAGAAACCAGAGTGATGTGTCCAGAGTGGAAGACATGAGGCTGAGTGTGGTGGGTATTCAAGTCATGAGACACCAGGAACCACATATAGACTCTGCTTTTACTCTCAAAGGGAAGGGAAGCCACTGGAGGCTTTTGAGCTAAGGAATAGCATCATCTAATAAACTTGCTGTTTGTTTTTTGTTTGGGGTTTTTTTTTTTTTTTGCAGTACTGGGGATTGAACCCAGGGGCATTCTACCTCCAAGATACACCCCCATTCCCATTTTTTATTCTTTATTTTGAAACAGGATCTCACTAAGTTGCGGAGGGCCTCACTAAGTAGCTGAGGCTGGCCTCGAACCTGCTATCCTCCTGTCTCAGTCTCCCAAGTGTTGGGGTCTTAGCCCTGCCGGAGAGACCTCGCCTCTAGATGGCGCCTGGCAGTGTGCCAGGAGCGGCAGCAGGTGGTAACATCCTAGGGCTGCGCCACGCCAGAGAGCATGCACCAGCACACCCGGCCAGTGGCCTGCCCAGGTGAGAGCTGTATGCGGGCACCTCGTGGCTCAAGCCCTGCGAGGCTTTAAGAGCCTCCACCTCCTGCGGGAGAGAGAGGTTTGGGGAGGAAGAGGTTTTAGGGGGAGAGGTTGGTTGGTTGCTGGTGGATGGTTGGTTGCTGGTGGATGGTGGGTTGCTGGAGGCGTAGGTTGTTGGATGGAGGTTGGACGACTACTATTGCGAGGAACGGTTATAGAGAACGAGAGTGGGGTGAGAGAAGCAATTGCGATTAGAGAGACGGTTACTGTCAGGGTTAAGAGAATGGTTACTATTACTGCTTGGGTAGCGTCCTTGATCCCAGAGAGAGAGAGAGAGGTATAATAAAGAAGTTTGAGCCAGCAACGTTCAGTTATCGTCTTTATTGAGGCCTCACGGTTGAGGGTCCAGCCCGGGGCCTGATACCAAGTACTGGGATTACAAGCGTGCACCATCACGCCCGGCTGGTCTTGCTATGATTTGAACATAGTCTGTCCATGATGAAATTCAATCCCCACTGTCAAGCATTAAGAGTGTAGAGGTGGAGCATCTGGAAGATTAGGACTAGAGAAGGTTATTATTGTGGAATCCCCAAGACTGGATACCCAAGAAGAGTGGGTATGGTAGTGCACCCTGTAATCTCAGTACTTAAGAAGCTGAAACAGGAGGATCACAGGTTCAAAGCCAGCCTTAGCCACTTAGCTGTTTCAAAATAAAACAGGTTTACGGGTGTAGGTCAGAGGTTGATTGCCCTTGGGTTCAGTTCCCAGTACCAAAAAACAAAACAAACAAACAAATAAATGAAGAAGAGGAAAAGAGACATGCACATATATACACATGTACCCTGTCTCCTGCCATGTGATGCTGTGCACCATTTTGGGACTCCCCCAACAAGAAGGCCATCACCAGATGTGGCCCCTTAATCTTGTACTTCCTGAACCAGGGGCAGAAATAAACCTCTTTATGACTTTTCCAGTCTATGGTAGTGGTAGTGTACTATTAGCAACACAAAATGGATAAATATAACCTTTGTTGAGATGCAATTGACATAACATACAATTAACCCATTTGAAGTGTACATTAAGTAGCTTTTAGTATAGTCACAGTTGTATAGCCATCATCACAATCACTTTCAGAACTCTTTCATCACTTCAAAAAGAAACTCTATATCCATCAGCCATCACTCCAACCCACAAACTCCCAGCCCTAGGCAACCACTAAGCTACTATCTCCTGGCTATTTCATATAAACAGAATCAGATACTAGGTGGTCTTTTATGATTGGATTCTTTAACTTACATATTTTTTTAAGGGTCATCCAATGATGTATCTAGTCAACTCTTTATTTCTTATTTATTGCTAAATACTATTCCATTATTTGGATATATCACGTTTTGTTTATCCATTCATCAGTTGGTGGATATTCAGGGTTTTTTCTCTCACATTTTAACTATTGTGAATAGCGAATAGTGTTGCTATAAAGATTTGTGTACTGGTTTTTGTGCGGACACACATTTTCAATTCTCTTAAGTAAAACTTAGGAGTAGAATTGCCAATTGATGTGGAAACTCACATTTAACCTCTTAAGAACTGCCAAGCCACCATCCGAAGTGGCCAAACCTTTTATATTCTACTAGCAGTGTATGAGGGTTCCAACGCTTGTCATTATCAATGTTTTCTTAAATGTAGTTATTTAGGTTGGTGTAAAGGGGTATTTATTGTGGCTATGATTCACATTTCACAGATGGTTAATGATATTGAACATCTTTTCATGTGCTTATTGATCATTTCTATAACTTCTTTCGAAAAATGTCTATTCAGAGCCTTGCTCATTTCTCAAGTGTGATATTAGGGATGGAATCCAGGGGCATTATACCTCTGTATTACATCCACATTCCTTTTTATTTTTTTATTTTGAAACAGAGTCTCACAAGGTTGCCTGAGGCTGTCCTCATTTCTGTGACTCTCCTGTCTCAGCCTCCCAAGTGTTAGGATTACAGGCATGCACTACCATGTCAGACTCCTTTGCTCATTTCTTAACTACATGTCCCTTTATAACTGAGTTATAAGAGTTCTTTATATATCCCAAATATAAGTTCCTTATCAGATGGATACATGATCTGAAAATATTTTCCCCTATTTGATGAATTGTCTTTTCACTTTTCATGGCATACTTTGAAATACTTTGAAAGTTTTTAATTTTGCTAAGGTGCAATTTATTTGTGCTTTCACTATCATATCGAAGAAATGGTTGCCTAATCCAAGGTCATGAAGATTTCCATCTATGTTTTCTTCTAATGGTATATGGTTCTGGCTGACATTTAGGTGTTTGGTATATTTTAAAATTAATTTTTACATATGGTATAAGGGGTCTGACTTTACTTTTTTGCATATTAAAAATCCAGTTGTCCACCGGGCGTGGTGGCGCACGCTTGTAATCCCAGCATTCAGGAGGCTGAGACTGGAGGATCCAGGTTCATGGCCAGCCTCAGTTACCTAGTAAGGCACTCCACAACTTAGTGAGACTCGATTTCAAAATAAAGAATAAAAAAATAGGGCTGGGGGTATAGCTCGGAGGTAGAATGCCCCTGAGTTCAATCCCCAGTACTGAAAAAAAAAAAAAAATCCAGTTGTCCCAATCTTGTTGAAAAGACTATATTCTTTATCCCACTTAATGATCTTATACCCTTGTTAAATTAAATTGTATTTTAACAGGATTTCTCTAGTGGCTGTATTAAAAACAGATTAACTAGTTAGTCATGGTGGTACATGCCTGTAATCCTAGGTTGAGACAGGAGGATTGCAGGTTCAAGGCCAGCCTCAGCAATTTAGTAAGGATCTCTACAACATAGTGAGGCTCTGCTTCAAAATGAAAAATAAAATAGGGCTGGACCTATAGATCAGAGGCAAAATGCCTCAGTGTTCAATTCCTAGCAACATACACACACACACACACACACACACACACCAGATTAACACAGCCAGGAGCAATGGCAAAAAGACTCTAAACCCAGCTATTGAGGAGGCTGAGGTAGGAATATTGAAGTTCAAGGCCATCCTGGGCAACTTAGCTAGACCTTGTACAGAATAAAGAAAGAGAAAAGAAAAAAAAGGCTGGATATTTTGCTCAGTGGTTGAGCACTCCTGGGTTCAATCCCCAGCCCCCTCACCCCATACACACATACATGAATAGACTAACTGGGCAAGGGTAGAAGTAAAAAGACCAGTTAGGAAGCTACTACCATAAACTAAGTGTATCCATCAGGGTTCTCCAGAGAAAAAGAACCAACAAGATATATAGAGATATGGAAAGGGATTTGTTAAATAGGATTGGTATACATGCTTATGGAGACTGCAGAGTCCCCTGATCTGCTAGCTAGAGGCCCAGAAAAGTTGGTGGCATCGTTTCAGTTCAAACCTAAAGGCTAAAGAACCAAGGAAACCAATTGGTCCGAGTCTGAAGGTCCAAGAATCAGAGGCGCTGGCACTAGCGTTGAAGGTCAAGAGAAGATGAAAGTCTAGCTGAGAGCATTCACCCTTCACCATCTTTTTGCTCTATTTAGGCCCACTACATACTGCATGATGCCCACCTACCCCAGTGAGGGTCATCTTCTCTACATAACTGACAGGTAATATATGGATGCAAATGCTAACCTCTTCCAGATGCACTCTACAGATATACCGAGAAATTATTATTTATTTATTTATCTTGCCATACTGGGGACTGAACCCAGGGGCATTCTGTCTCTGAGCTACACCCCCAGCCCTATATTTTATTCTTTATTTTGGAACAGGGTTTCACTAAGTTGTGGAGGGCCTCACTAAGTAGCTGAGGCTGGCTGTGAACCTGCAATCCTCCTGTCTCAGCCTCCCAAGTACTGGAATTACAAGCATGCACCACCATGCCTGGCTTGAGAAATGATATTTTACTAGTTAAATGGATATCCACAGCCTAGTCAGGTTGACACATAAAATTACACATCACACTAGGAAGGGATGACAGTGGCTCAACCAGCAGGGTTACAGTGGATATGCTAAGAAGCGGTAGAATTCTGGGTGCTCTGAAAATAGACCCAGTAGGATCTGCTGAGAGATCGAATGCGGCTGTGAGAGGAAAAAGAGATCCCAAGTTGATTCTAATATTCTTGATTTTAAAGTCAGATACAGATAAACTGCAGGGATTTTTTTTTGGGGGGGGGGGGGGGGAAGAGTGGCATGGTCTCTCAGGCTGCTGTATTAAAAATAGAAACCAGAGCAGAGAAACCAGTCAGAAGGCTACCTTGATAATTCTACCTCAGGAATTCATTTAAAATGTCATTAGTATATTTAGAGACATAAAGACCAACAAACAAATAACTGTAAGTACTACAAATTTCATCGAGTGGATTTTAGGCACCCCTAGAATCACACTCCTCTGGAACAATTTCAGTGGAAGACAAGAGACTCCTTTCCTATTAACTCAAAACTCTTCTGAGCATCTTTTGTGCTAGGTTTTTTTAATAGGTCCAGCCCAGGGTGTTTTCCATCTAAATCCTCAAGTTGTATTAAAGCCCTTGAGAAGGTGGTTAAGGCATAGCCCGAGTAGCTCATGCCACTACATTGCAAAAAGGCCACCAAAGCTCTAGTGTCCCTTAAAAAGACTTAATCTTCCTCCCCTGACCTCAAGAGAGGCAGGTAAAGCAGGATAAGTATGGCCACACACAGGGAAGAAGCAAATTCTGAAGTTGTCTCTTTCTGAATAGGAAACTTTTTTTTTCCTGGACTTAGCAGCTTTCCACTTCACTCTATCTTCAAAAGATTTTCATCTTAGTGAAAAACCCCTGAGTCTCCATGGCATGAGGAACAGCACTTGCTAATACCCCTTTCCAGGGAAAAGTGTGAGGCTTCAGACTTCTTTCAAGCAGGTTCTGGGGAAGCCTGAACTGGTTCTGGGAACCTGTTATATGAACAGACAAAGAAGGTTCAGTTCAAGACCTTGAAAGTCCCTGAAGTCATTTGTTTGCAGTGAACCAGAAGCTAATGAGGAAGCTGTGCCTCTCAGCACCAGAGACATTCAGAGGAAAGGAGACTAGGATACCAAGTCGAGGATTTCCAAGGCACACGAAGGAAGACATAAATCTGCCCTTGGGCCTAGAGACAAGAAACAGACCAAGGAGAATCCTCGGATGGGCTGTTAAGCAGTTGTGTAGAGGAATGGAAGATACGTGACGAACCACTCCAAGAACTGATATTAAAACAAACAACCCCAATGTAAATACAAAGACTATTTGCTTCAATTAAGTCTAAGCTACAGGAGTGTGAACTTTAATATTTCCTCAGTGTACAGCTCTGCGAGTGCTTTCACCATTATTAAAGTATGTTTATACAGGGTTTGGCTTTTCATCTATTATGGAAAAATTACATCTTGCCAACAGCACTACAAAGGCCTAAACAGTAAATCCTCCACTGACCTTGAACCCCAGCTAAAGCAAATAGTCACTCTCCTCGGTGCTGAACTGCCTAAATAATACACTGTGTAAATGGCTGTGAATATAAATTACGTCTACAATGCATCTTAGCGTTATGGATTACCAACAGATTTTCCAGAAGGCAGTGTTTGCAGAAGCACTGCAATGTGAAGAAAAGTCTTGGGGAAGACACTGCAAAAGCATTCACTCACAAATAATGGCCATTTGTTTACTGTGCACAGAGAGTGTGCTGGGTCTTGAGCCCCACAGAGAAGGTGGCAAAAGGATGGCAGCCTCTGGTCAGAAGGTTTCACAAGCGTGGAGGAAAAGAAGCGGTTAACAGAGGACATGCACCAGGAGGAGAGGCAGGTGCCACAGAAAGCTTGAAGTGGTGAAGCAGCCTCAAGCAGGTGACACAAACAGAGCAGAGAGCAGAAGACAACAAGAAGGCTGACCAGAACATCAATACCATTGACAATAACATTCCCATTAAAGCCACCACGAAGATTTACTGACACGCAAAAGTGCTTACAAAATAATATTAAATGCTACAAGAAAATATAAAATGATAAAAGATAAAATCGTGTATACAAAAGACCAAAGTGTGGAAGGCAATAAAGAGAAATAAAAACCATTGGATGAAAGTGGTAGAATTGTGGGCGTATCAGTTTTATTTTGAAATTTCCTTTAATCTCACTATAAAAAATATACAAACATGTTCATGTAGTGTCAACATATACATTTAATATTATCTTAAGTGTCAACACATACACTTAATATATCTTAATGGCAATTAGAGCACACATGAATAGTCACTACAACTCTGCTTATAATGGTACAAAATGGGCTTTGATCTGGGCAGTAGTTAACTAGCCACACTAAGTTGGAGGTAAGGAATTTATAAACTATCTGAGCATCAATGCAGGAGATGGTATTTCATAAGATATAAAAGATTACTGCTTATCCACAGAATTCTGAGAAAATGTGACAAGCAATTTCTGAAAGAGAGAAAGAAGGAGGTGGCAAAAAAAAAAGCGACACTGAAAATTAATGAGTAACAGTGAGAAATAGCACACACATACACACACACGAGGAAGCTACATAGAATTTATGAGGAGACTCATAACACATGGCAAATTTACCAAAAGCCAGTCAAGCACAAAGTAATCTGGTTTCAAATCCATTAACCTGAAATTCACTTTCTTGCTTCCAAATAGCAATCTGAACTTCAAAATGCAATCTGTCTGCCCTTAACAAGTTCAGCAAATTTCATTTGAAAATCACCATTTTTATATACCAAGTTAGTCTGTGTCATCATGTCTCCGATGCTGCCAGGAATCAGGGTAGCTAAATTGCTTAGTTACCAGGCTTGCCCTTCCAACTTAGCTGTTTGAGTATGGTGACGAGTAAACCGTACCTTTCAGTATAAAATGCGAAGTGATTGGTTTTACCATTCACAACCACTACATGATTTGGAGCCCTCTTTGAAAACCAGGTTCCATTGAAATCACAATTGTGAGATTCAAATAACAAATCAATGATTACTCAATCTCTGAGATACAAAAGATACTGAGTAAAAAAATTTGAATGCATAAAATGAATCAATGTGTTATGGTACTATATGATACTATAATTGGGCATGAAAAGAAAGTATGGGAAAGGGTAATATTCTAGTGGTTTCTATCCCTGTATTACTGTAGTGAGGTCAAGTAGTATATTTTTTTCCTTTTTTTTGTGTGTGTGTGTGTGTATGTGTAGTACTGGGGATGGAACCCAGGGACATTCTACCTCTGAGCTATACCCCAGCCCTATTTTATTATTTTATTTTGAAACAGGGTTTCACTGAGTTGGAGGACCTCACTAAATTGCTGAGGCTGGCCATGAACCTGTGATCCTCCTGTCTCAGCCTCCTAAGTACTGGGATCATAAGTGCGCACTACCACACTGTTCTAAGTACTGTCCTTTTATCACCAAAGTCTCCTAAGTACTGCTTTTGCTATTATTACTATCACTCCTAAGCAAGATCTCCTGTAATCCCATCCTTATTCTTGAAAGTATATTTCTGTGGCTTTTGCCTTCTCTCTTAGAACTATAAGCCCCTTGATGAAGAGAGCTGTCTTCATGGTTCATGAGAACAGGCAAGTAATCATTAAACCAAGCAGAGAAAAAAAGTACTCCTAAGCTTTCCTCAGACCCAGGAAGAACCTTCTGGTGCCAATACCTATGTGATAGCAATGAAGGCAATTCCAGATCCTTTAATAATGTTGAAGGGAAAAAAAATTGAAGACCTGGATGTGAGCAGCACATCAAATTGGATGACTTTCACCTGAAGGACACAAGTTTAAACAATACTCTCTAGACTAGAGTTTGTTAATCTGTGTCCTTTGATCCTACAGGGACCTATGAATATAATTCATAGAAGTACTTAAACTCAGATGAGCAAAGAATGTAATTTATATTGCCAGCCGTATCTAGCTGAAATTTAGCATTTGCTTCAATTTTTAATTAGGCAGCAAAACCAATCCTGGTAGCATAGCAGTACTTGTACATTTATCATCAATAGAAATCATAGATATTTTTATATCTCATTGCAATTATTGCTGATATCTCAAAATATTATCTATGTTCATCACCACTCTGAAATTACAATGGTCATTATACCCACTGCTAGATCTGATGTGTTAATGAAGAAGCATGTATATTGCTATAATCCCAATTTGTTTTAATAATTTGATGACTATTTCAATATAATTGCTTCCTCATCATTCTAGGTGTTTTACTTTATGCACTCACTCACTTTACTCTGAGAGACAGTCTGTAGACTCCAGTAGTCTACCAAAGAGGTCCATGGCATTAAAAAGCTAATAATCCACACTTCAGACTATCCTGCTCAAAAATTCCAAGCATCAAGCAGGTACTACTAAGCCCATTCCTTAAAACATTTTTAAATGTGCAGATAAAAACACTATTTGAGAAGCAGCAACCATTCTGATATGTAGGGGTTATTTATATTGACTAAGAAGGTTAACACTAATAACATGTCTTAGAAAATAGACCAGCCTGTCATGTGACAGTATGAGTTGAGTTCTTCTTATTACCTTTTAGCATAGGTTTAAAAACATAGCATTTCAGTCAAGGACTGGACTTTGCATCCTATCTCAAATTTACTAAGTGGCCTTAAGAAAGTCAGTAAATCTCTTTAAACCTGTTAAGAATTATTAAGAAGACTGAATGGGGAGGGAATAGGATGGGAATTGGGAAAGGGTTAAATGAGTGCTGTGTACATGCATGTCTCTGCCAGCTTGTAGCTCATTAAGATGTATGGTTATAATGCACAAATAAAATAAAATAAAATGATTGAATAATATATGTAAAAAGTACAAAATTCAAGCAAAGTACTTGGAACAGTAATTAACATAGTAAGTACTCAATAATGGAATCCTCCTGTCTCAGCCTCCCAAGAACATGTATTACAGGAGTGAGCCACCATGCCTGGCAATCAAATGAGAATTTCTTTAAAAGATTCTACAATTAAGTGACAATATAGCACACTACTTCAGAACACATAGATTGCCAGAGTTTGAATTTTAATCTACTAATGCCAAGCTCTATGACTCTGAGTAAATAAGTTAGTATCTCTGGGATTCTATTTCAAATCTGTAAAATAGGGGAAACAGTAGTATCTACCTTATAGGATTGTTATTAATAACCATATGTAAAGCACATTAAAAAGTACCTGGCACATAACACTTTGTAATTATCAGATATTATTATCAATAGTTTTTTATGCAATAGTTTTTCATCAAATTACACAGAACTGCTTTTTCCTCCTTTAATTTGAATGGTGGCAAAGATTTATTATAAATGAAGTGGGATCGGCCCCATTTAAATGAAACTATTTCCATGAATACAGCTGATTTAATGAGGACAAGAAAGAGAGCAAATTCAGTTACAATTATTTCCAAGGAGTGACTTAGAAAGACTCATATCCTGTGGCTTTATAGCCAAATCAAAACTGTACTTGATAACTAAGTCAAAGACTGTGAAAGAAATACTCTGTAGTCTGAAATTCTTTAATAGCAACAGATCTAGGCATTATGGGGATAAACAGATTTTGCTCTTTCACCTTTAAATAGGTACACATACAGGAGTCTCTGGGGAGAAATGAGTCATGGAAAAGTTGGGCTTGGTGACAACAGTAAGGACCACGTCAACAATACGAGAGCAGAGATGCACCTGGTTTCTAGTTTCCCAGCAAGGGACCAGCTTTGTTCCTCTCCTGCCAATTAGTAAGGTATTACTTAATTTAAATCAACACAAGCCACTGATCTCTGATAATACATCTAATTTTTTTCTGAACTGAAAGTAACAGTAAAACAATAATGATAATGGCAAAGCTTCACTTCTCTTTATCTTTTAAATAGTTGATCTAGTAACTCAACAATTAACCAGTATAGCGAAATAAGTAAAAAACAGTTTACTTATTTTCTTCATTATCTCACTTCACTAATTTTTACTTATGATCTTTAAGAATTCAAGATACTTTATGTATATAACATTCACGCTCTTAGCATATAAGATAAATATTCAAGTCTTATTATGAGACAGACCACAATAATTTCATTATACTCAAATTAATGCTCATCATTATTCCTAGTACTCACCAAAAATCCAAATGCTGGATCTGATTATTTTAATTATAATAATTAAGAGGTTACTAAACTACTAGTGTTAAAAATTCAGAGGCAATAAGCCTTTAGATTTTTTTCCAGATACACACAACGCTATCACTTGGAGACTTTGTTTTCCACCTCTATGACTAAAGGCCCATTTCCCAGGAGGAAGAAAAACAGTAAGTTTTTCCTTCTAAAAGGAAAATAAAATTTGGTGTACTCTGGATTTAGTGAACGATTATGAGGTAGTGGAAATACTGACAGTGAAATCAAGGCAGATATGAGAATTAGAGGGCTCCATTCTTCAATGCTCTACTCATATCAGTATTATTCTTTCCTGCATTCCTTAATGGTGCCCAAAGTATAGCATTCCAGCTGAGGGATGAACGGCTATCCTTGCAGTGATGGCTTTCAACACCATAGGGGCTTTTTCAAAGTACTCTAAGGAGAAGTAGTATTGGTCTTTAGTGTTTAGACTACCAAAGCTTCCAAATCTCTAAGCTACTAAGCATGGTTCTCAACTCCACTCTGATATGATTCTGAAGGGAAGCACTTTTACAATTCAGGTTAAGGCAAGAGCTCCGACATGGAAACTTGCCCAACGAGCCTTGAAATAAGATTTACAAATATGCCCTTTATGCCAATATATAGGGTAAGAGGAAGACAGGAGAAAAACCCAAGAACAAAGATTCATGCATATGAAGCTACACAGTTGGCATTTGGCGTGGCTGGTTTTCTTTTGAGCAGATTCAAATAAAATAATTTTACAGGAAGTATTCATAAGGAACCTTTACCAATGGAACATTCTCTTCTTATCTAAATAAAATTCTACATAGCCTTAATCATCAAATATTGTTTTCTTGAAAACAAACATGACCTGGTACTCCCTAAACACTTTCAGCAGTTCCCTATGCCTATAGGCCAAAATCCTAATACTTCAGAATGATAGACAAGTCCTCCATGGTCTGGCCTCACCTCCTTCTCTGGTTTTACTTACTCCCATGGCTGCCAGGACACTATGCTCCTCTGGGATTATCCCAAGTTTTTGCCATGCTTCTTCATACCTCTCAGCCCTTACTCAAATTGCCTCTGAACCAGAATGTATTTTCTTTGTAGCAGTTTCAACAAATGCTTATTTACCTTTCCCAGCTCAATTAAGGCTGCCTCCACTGTAAATCCTTTACCAACCCTCCTCTTGCAGGAAGGACTGACCTGCTGCCTTCCTAAAGAGGAGTACCCATGCATCCCCTGTACCACTCCTGCTTTGCTGGCTGCCACAGAATTTGATTGCACTGGATTTTAATAGCTTGGTGAAGGAATAAAATATAATAAAATAAGATACAATGAATTGCACATTTTAAGTGTATCAATTCATAAATTTAACACATAGATTTGCCCGTGAAACTATCACGAGAATCAAGATGATACGCGTACCTACTGTCTCTGAAAGTTCCCCATATTCTTTTGTCACCACCCCCCCACACCTGTCCCTGCCATTTCCATTCCCAGGTGAGCACTGACTACCTTTCAGACACTATAGCTTCATTAGCATTTCCCATGTATGGAAATCATACATGGAGTCTTTTGTTCTTGCTTTGCCTATTTCATTGGGCATAATTATATTGAAATTCACCCATGTTGTTGCATGAATCAATATTGCATTACAGTTTGTTACTGAGTAGTTTTAACATCAATAAGGATATGCTGCAATTCGTTTGTCTTTTTACCTGTTGGACATTTGGATTGTTTTAAGTTTGCAGTATTATAAAGAATACTGCTATGAATAGTTGTATACACGTTTTTGTATGACACATGCTTTCTTTCCTCTTGGGTATGTGCCTAGGAATGGGAGGGGAGGAGGCATGTGGTAGATGCATATTTTAGTTTTTAAGAAACTGCCAAACTACTTTTTCCAAATGGCTGTGCCATGTTACTCTCCCCCTAACAGTGTATAAATGTTCCATCTCCTCATTTTCTTGTCAACATTTGATATGGCTTTGTTGTTTTAATTATAGCCTACTACGTCTATTGTGTTGTTTAATTGGGGTTATAATTTGCATTTCCCCAATGACTAATCATATTGACCATCCTTTCAGGAGCTATTTGCCAGTTGCCAGCAATAACTCTTCTTTGGTGAAGTGTCTCTTTAAATCTTTTGCCCATTTTTTAGTAGGTTGTTTTCTTAGTAAGTTTTGAAAGCAATGTATATATTCTGAATTGCAAATCAGATATATGATTTGCAAGTATTTTCCCCAAACTGTGGCTTATTTTTACATTCTCTTAACGCCTTCTTAAGGAGAAGTTTATAATTTCAATGATGTCCAATTCATCAATCTGTTCTTTTATGGATTGTTTCTGATATTAGATCTAAGAAACTTTTGCCCAGCTCAGTGTTATACTTATTCCTATGTTTTCTTCTACAAGATTTATAGCTTTAGGTGTTACATATATTTCTATGGTCTATTCTGTGTTCATTTTTTCTATACTCTACAGTATGGGTCAATGTTCTCCTTGCCATTTGTTGAAGAAATTACTTACCCTTTATCCACTGAATTGCCTTTGTACTTTTGTCAGTGGTTTATATATGTGTGGATCTATTTCTGGCTCTTTCTTCTGTTCCAGTGACCTATTTGTCTGTTATGACATCAGTACCACAATCTTTTGATTATTATTGCTTTGTAAGTCTTGAAATCAGACAGATTTAGCCCTTCAAACTTATTCTTCTTTTTCAAAGTTGTTTTGGCTAATGTTTTTAATGTTCTCTGAATTTATGCCTTTTTATATTTGTCTTTCCAATATCAAAAACTTCTGGCATTTTGATCAAGGTTACATTGAATCCATAAATTAATTTGAGGAAAATTAACCTCGCAACAATATAGAGACTTCTGACCATGTACAAGTTGTAGTTCCTAGTTTATTTAGGCTTTCTTTAATCTCTCTCAAAAATATTTTATCATTTTCTATGTATAGGTTTTGCATAGTGCTGGGGATCAAATCTAAGGGCCTGTGCATGCTAAGTACTCATGCTACCACCAAGTTACATCTCCAGCTACATATTTTTTATTAGATTATTAAGTATTTCATAGTTTTGATGCTATTATAAACGGCATTTTTATTTTACTTTCCGATTACTCATTGCTAGTATATAGTAACACAATATTTTTATATATTGATATTGTATCCTGCAACCTAGCCAGAGGCAACTGGAATTAAGAATTAAGATTAACATCTCAATGTCTTGGGGGACCAAGGAATTCGATCACAACTACTCACAGGAGAACATATGTTGTAGGGGAGATGAGTAAAGATATATCCTCAGCATATCTATGTTTATACCTTTGATAATTTGAGTGAGCCCTTAAGTCCATCAGCCAAGTAATGTGGGAAACATTTGAAGATTTCCTGCATATGGTACTTCTTATACCAGTTTCTAAAATGTGAAACAATATAACTCCTCACCACCAAAGAGAAACTCAGAGGAAACAGTAACAGTAATTCCTTCATTTCTCTTTTAGTCTTGAAGCAGAACTAGTTTCTACTTCTTTTCTTCATCCTGTTATGATCAGATTTCCTAAACAGAATCTAATACTTACCTTTCAGAACTGGAACTTAAATTGGAGTATTTTCTCATCGTATCTACTTGCATTTCCAGTGATTAGTTTAGGGTTTCTGACTTGAAATTCTATATATTAATTTATGTTGACTGCCTATATAACTGCTGGTATTCCTGTTGACCCTGCATCTGTAAACAGGATACATGCCTAATAATGCAGCATCTCTTCTTTGCTGCATTGATTCTCCATAATAGAAATCTCAGAGGTCACATGCTTCTCCATTCTTCACACTACCAGAACTCTGTCTGCTCAAAACACAAAAGAAAGGAAACTATTGTTGCAAACCCCACAAACCATTTCTCTGTTCCCTGCTGCACAGAAAACCTCAAAGCATGTTCGTACTTGGAAGGATTTGGGTTGAATATGAGCATTTTCAGCTACATCCACATCTCCAAATGACTATCGCTGTCAGAAGCATCATCTTTGAGAGTGAAAGACATGGTACAGGAAGAGCAAAGAGAAACTGACAGCAGGAAAAGCGTGCAGAATTAACATCAAGGAATGTAATCTTGTCAAAATTCCCCAAACCTGCTTCCTCTCACTCACTAGGCTGACATACCAGTCATTTAGGAGGCCCTCGCATACCTGGGAAGCCCTGAAAGTTTCTCACACTGGTGTTCTGTCCCTGGTCATAAATCATTAACTTTGGGCTCTAAGTTTCCTTCATATAATTTTTAAAATTATTTTATGATAATAATACATTTCATAGCATAAAATTAGAAAAAGAATTTATCCTACATAAGAAAATGACTATGCAGAAACTGCCACTTCTAACATTTTAGTTTCTATTCCCCCATATTTTTTCTCCTTGGTTACAACATTTTCAACAAAACCAACATTTAAAAGTTATTCATAATTGCTTTCTAAGTTATATCAAACAGGTAAAGTGGCAGGAAGACATGATGATCACTTTTTGGTGCAATCTTAGTAAAACAAGTATAGCGTGACAGAAAGAACAAGATCTTCAACCAAAGCCATAAAATAATTATGGTGTGAGAACTGAACTACCTCCAGCCAGCCCGTGGTTTATTACTAAAACAAGCAGAATTAACTGGCAAGTGGAGAAATCCCTTACTAATTAGAAAACCATACTGAGATCCCTGCCGCTCATCCAGGTCACATGACTAGCCTCCACAGACAAAGCTCACGCTTGTGGTCAGCACACTTGGGAGTTGAAAAACGGAAACCAGTCAAAGACTGTGCTAGAGGTCCAGAGAGAAAGGTGTGTGTGAGGTGAGAAATGCAAGGCACCACTTGTCACTTTTATGTACGTTCATGTCTCTCACTGGACTGAAAATCCTCAGCGGGTATCTTATTCCTCCTTTTTTATCTCTACTGTCTGGCACTTAGTAAGAATTTGCTCAATTTAGGGGATATCCCAGGAGCAGTTGAGCTGAAATTTTACAAAAAGAAAAAAAAAACAGTCTGCCAATCATTCATGTTATTAAAAAAATGGAAAATAATCTCTAATTATAACTGTCCCATTGTGATTTAGGCAGAAGCCTTTATATATGTTACATACAAATGTTCATCAATGAGCTGGATAATTTTAGGGATTTAGGCATCCGTGATTCAACTTCTTCACACACACACACACACACACACCAACAACAACTTCTAGTCGAATATTTTTTCATTAAGATGCACTGTTTCCAAGATTAATATGTGTTTTGAAGGAGAAAAACAAGTAGAAGATAATTATTCTAGATACCTAGTGTGGTAGATTAATTGCGAAATGGCCTGAAATTCTCTGTTCCTCTCTATATCTATGACCTCTGACATCTGAATTTGCAGCTTCTCCAACAGAGAAGCTTCCCCACCCCTTGAGCCCAGATTGTCCTTGAGATTTGCTTTGAGTCACAGGATATAGGAGAAGTGAAGGTATACTAGTTCTAGAACTAGGTCTCTAATGGTCTTTTGAGCTTTTGTTTTCACCCAGAACCCTGATCACCACCAAGCCAGCCTGCTGTACAATGGCATGCCAGTGACCACGTGACTTAGCTACCCTCATCACTCCAGAAAACAGTCAGCCAAACACCAGACATGTAAGTGAGGACATCATAATCCAGCCCTGAGCCACTCGTTCAGGTAAACACAGATGCATGACATTTTACCAAAAAATTGGGGAAACACAAATTAAAACCACAATGAGAATTACTATACTCCTATCAAGGTGGCAAAAATCAAACAATGACAACACCAAATATTGGTGAGAATGCAGAGAAGCAAGACTATTCCTACACTATGGTGGGAATGGTACAACCACTATAGACATTTTGGAAGTTTCTTACAAAATTAAACATGCAACCAGCCACTAATTGCATTCTTGGGCATTTATGTCAGAAAAATAAAAACCTATGTTCAAACAAAAACCTGTATAAAAATGTCTATAATAGCTTTATTCACTGTAGTAAAAAACTGTAAACAACTAAGGAGTCTTTCAATAGAGAAATGGATTAAAACCTCGGCTATTCCTCAACTATAAAATGGAATAAACTATTAAGATATACAACAACTTAGATGGATCCCCAGGTAGTTATTTGAGTAGAAAAAGCAGCTTATCCTAAAAGTAACATACTATATTTGTATAGCATTCTTGAAGTGACAAAATTATAAAAATGGAGAACAGATTAGCAATTACCAGGATCATAGATTGTGAAAGGAGCAAGAAGGCAGGAAAAAAGGTGGACGTTGCTACAGAAGGGCGACCTGACAGGTCCTTGCAGTAGTGGAAACGTTCTGATCTCGACTGTGTCAATGTCCAGTATCCAGATAGTAACTACATGCTAGAGTTTTGCCAAGAATCTACCATTTGGAGAAACTAAGTTAAGCGATCAAAGGTTTCAAATATGTTCCATCTTAAAGTTACTTATGAATTTATAATTATCTCAAAATAAGTTTAATTTAAAACTAATTGCTTGAAAGGTGTTGACCAGATTACTGAACCTCTCTGAACTCTGGTTTCCTTACCTGCAAAGTAAGGATAAAATAGTAAAGTACTAAAATTAGATGATGAATGAAATGTTTATGGCATCCTTAGAGCATAATTATTATTCAATAAATGATGTTATTAGTAGCAATAGTAACAATTCATGTATATAATCTAATTAATAAATTTAAATGTTCAAAATTTGTTTAAAGTCAGGCAACGTGGAAGCATGACAGCAAGGAAAACTGGAGCAGTTCACTCTGCCAAGGTGCTGAGTAGAAACAGAGCCAGGGGGGAAAAAAGGAGGCCTTATTAGTTCAAGTACCAAAGATTTGAGAAAAAATAACTGTATTTTAGAAAAAGATATAAAATGGAACAAAGAACACATGCGTCACAAAGAAAATGAAAATCTGGGCTAGGGATTGATTAGTCTATACAATATGCCAAAATATATATTATCAAACATGTTATCTCAAGAGTCACAGGATACTGGAGTTATATTAGAACATAATCCCAATGAATCTTTTTAACCCCCCCCAATGCTATGCTCAATCTCCATGGTACTTCATAAGGAAATGTCTTGTTTCTTAAACCCCCAATGATAGAGAAGCTACTATCCTACAGAGTAAAATGTGACTGTAAAACTAAAACAGAGGCTACTATCCCAAGGCATATCAGAATCATCTATACACATTTTAAAAATAAGGGTTAATGGTTTCCATAGGTGGGACAATTTTATTCCCTTAGAAAAAATAAAGAGTGATGTCTCTTCTGGGTGTAGACTGAGCTTTAAGATATTTGCTTCTTAGGTGGTGTCTTAATCCATCCAACGTACAGGTTGTTCAAGCTGCACCATATTTAGATACATCTATCAATCTGTCATTCATTCAACAAATAATTCTAAAGCATAGTCTATGTGCTAAGATGCTATTGACATAATAAGCAAGAGCAACATCATCTCTGCCTTCATGAAATTTATGTTCTATTAAGAGAGTTAACTAATGGCTTAATTATCATAAAATATGCAATGATGGGGATTGTAGAAGGGTTAAGGGAGGCAGAAGTATCTATTCCCCTGGAAGGTTATCATCCACATCATGACTCTCCGTACAATGACACATCAATGAAATGCAGCTTGATGTTTTGTTTTGTTTTGTTTTGTTTTACCATTTAGATAATTAAAAGTAAATACTTAATGTATCTGCTATCATGAAAGCACACCCTGACCTGAGTAGGTGCATGTTCTAGAAAACTGGAGTGTACCACCCTGTGCTGAAATTTTATTTAAAATGTCTAAAAAATAAATCCTTCTAAAATGAGACCTACTGTGTAATGCCCTGCATCACTCTAATAGACAAATAATTGTGATTTGCACTATTTTCAATGACTCCTGGTGATCATTAAAAATGGTAGCACCATATATTCATGCCAGTAAGATTTTGAACTCTCCTGGGGTAGCAGAGGAACACATCCTGTCTGCACCTATACCCTGCCATGTGCACATCCTCCCCCCACCATTCCCCATCCCAGGACACACACCAGCACATGTGCCCCTACACTAAACACCCTGAACACAGTGATGCCCTGTTCTCAGCCAATTGACTCCACTAGCACTTATCTGCAATGCCTGCCTCTGCCATCAGTCCCCTCTTCTCACCTGCTGTATTCAGCTAGATGTGTTCCCTTCTCTTTTACAAGCTAGAACAAAAATGAAAATTCCCAAGGGAACCCAAGCAACATGGACTACTGCATATAATTTTAACATAAAGAGATCCTTTGCCTAAAACAAAGTTCAAGTGTATAGGATTTGTGGGAAATATTTTCACTGGGCCAAGAGGCTCTGGGCTTTCCTGACTTTACTTCCAGGCTAACAAATATCACAAAGGGTAAAAAACAAATACACACCACCTGCCCACCAGTGAGCCTTATGTCAGTTACAATTACATAGAAATTTTCTAGAAAGAGTTCACCTATTTGAACTATTACCTCACCTTTTTTACCTAAAATTGCTGAAATATAGGAAAAGGTAAATATTATTACTACTACTTAGATAAGAAAGTTAATATAACCAAGATTCTGAGTTGTGCAAAGTCACAGAAAGGCCTGAGGGTTTTCCTGCCTCCCTTCCCTTGTTTTCTTTCTAGGAAATGACACTTTCACATCAGAGATGTACATGATATACCTAATATTCCTAATCTTCAAATATGGAGAAGGTGAGGTGATAAAAGGCAAGCTCCTCAGAACTAAGATCAGAAAAAAAAAAAGTAAGTCTTTTCAGTCCAAAGGACATGACCTTTATTTTGTACACAAACTTATGGAAAATACCTAAACTCTGTGTCACCAAATTGACCTATCACCTTTCCAAACACCTTGAAAATGCTTCAGATAAATTTAGTAACTTTTACAGCACTTTTCACACAGTGAAAAAAAAACCACACCAGTCCATGACTGTATATATATAAGGACATGCTTTTGCAAAATGGTTTTGCATTAGCATCTTTCAAATACAACTTCCTGCCCACTCTCTTTGGATGTCTCCTCACTTTGCTGCTTTGGACAGGATTGGTTTTGGATGTATTTCATTCTGCCGGGATGGCCTCTACTTGCTACTCAGCTGGAGGTCCTGTGAGTTCTCTTCTTTCATTTCTGTCTGCTGAATCACCCAGGATTCTTGGTATATAACATTTTAAAGTGCACAATGTTCTTGCTACTTTAAGCAAAACCTGTGTTGCTTTCCAGCCTCAATTAGTAAACTACTAGGAACTTGTATAGGCAGGGAACTAGAAACGACATTCAAACTAAAACAAGGCAAGGAAGCATAGGTGTGTGTGTGTCTGTCCTTCTCTAGGTCCCAACGCCTCCGCCTACAAATATAATTAATTAATGCACATCTTTTTTTTTTTTTTTTTTTTTTTTTTTTTTTACTTTTTCTACACCATATGTCCCATAAAGCCAGACGTATTGGTGCAAGTAGAAGGATAATGTTTAATGTGCATGGGAGTATCTGAGATGGATATGACTGCTGAACTATGTCTTGAGGGAGAGCTCAGTCTTGGCAAAAGTCTGAAAAATTCATCTGGCAACATCTCGATTAACTGAGAAACTCATAAATTAAAGTGACTCAGGGGCAATTTAAACTTCGTTACCAAGTATGTGTCTCCTCCTACAGTATGCTCTCTGTTCAGAGTGCTAGAATCAATATAAGCTACGGATGTAGGCATTTCCATGTCCTCCATGTGGACTTCCCCTCCGAATTTCTCTGTGACTCCCTGAGGTGTCAACAGCCTACTGTTCAAAAGAAAGAGGAAAAGGTGTGCAGGTTGGTTGGGGGCCATTGGTAATCTTATGGCACAGCCATGTCTCAATTTTCTAATTGGGGATGGGATAAATGAAGCTGCACTTTAACAATCAGATTTTAGTTTCTTTCTGATAAATCTCCTCACCTGTTTAGTTAACCATGATATAAAATTTGAATTTAAACTGTCCCTATCTGACTTTAATGTAGTAGTACTAGTAAGCACTAGTCAGACCACAATATAGAAAGAAAAGTAGCAACACAGTGTGGCTCTCCTATCTCCCACACAGGCGAGCTGGCAGTATCCATTTTCCCCAGATGGAAGCTAATACTCTGGGACAAGCACTCACGTGGAATCATGCAATCCTAATGAGGCACAGTTGGTAGCTAACTGTGGGAATCAGACAAGGAGGCTTGCTCTTACTATTTACAATGCAAAACAATGCTCGTTCTATCCAAAGTCAGAAGACATTTAAGGGGGGAAAAGTGCGCATTATATGGAGCCTATGAAGTGGTACATGGAATATTTATATTTTGTTAATGTCATTAGAAGGTGTCTAAGTGATTCAATGAATTCTCAACTATCCCTATTAATGGAACTGATCAATAAGATATAGCCTAAAATGGCAAAGTAGTTTAACTATGGCTCATAAATCCCCTGTCTTTATTATCAGTACATGGAACATGGAATCATTTTTCAGGTTTAACGAAATACTTCCCACAGCAGTGGCTTTTTGTCCAGCCCTCTCATTTCCCATACAAGGGAAGTCAGGCTTAAATATTTAAGGAACAGCTGTTAAATGGAAGAGTTGGGTGGGACTTGCTTTAGTCCTTTTGGGCTGCTACGACCGAATACCACAGACAGAGATAGTTTATAAACAACAGAAATCAATTGCTCAGGTTCTGGAGGCTCAAAATTCCAAGACCAAGGTGGAAGCTGACTCGGTGTTGGGCGAGCAAGGCCTGCTTCTTGGTTCACAGACAGCAGTATTCTCCTTGCAGCCTCACACTGCGGAAGGGGAGTGGGAGTGCCCCCCAGGTCTCTTATAGGGGCACTAATCCCAATCATGAGGGCTCTGCTTTCATGACCTAATCACCTCCCAAAGCCCTACCCCAAATACCATCAGCTTGGGGGCTTGGATTTAAACACGAAGCTGGGGAGTAAGCAGATATTCAATCTATCCTAGGTTTTAATCTAAACATTCCAACTGAATCAGCCATGAAGACTCTATTCAAAATAAGTCTGAAAACCAACCAGTTGCCTCAGTGTCTTCCCTCCCTAGACTGTCCTGAGTTCAACCTTCAAGCTTTATTCGATTCCCAAAGTACCAGTAACACATACCTGTGGAGCACCGCCTGTCTCTGATCGATTTGATGCTGCAACTTAAATAGAACTTAATGTCTTACCTTTCCATCGCTGCTGATTGACATCCTCCCCAAGGAACTAAGCAATTAGCAATGCCGATTTACTGAAAATGTTGCTAGCTTAGAAGAAACAAAACTCTTTTTTTAGATCAGTAATGGAAGTGGAATAATGTAGAAATAAAATATGAACATGCTCTAGAAAGAGTTACATGGATTACTACGGATATAGAAGATACATGGAAAATTGGTAAGTTCAACATGTGAACATTTTTCCAGTACCTGAAGAATTCCAAAAGAAATCCTGCAGCTTTTCATAGCATTCTGTGGCAGCACATTTTAATGTTGACTCCCTCACCACTATCATAAAACAACTATTTAAAACCTGCCAACTGCAGCTTAACAGGCATACAGTTTATTCTAATTTTGCCAAAATGAGGTTATGAAGATATAAACAAGGAATTAGTATCAACCAATACAGATGAAGAAAAAATTCTTAAAACCTACCTTATCCAAATCCCAACCACAGTTACAAACATTTCAAACAGAAAAAAATAGTTACAAACATTTAAACAGAAAAAAAAAATTAAAGTGATTGGAATAGTTAAAGGAATCCTTAAGATGTTCATGAAAAGAAAACATAGCTTTCACAGAGGGCCTTACATTCCACAGTGGAACACCCTCATAAACGCAGCTGAGAAATGAGCCCACTTGTAACAGCACAACCAAGAGCTAGGATAATTACAATAGAGACACTTTATTTCCAATCATGAAAAGAGTTACACTTGATCTTCTTGTTAGCAAGGGCTGTGCAGACAGCAACATTTACTGTGAAATGCAAGGGCAGATAACAGCTGATTTGAAAAGGGATTGTGTAAATCTAGTTAAAGAGCAACTTTAGAAGATTATTTTCAATTATGGAGATAACATCATGGCTCTCAGAAAAAAAATGGAAAGGTTTGTTCTTTACACCACATACAGTGTACAAAATCTAACAAAACCACCTGCTTTCAAGCACTAGTACCAGCTAACAGCTAGCATGCCATACCTCCACTTTACCCTCATTCTTTAAGTCATTGTCAATTATTTCTAGGACTTACTCATCTCTGTGAGCAAAAAGTCATTTGCAACCAGGAGAAAAAGCTTAAAAACACCATTTCCTCAAAATAATTACTAAAGCTTTTATATTTCCCAAGGGCAAAACAGACATAACTTATGAGACCTCAAAACTAGGCTAGAGTCATGCAGTAAGAATATACCTACTTGTGGTTGATTAAAGTGACATTTGCTTAGCCTCCCAGAAAACCCTTACCTAAAATCATCTGGGCCTCAGCCCCTACTTGTTGCACCTTAACGAAGCCACAGGAACACAGATTCCTACACTGACCAAAATACAAGATGTGCCTCTCGCTACATGGAATAATCTTGACAAGTGAAATCCCTAGTAGTCATATTCTTCACCATGGCTTGTATAGAGGTTACTAATGATATAGTTGGTGGGGGTGGTGTGCCTAAATAAACAGTAAAAGAACCTAGCATAAAAGAAAAATATCAAACTAGGAAGCAGAAAACATGTAGGTTTCCAACTCTGTTATTTACAAGCTATGTGACCTTTCCAAGCCTCATCTCTCTATACTCTCCATATGTTCTCAATGCCCCAGACACTTCATACTTCTCTCCCCAGATATACTGTGTTCTTTGTGCCTCTGTGTCTCACCTTGGAATTTTTGTTCGGAGATCCACTTTGGAGTCAAGCTTAATTCTCTTCTCTGTGAATGTCAGAATTAATCTACATCTTCCTATGCACAATTCAACTATTTGCTTCACAAGGCCGATTGAACAGTATCAGTTGCTACTCTACCTCTTCTGTGTAGCCTATGTGCTCCTGAAGGCAGGGCCCACCTTCCCTTTGTACATTCAGAGCTGCTGCAACATTAGGAAGCAGTCAGTAAATGTGGAAGAAATAATGGATCAATGAAGGAATGCATGGCAAGCCGACTTCCCCAGATTTCAATGTCATCACCTTTAAAACAAAGATAACAATCATTACCCAGTTCACTCAGAAGTCCTGATGACCACAAGGTGAGATGTAGCTTTTCACATAGTTAGGTGCTGTATTAATGGACATACTTATTATGAGGGAGTGATGTTAAGAGGTCATGATGTACAAGTCTGATATCTTTATAGAGAAGTGAAGTTCTTATTCCCTGTACATATCACATGTCCACACTCTATTTCAGTATTATCCTTATCAGAAGAAGAAATTAGGATTCTAGCAAAAAGGGCCACTTTTCTGTCCAAAAGGTGAAGTGACACTAAAACTAGATACCTTAAAAATAAGACTTTCAGGAGCTGGGCATGGTGGCGCACGCTTGTAATCCCAGCATTCGGGAGGCTGAGACTGGAGGATCCGGGTTCGCGGCCAGCCTCAGCTACCTAGTGAGGCACTCCTCAACTTAGTGAGACCCGGTTTCAAAATAAAGAATAAAAAAAAAGTAGGGCTGGGGGTATAGCTTGGAGCTAGAATGCCCCTGGGTTCAATCCCCAGTACCACAAATAAATAAATAAATAAATAAATAAATAAATAAATAAATAAATAAATAAATAAGACTTTCCTTAAAGTTACTTTATATATGCTTCTCCATTAATCAGCCATATATTTCTACTTGGACATGTGGCTGTATATGGTCCTCTGTGATGTACATGGGACCCTGCCATTTTCTCTCCCATGATGCTGCCTCAGAACATTTGTAAAGCAAAACTGCATCATCTGGAAGAGCAGGCAGATGATGCAGCAAAGGGTCCAAGCTTCTCTTTGAAGAGAAAAAGATAACTGAGGGACGTTGAGGGCACACAATAGCAGTGATAAGGATCACACATTTCAGCTATAGGTAACAGGAGGTTGCATGTTAATCATTTCTCTTCAAATATGCCTGTTCTTTCTCACCAAAATATTCTCATTACAGAGAGAATTCTCCCATTTGATGAAGTCTGCTGTTTTAACAGAAAGTCCTCAAGCAGCTTAATTCACTGGATGAAGCACAGCAGTCCAGCCTTACATTTGAGCCTGAGCACTAACATCCTCCTAAGCATTGGAACAGGGCGATGTGCAGCTACAGCTCATTTGCAGGAAGATAAGCTTTGGTGCACTGATGTCTGAAAATGTATAAATAAGAGAAGTTGTGAGCTTATATTTCATGATTATTTTAAAGTAACAAATAATTCAAATTATGTTTAAGTCCCAATGTTCCCATTGATCTCAAGAGCTAATGAGTCTTACTTTCCAAACTTGTACACATAGAAAAAGTAGAGCTGTGGCCATTCATCTAAGAATCCTGCAAGAGTTAAACTACTCTCATCAGCAGACAGAAGGGTGAGAGCTGAGAGTTCTCACTAAAGGGATGAAAAGGACATCCCAGCTGTGAGTTATCATGAGCTAGTTGGCCCGTCATCTGCTTGGTTGCAGCTGTATCCAACCCTCAGCTCACCCAAAGAGATTCATGTTCTCCTGGTGCCAAAATGAATGTATCCTTTTAAAAAAAATGCCCAATTGAAAATAACTCTCTAATCTGCATCCTTTCAATAGAATTGAAGTGCACTTCACCAACACAGAGCATGGGCATCTTGAATTAGCAGAGAACTATTTTTAACACATGAAGGATAAGATATGAAATTAGTTTCACGGGGAATGAGAACCTTGGAGATTATTTACTTTGCCTTAATTACTCTGACTCACCATTAATTTAGCTTTCCTGGGGTACTAAATATTTCACGCTAAGATTTTAAGACTAAAGAGGCATAGACTCAAATGTGGAGCATCGGAAGTTTGCAACTTCAACACTGAGCCACGATGTCCCCAATGGGCATCCAAGGCCATTCATGGATACACCGCTCAAAGACATGTTCAGTTACAGTTTGTTGTTGTTGTTATTTTAACCTTGAGACCAGAGGCTTTCTGCCCTAAAGTATACAGAGAGCCAAACTCTATTCAGCTTCTGTTTTACTCCTCAGCCAATAGTAACAACAGTGGTCACTGCTACTCCCAGAGACTGCCAAATAGGGCAGGCAGCAATTGCCTCAAGCCAAGGAGAGAAAAGTTTAGACTGCCCATTAAAAGAAAGTTTCTAATGATCAGTTCAATTGGGCAAGGGAGTCCATTCCCAATAAAGGTAGACTAAGGAGATACATACGATAGCGAATGCTCGTAATGGGTTCATTACAGCATCAGTGGGAAAGAAAGCACTTCCAGTGAGCAGGGTCTGCCATATACAGCTGGGCACTTGCCAAAGCTCTGCACTCTCCCCCATGGCTCTTAATCAGTTGTCCACTGGCAGACACACAAACACAGGCAGTACGTAGCAGCCAGCAGGAGCCTGAGGAGAGCCATACACTTGCTGCCAGACGCAATCCGAGACTCACTAGGACCTCTCACTCTGTCAGTGCCCTACAGCTCCACCTGGCACTCAGCAATGGGGGGAGGGAGGCTGAGAGAGCTGGGGCCCTTCTTCTGGCCCACACTCACAATGTCAGAGGGACTGGGCCAGTGTTATATAACTCCACTCCAGAGAGTTATCCTAATATCTCTCTTTTTCATATACATATATTTTCACTCTGATAAAGTTGTACTTTTATTTACAAATTGTCCTTTTCTTTTCATTTTGGTTAGGTTATCCCTATCCTTTTAGCATTCTGAACCCAAATAAATGTAGCAGATAAGTCCAGATATTCCAAATCCCTAGTTCCTTTTTTTTTTCTTTTATGGTCCTGGGGATAGAATTGGGAGGAGGGACTCTACCTTTAGGCTATGCCCCCATTGTTTTTGTTTTGTTTTGTTTTTTGTTTTTTTTGAAACAGAGTATTTCCAAGTTATCATGCACTGCTGGCCTCCAACCTGTAATCCTCCTATCTCAGCCTCTCAAGTACTGGGACTATAGGAGTACACCACCAACCTTGGCTCAAATCTTTAATATTTCTCTATTTTTGTAATAAAATTTTCTGTCAGGGATATATGCTACCATGGTAAACATTTATAGTTTGATGATAAGTTATTAATATTTCTTTAGCATATATATGTATATATATTTACACATATATGTATGTATATATGTAAATATATAAAACATCTGCACATATGCCATATCATTTTATCTTTCCTATTTGTACCACTTGGCCTCTTTCCACTTGCCTCATGCTCATGAAAACTCCCACTTTGCCAAGTCATTTCCCACAGGCGAGCCTGTTCCTTTTGTCACTGTTGATCTGACTTCCTTTATTCTGTCTGGGTTGCACAATTCATCTGGGTCATTTGCACTTTAGTCATTTTTCTCATTTGCAATTCTCAGGTGAATCTCTTCAAGGCCATATTTCAATTTCAGTACTAAACACTGATTGCTTCTTTTTTATCATAAGTTAAAATAATGCAAGTTGCTATTAATAATTCCTATGCTTGAGAGAGAAAGAGCAACTTGGAATACAACGTGGTAGAAGAAAGGGCTCAATAGTGTTCCTTCTTCTGCTTACCAGCTATGACAGTGGACAAGTTACCTAATCGAAGTTAGGGTTTCGTCTTATTGACATAAAGAACTGTCGTGAGGATGAAAGAAGAGAGCATGTGCAAGCATGCCTGAAAATACTGGGACTTTCTTCCAGGTTTCCATTCCAATGCCCTTCTCATTCATATTAGTAAAAGCTATCCCAGCAAACAGCATCTGTGCGTTGGGTCCCTGAAAGTGTATCATTCCCCATTTGCTACCTCAAAAGGATGACCAAGGCACCAATGGACCTGTCATCCCAGAAATCACTGACTTCTAAATTTTTCCAATACATTCAACTGTGAGAATTTCAGGAAAAAATACAGTTGAGAGTACAAAGTAAAGGCATGAATGGCTATCAGCTCGCAGCACTTCCAGTATGTCTCACAGATCTTTACCTCCCATGTTGGAATGAGGAGGTAGACAGTAACAGATTGACTATAGAGCCCGCATGTGCTATGACCAGATACTGGTGGACAATCAAAGGCTCTCAGATAGTTCATCTCTGCAAGCACTAGGCTTGCAGATGGTAGAACACATTCTTCTCCACCCCTTCCTCTCTTTGCCTTCCTGGTGAAACATTTTAACACAGTGGAAGTTCTGATGGACCTCAAATGATGTCACTTCAAATTTGTCTTGCTCAGAGAAATTGTGACACCTGAGATTCTGCTTTGACACTGAAGCCTCCACTTAAAGATTCAAAGACTTAAAAGAAAAACTCCCAGCAGGCAGTTGAGGGGTATCAACCCATAATTAGCAAAAAAGTGTGGTATTTTATCTTAAATGCTTATTATGGCTATTAAAATATAAAATAGGCATGTCTTTCTATCCACCAATTTCTCTAATAAGAATTTACCCAAATGAGATAACCACCCAGGTGTAAAATAGTGAATATATGTGAATGCTTAGAGTGGCAATGATTTTTATAATGAAAAATTGAAAATAAATCTCTCTCAGTAAATCCAGATAGAACTTGTAGTGACCCCTATTTACTGCCTACTCAGCAAGGCATTTCCCCCTTTTTTTCTAACAGAACTCTAAGTTTCTAATTCATAATGTTTGGATAGAATTTGTATAAACTTCTACCCAAATCGGAGGCAATCAAAAAATGGCATTCTCATTGCTGTTTTGTCAGCTTTCTGTTATTGTAACAAATAACCTGAGAAAATTTACGAGTAAGAGGGAAAGGTTTTTGTTGATTTGGGTTTTGGGTTTGGGGTTTTGGGTTTGGGGGGGGTTGTTTTTTTATGTGGGCTTTTTTTTTTATTTTTGCTCATGGTTTCAGAGATTCAAGTCCATGATCAATTGTTCCCATTGCTTTTGGACCTCTAGCAAAGTAGTCCATCATGGCAGGCACATGTAGAGGAGGTTGCTTACCTGGTCAGGGTCCTAATATCCTCTCCAAGGGCCAATGAACTAACACCCCAATGAACTGATTTCCTTTCACTGGGCTCCACTCTTTAAAGGTGCTACCACCCCCTCAATAGGCTGAGGATCAGACCTTCCACACAGGGGCCTTTGGGGGGAAATTCAAGATCCAAATTACAGCAACTGTATTTTTTCAATATATTCTTCTTATTATACTGTTTTGCCCCAGGAATTGTGGTTCAATTGAAAGGCACCAAATAAAAGCAGTCAATCATTAAAAATATATATATATATGGCACAATGTCCATTACATACCATCAGAAAAAAATAACAAGCCGGGCGTGGTGGCGCACTCTTGTAATCCCAGCATTTGGGAGGCTGAGACCAGAGGATCCGGGTTCACGGCCAGCCTCACCTACCTAGTGAGGCTCTCCACAACTTAGTGAGGCCCTCCACAACTTAGTGAGACCCTGTTTCAAAATAAAGAATAAAAAATAGGGCTGGGGGTGTAGCTCGGAGGTAGAATGCCCCTGAGTTCAATCCCTAGTACCACAAAAAAAAAAAAAAAAAAAAAAACAACAGAATACAGAATAGCACGTACTGTAAAAATCTCACTTATTCAGAATGTTATCTTAGCATGGTATTTGTATGTGAATACACATACACAGAGAGAGAGACTCAGAGATATGCTGGAAATAATTTTACTAAAATGTCAACAGTGGTTATCTCTAGTAGGATTTCTAAGAAATGTTACTTTCCTCTTTGTATTGTACTATAGTGTTAGCTCTTTTACAATAACATGGATTTTTGTGGGTGGATATTAAGCTTAAAAACAACCCCCAAACTCTGCCTATTTGCTGATTCTGTCTTTATTGCAAAATAAGTGGACAGCTTTGCCTGAAAAACCTCTCCAAACTTAAATGTTTGTGGGGCAGGGGGTGGGGAGGACAAAATGGAAGAAATTAGCCAGGTACTCAAAACGTTATTCTGTTATAAAATTCCATGATAATGGAATGAAACCAATTTCAGATCTGAATTTGTACATGCTGAAAAAGGTGCCTAAGTGTCTTTCTAGAAGAGTGGAAATAAGATTAATCAAAATTACAGAAGCTGAACACTTCGTATCCCCAAAAGAGACTCCTCTTGTTGGGGAGGGGACAGGCACAGGCAGAGCCATAGGAGGCTGTGTGCAGAGAGAGGGCCTACTGAAGCCTCACAGTTGCTCCAAAGGGTAGCTGGTTCTGAGATCTATAGTGTTGGGTAGAGACATATGGTTTATCCACAATTGCTGCTGGATATCCATACCCTTCCTTGCAAAAATCCCAGGACCTAACCCACCCCTCAGAGGCAAAGCTTTATCCTACTCACTTCAAGCTCTTTCAAGGTAATGGTTTCAAGAAAACTAGCAGACTAGATGTTCTTTGTGAATTCTTTTAGTTCCAAATTTATCATTTAGTTAAGCATATTATATAAACTGTTGGAGGAGTGGATTATTTAAAAGGTTTCTGAACACATCAGAGTGCTATAAGTTCAGGAAGGAAGTGATAAATCCAAGAGGTAGTACTGGATTAGGAAAACCTACTAAAGGCACAAACAGAAAACAGAAGTCAAACAGAAATAAAATCTTGATTGATTTATTTATTGGTGATTTTTACTACAGCTTGTAGGATTTCCAAAGAAAGACCTCAAAAACTCTGACTTCTAAAATCAGTGTATGGGTTTGAACATCTCTTTAACATAATAGGAATTATAATATATATATATCGTAGCTGAAAGATACCAGGTTGGTTTTGTTTCACACATTAATTTCCAGCATTTGTTTCTTTTACAATAAATTACTATACTGTATTTACACTATATTTCATGATACTATCATTATTCACAGTCAGTCTCTATTTAATTCTGGGAGACCATAATACTCCAAGAAAGAAAAGAATCAAAAATAAACACCACCCATCAAATTGTGAATACTGTTTATTTAGTTTGGGATCAAGTTAAAGATAATCCACAGAAAGCATCTCTTCTACTAAAAAATAAGCATGAATGTAGTTGTACATTTGTCTATTCTGTGTCCAGCTCTAATTCACTACCACTCAGATGAACTGCTGCTTGATTTTGATGTTAACATTTATCAGAATGGAAAAAACAGTAAATAACAAGTGATCCTCAAACCTCAGTTCCAATAAAAATGCTTTAGGAACCATATTTAGTTTTTCTAAATCAATAGCTTGAGGTGGGCTCAACTAGTTATACTTTTAACAAACATCCTAGCTAGATCAGAATAGGGTATAGATCACCCTTGGGAAACAGTGATGTACAAAATTACAAGGTGACTGAGTCACACATAACCAAATTTCATTGCACAACTCTACCTTGGATCATTCTACTCATCTCCATATCTGTAGTCACTATCTTGTCCCATTTGGGAAGGCACCATCATCTATCCATGGACTTGATAATCATTTCCAAGTTGGTTCTCTTCCTTCCACTCTTGCCATTGCCACTCTACCTTCTCCAGAATCTTTCCAGAAAGATCTTAACATTTTCCTTAAAACCCTTCAGTGACTATTAATGGGTACAGGGTTTCAATTTGGGAAGATTAAAATGCTCTAGAATAGGTTCAGATGGTACTTGTACAACCTTGTGAACACCACTGAATTTCACTTTAATTTTTTATATTATATGCATTTCACCTCAATCACTAAAAAAAAAAAAAAGGAAAATAAAAACTCTTCATAGCTCTCCATTGCCCTTAAAATCCAAAGTCCACAGCATGGCCCAATATGTCTGGCCTAATGGAGCTCTAATTTACATCTCTGCAGCCTCATTCCACCCCGACTCTTGGCTTTCCAGCAACAATTCAGTTTCCAAAAGCCCAACTCTTTCTGGCCATCACACACAGACTCCCCACCTGCCCTTAAGGTATTAATTTTAAAAGAATTCTCTCATACAAGACTGCCCTAACTACTTTACCCTCATTGTATCCTTTCAGAAAAACTTTTTTCCTAAGTACTTATCATGAGTTTCAATTATATAATTATTTTTGTGTTTGTCTGATGTCCTTTCCAATAAACTGTGGACTCCCATGAAGACAGGAATAATGATTATTTTGCTCACCACTGTGTTCCCAGCACCTAGTGTGAACTTGGCACAATAAAAACCTATTCATTTGGCACAATGAATATCTAGGATGCTTTTCTTTAAAAACATAAAATCTCTACCACAGGATATATGTATAAAGCTAGGCCACAATATTATTTGAGAGTTAAAGCATACATGTCAAAAATAATACCCTAATAACTGAATGAGAAAATTAGAGGCTACTTAGGGTCAATTCAATACACTATATATAGAGTGCCTCAACTAATACACAGAAAACAACTTCTCTAATTTCCAACACACCTGCTTTGCGTTGACAGAATCGAGTCCGCAATGACCAAGAAAGTTCCACTGAAAAACTTTCTCCTCATGTCAGTATAACATTACTGAGTAATAAGGAAACAAACTGTACCTTTCTGCAGAAAGGTGTAGTATTGAAATGGGCAAATGACTAGGCTGTGGGAGGATGTTGAGAGAAACTGTTGGCTATTCTCATGCAGGCACTTTTTGAAGAAAATTGCACAGAGCACTACCCCGGGGGGGGGGGGGGGAAGGACCCCAAGCTCAGTCAGTTCTGAGAAGAAAAAAGGAAAAAAAATTCTTAAGAGCAAGTATAATTGGAGCTTTGTTCCAAAACAAACTGATATTCAGTGATTATAAGTGTGCAAGTGATTTATTTTTCCCAATCTTGTGCTTGTATTACCTAGAATCCTAATTTTTCCATGAAGCTGAAGTGTGTCTTAATTAGTTGCCTTGAAGCTTATGCCCATTTAAAATAAGCTTATTTATTTTCCTTTGTCAGGTCACTGAAAGCTGCCCAAACCACAATTCTCCAGCCCAACACACACCACGTCTTATCATGGAGAGAGAGCAGAGACAACCGAGTAGGCTTACAGGCAGGTTCCAAAAAGATCTCTCTGTTCATAACTGTGTGCACCAGTCCACAAAACATTCCCCAGCCCTGTTTCCACTGCAAGGGCAGGAGAACACATTTACTACCCAACGCCACAGGCTATTTTTCAATACTTAAATTCTTCTTTTGCCAAAGCCTTGGATTTCCCAGGTCCCAGGTCTGTAGGGCTGGTGGTGATTTGCATGGCTGGTAATTTTAAAAATGTTCCCATATGCGCTGCAATGCCTGAAGGTACTGCTTCTGGCATCTAAGCACCTCAGATGGTTCCTGTGCCCTTTTAGACATCCCCATTGAAAATATCTTTAAACCTTGTTTTCTGGATAGAGGTTCCAGCTTCCTATTCTCTGTGCTTGGCGGGATCCCTGGAGAAAGGGTGAAGCTTCTATAGGACTGATATGATTACCAACCAAGGAGACTGCTTTCTAGCAGGAGAGAAGCCCAAGCAGTCTGAGGATTCCAAGCTGCTCTTCTGTGGCCACTACCTTAAAGCAGTGTGAGTGTGACCACCATGACGGCCCTGGCTTTGCTTCCTCTGATGTGCTTTTGTAATTTGCTTTATACTTGAAAGGGCCACTTGAGTACCATTCCCTTCCTCCAAAGCATTCCTTTCAATGTTCTTCCTGTTGTTTTGTTATAGGACCACATATACTTCTATAGGAGATGAGGAGGTGGAGAAGTCTAGTAATACATTTTTAAAGAGCATACTGATGTGAAATAAAAACACAATTAAGCCCTTCTGGAGCAAAGATAGGACCTATAAGCCAGAGCACATTCAGGAGTGAGTCATGAGATCACTATGTTAATATGTTAAAGATACCACACAAAGAGAAGAGGCAGATAATCAGATAGGGAAGGTTAGCAAATGAAGGGTTAAAAGATAAAATGATAAGAATACTGATAAGATTGCCAAAAGGCTAAATATATTTGACAAAAGGAAATTGCTGCTTGGAAAGTCAGAGATTAGAAGGGAATGAAGAGTCAGTAAAGGGATGGAGATTCCTGGGACCAGGTGAGATTATAAATGTAGTTGAGGAACTGTGGAATGTCTAACTAGGAGCACAGAAATCTCTTCAAGTCTTTCCCACTGGGAGAATGAATAAAGAAGTGGTTACTCAGCTGATGGAGGCACAGAGAGTCTGACACTAGACAGTGAGGTAATCCAGAGATTAGTAAGAGCACAAAGTCACCCCCTCTCTCAGGCTGAAGAGACAAAAGTGGGGGGGGGGTTAGGTTCTGGGTCATGCATGGTCTCCAGAGAGTAGCTAGAACCATGTTCTAGCAAGACTGAAGTATGCTACAGAGAAAGGATTCCTGCCACCAGCGATGTTGCCCAGAAATAAGGAAAAGGAAAAAATGTCTTGCTGTCTCCCACCAGTGCCTTCCAGGGGCCAACACAGCAAGCCAGCTGATACAGAAATCTGGGGAAGCAGCTTTTAGGAGTGAGCCCCGGCACGACCAGAAAGGAAGAGGGAAGGGCAAGGGAGGCTGTGCCCAGCACAAGAAGGATAGAAAGCTGCTCTGAGAAGAGGGGTTACAGTGAGCTTTTGTGACCAAGCTGTTTCTATTGCAAAAACCAAACTTTAAAGGTCTGCTCTTTGCCATGTGACATTCAGACAGAAGTAAACAAAGCAGAAACCCTACCCTGGGTAGCAGCCCACTGACTGTTGTCCAGGTTCAGGCAGTACCTGAGGCTGCTCTGCAGAATCAAAATTGTCTTATTCTATATTGACTTTCTTTAGTTACAGCTAACTTAGGCCTAGCCCATAAAAATGAGCAGGGTAGGATGTGAAAGGAAATATATTAAGAGTTATATACATGTATGCTTGTACCACATTGAACCTATGAGGTATAATTGCAATGTGCTAATAATTATTAAAAATAAATTTATAAGTATCATAAATATTGCATACAAGTAAAATGCATGCCAGATACAAACAAATGAGTACAAGTAAAAGTTGGGAAATCTGAACAAGATTGGTGGACGGTATCAATGTCTACATTCTGGTTATAATACTATACAATAATTTTTACAAGGTATTATCTGAGGGGGGGGGGCTGAAAAAAGCATACTCAGAATCTCTGTATTATTTCTTACAACTACATGTAAATCCACAATTATCTCAAAAATAAAAAATGTAATTAAAAAAATATTGCTGGATATGGTGGTACACACGGGTAATCCCAGCAACCTGGGAGCTGAAGCAGGAGAATCAAGTTTGAGGCTAGCCTGGGCAATTTAGTGAGACGCTATCTCAAAACAAAATTAAAAGCCGGGCATGGTGCAATCCCAGTACTTGTAAGACTGAGACAGAAGCATCGCAGGTTCACGGCCCATTTCAACAACTTAGCAAGGCCCTCCACAACTTAGTAAGACCCTGTTTCAAAATAAAATAGGGTTGGTGGCAGAGCTCAAAGATTGAATGCCCGTGGGTTCAATCCCCAGTACCAAAAATACATAAATAAAAAGGTGTGGGGGGTGTGGCTCAATAGTACAATGCCCCAGGTTCAATCCCTAGTACCACAATATACAAAAATAAACACTTAAAAATAAGGATGGGCAGGGAGTTTATAATCAGGAAAAATTGTCACATACAATAAAATGACTTTAGGAAGATAATTTTCACAATTACCCTACACCAAAATGTTTAAGCTGGCATGAATTTCACAGGCTTTCATATCTAAATTGGACCAATATTCATCTACCCAGTCCTTACCACCATTGATCCACTGCCAAAAGCAACTATACCTGAACCTCTTTCAAAGCAATTCCCATGAAAACTTTACATTAAGTAAAAAGGAGGCAAAGCCAGATGCATTTCTATTTGCTCTACTTTTCATTTCTTTTACACCACAGGCAAGTATTAATTTTTATAGCAAGACTGCAAGTAGTAAAGGGCAAAACAACAAAATCAAGAGCTAAAAACATAAGGAAAACCTCTTAGGCATACCCCAAATGAGTATGCCCACATATGTGCATAATAGCTCACATTACCCAGGCCTCTTCCTTTTCACTGTGTCTCACCCACAGTTTCCCTGGCCTCTCTTTATGTTTTTTACAGTCATGGCTCTTTGTTCTTGCTATTATCCAAAGCCCAGGAAACTCTTTGCTGACCTAGTCTACAATTTCTCATCATTTGGCCTTTTTGTCATTGACTCAATGCTACTTTTACAAAAGTACAATGGTGTCAGGTTACTCTTGTTTGATTATTCAGTCTTCCCATTTCTGACCATAGGCAGAGCCAGAATATTAGCATTCATACTAATACTAATTAGAAGGCTGCCTTATCTTTTTTCATATCACCTAACAAGCTTTAACTTGCTCATTTCATAATTAAGCATTTAATTGAAAACAGCTCTCTTTATGAATGTATGCTTTCTTTCTCCCACTCTCTGTACCCCTTGATCTTTTTTGGAGCTGGACTAAGAACTGGCAGGAGGAATTGCAGTGAAAGGTCTGGCATGATGACAGAACAGGAGGAAAAAGCCAGCCCCACCCCCAGCCACCACTTATTCACTTAGCTAAAATACAGGCTATCAGAGCAGCAGGGAAAACAATAGATATAAGTGCATAGAGATTCACTCTAGGTCTTCCAAAAACTGATGGTAGATGAAAATCATTTCTTGGCCATGAGCAAAGGGAAACAAAATTACTATTCATCACAAAATGGACATGCATCACAGATATATCTCCAACTCTCTCCTTCTCTACAACTTCACAAATCCTTCCTGTAAAATATAACTTTCTTCTTTAATGATCTGGTAGTGAATTATTTATATTCTTCAATTTATCTTTCCTTCTTCTTTTATTTATGCCCAGAGCTTAACTCTAGAAAGCCTGACTGAGATAATGGGCAAGACAGAGGATTCTCAGTCCTTCCTAGGGTGTCGAGTCTAATGGGTATGGCAAGGCAGGGAGAAGGGCTGAAATCTCCTCTTTGGAATGGCAGTGAGTCGAATGATCAAATATCACAGGCATCTATGTTATGCCATTTTTCTCTGGACAGCATTTTATCAAAATCCACCTCAAATCCTTTCCTGCCTCTCCATCCCCAAGGCTACTGCCTTACCTGAAGTGCTGTATCACTGCCTGCCTGGGCAGTGCCACCTCCTGGCTGGTCTCCATGGCCCCAGTTTTTCTTCCATCAAACCACTCCCCACACATCTGCCAGAGTGATTTCTCTAAGCTTTAAATTTAATGTGGCGATTCCTTCACCTAAATTTTTCAGTAGTTCTCTATTACTTGAGACTGGGTCTCCCAAACTTGCATTGTTATGAAAAGTAAAAGCAGATTCTGCCATACCTCATATTAAATTTCCTTGGAAGCAGACCTTGAGGCAGAATTAGAGTGAAATTTACTTATCTGGGAGGGAATCCTAAGAAATACTCATAGAGAAGTAGGAAGGGAGCCAGGCATGGTGGTGCACGCTTGTAATCCCAGCATTCGGGAGGCTGAGACCGGAGGATCCAGGTTCACGGCCAGCCTCAGCTACTTAGTGTGGCCCTCCGCAACTTAGTGAAACCCTGTTTCAAAATAAAGAATAAAAAATAGGGCTGGGGGTATAGCTCAGAGGTAGAATGCCCCTGAGTTCAATCCCCAGTACCACAAAAAAAAAAAGAGAGAGAGAAGTAGGAAGGGTAATAGTCACTGAAGCATATGCCAACAGACTTCCCCTGTGGGTCACTGAGGATCACTTTTATGGGAGGGCTCTGGGACATGGAATATATATTCTCAGAGTTACCTTACTGCACTCAAAGCTCAAGGATGCTAGGCTCTCTTTTGTCATGACTGAGGTCAACACCTAAGGCCATTAACTGTACTGTACTATCAAGCTCTCCCATGAGAGAGAAAGCCTTCAGGTGAAGAATAGGAGATGCTCACGTAAGAATTCTGTAGGCATGCACTGGAGTGGGGAGTGTTGGGGCATATGAATACAAAACTGACTGTGCCTACTCTGCTAGACCATGTCCCTAAAGATTCCCATACAGTGGATCTTGGGTGAGCTCTGGAGATTAGTATTGTATCAAGTACCTCATGGGATTCCTATAAATGGGCAGATTTGAGAGAAGCTGACCAATCTCATTCAGTTCAAAGCCTTTGGCATGCCCTGCCAGGTCTTGTGTGATCTGTCCTGCTCTCCATGGTAACTGGCCCCAAGCACAAACTTATCAAGCCACAATGAATTCATGCACTTCACTGGGAGCAGTGCATTCTCTTCTGTGAGTAGAAACTGTGTCTTAAGAAACTTTGCGATCCCCAGAGCCAAATACAGTATCATTCATATAGTGAATGTTTAATATATGTTTGTTGAAATAATAATCCCAAAAGGAAATGGTATGGTATTATTTAAGTGGGATTGGAAAGTTACCTAGATAAAACAATTAATTATCCCTAAGTAACAAAATAGTATGTACAGTTTTACCAAATATTTTTAAACAAATATATATTGATCACCTATTATATGTAAGACAATCTCTCCAGAAAAGTACAGGTTGAGTATTCCTTATTCAGAATGCTTGGAACCAAAAGTGTTTTGAATTTCAGAGTTTGGAATATTTACATTTACATAATAAGATATCTTGAGGATGGGCCCCAAGCCTGAACATAAAATTCACTTATGTTTCATATACACCTTATACGATTATTTTTAGCGTGCCTGTGTTTTGACTAGCCACACCAGTTCAGGCGTGGAACTTTATGCTTGCAGCATTATGTCAGTGTTCAAAAAGTTTCATATTCTGGATTTCACACTTTTGGATTAGGGATGCCCAACTTGCACTTTCACCAGCTTTATTTTAACAAAGATGTATAAATAAAACCCTACAAAGGAGATAAACACCTAGGCAGCAGTGGAAAGGGAAAGGTAAGAGGAACTGGAAGCTACCTTGTGACCCTGTGGGGTTGTCTGCAGAGATGCTGCCACTCTCCAGCTACATCACAAAGATGCAGCAAGATAAAAAAAGGTCTTTTGGGGGGGTGGGCAAGGTACTGGGGATCAAATTCAGGGGCATTCTACCTCTAAGCTATACCCTTAGCCTTATTTTATTATTTTATTTTGAAACAGGGTCTCACTAAGTTGCAGAGGGCCTCACCAAGTTGTTGAGGCTGGACACGGACCTGCGATCCTCCTGTCTCAGCCTACCAAGTCCTAGGATTACAATTGCACACCACTATGCCTTTGCTGAAGGCACCAAACACCTAGGATTATTATTTCTTCTAATGACCAAAACTTTGGCACCTGGGATCCATAGGTTGATTTTGGGCTCTATTGCTTAAGTGCACAATGGTTTCTAAGGTTTTCTAGATGCTCCAAGGTGATGTGTAAAGGAGGCCAGAGCACAGGCTCTGGCCACTTGCAGTCATTAAAGACTTCATCCGTGGTTTTTCTCCCACTGTTTGGAATGTTAACCACAGCACCTTGGCCACATTCCAGTGTGGATAATTACACTGGGGCCAGCAAACTTCACCCTCCAGCGCCAACTAAATAAAGTATTCCTTTGGACCAGCTGCCATAACCTTTGTTATGCTGCTGTGGGCTATTAAAGAGGTATTCTATACTTGAGATGGCTATATTTGTGAAAAATCAATAGCCCCGGTATAACTTTCTACACTGATAAGAGGTACATTCCGAAATATCACTGGCTACAGTAACTATTCTGACTTTTTTATACCAAAATAATTAGAAAATGACAGTAATTTCTTCTCCATTCTCTAAGCTTTCATTTTCACACAGATAGACTGAAGTATTAGCATCATTACACAGAAGGGAGGAAATTTGCATTAATTCCACAAAGGATATATTGAGTCTCTACCATATGTGATGATCTGCTGTAGGTACTAAGCACTACTCTGGGAACCGTGGGTGGGTTATACTGTCAACATAAATATGAATGTTTTCTAAGAGGAATAAATAAATTTGATTCTTCTATGCTCCTGTACTTCTGAAAATCTGACTACATGGTGTTTAAATACGACCACACACAGATCTCCCAATAAAATACTATCTCTGTCCACCCTTAAATTAGAATCTACAGTTTCATATATATGTATATATATAAGAATCTTAAGTTTTATATATGTATGTGAGTGTGCACAGAAGTAAATGTATATCTAAGAATGAGAAAATATGGTTTCCTGGCCAGCCTGGAGGGTAGCAAATGGGATCCTGTTTATATATTTATTTGTTTGCTTGTTTTTAGCAATCATCCTATTTGGGTTACTGAAAGTTTACAGGTTATAAGAGCAGAAGCTGACATAAGAAAATTGAAAATGTAAATATCTCTTGTTTAAAGCTTCTCTTTACTGTATGAAAAAACACAAATCAAGTCCAATAGTATTCTATCATGAGGATGAAAACAGCAAAAACAAAGAAGTATTGTGTATGTGTTTGCATACATACATATATGCATACATGTGTGTTTGTGTGTGTATGTGTGTGTGTGTGTGTGTGTATATATATATATATTATCTTGTACAAGAAAATAGGAGAGGGAAGTTGACAAAATTTCAAGATTCCTGTGGATTAAATGTATGAACTATTGAATATTTCACATCATACTATGCAAATGAATACAGAAGAGGTTCCGATTTGTTTTAAATAACCTTGAAATTCACATTAACCCCCAGAGGTTCCAAAACAAATATTTGTCCTGGGGACTATATCCAGATAGTAAAAAATGTTTTGTCTTTGTTGTTGTTGTTGTTATCAATGATGTTCACTTGAAATCTGCCAAATCATTATATTCTGTTTGAAAATCCTTCTAGCTAGAACAAGTTAATAGCAGGCTTCTAAAACTAGGTTAAACATGCTATAAATCAATTTATTCCCCACTACAAATCTGCTAAAGAGCATATTTTCTGGTGAAAATGGCTCTTCAATGGTACTTACTACTGTCACTATGTTGTTTCTCTAAACCGTCCACTCCAAATTTTTCTACATAAGTTATTGTATTAAAGTCAAATGCTTACTTTTGTCATAAATAATAAACAATGGAATATAGATTTGTTAAAATAGCATCACACATAGATTTTCTAAGTTTAGAAGAATGCATCACACATAGATTTTCTAAGTTTAGAAGAATTGTTTAAATTGTGCATATATAATCAAGTTTGCCGGCCAGTGATTCATTTGTTATCATTTTGGAGTTAAGAAACAATTTGCACTCTGACCTCTTTCAGAGACAGGTGACGCAAATGAGTATTATGCAACTCTCAGCAACCTAGTAAGACCCTGTTTCAAAACAAAAAAATAAAGAAAAGGACTGGGGTGTAGGTCAAAGGTGAAATGCCCTTAGGTTCAAAAGAGTGATTCATTAATAGAGTGTGATGGTGCACATCTCTAACCTCAGTACTTGGGAGGCTGAGACAGGAAGGCTGACAGGGTAGGGGGTGTTACAGGCTTGAGGATGGCCTCAACAACTTAGTGAGATTCTCAGCAACTTAGCAAGATGTTGTTTCAAATTTTAAAAATAAAGTAGGGCTGGAGGTGTGGCCAGGAGGTAGAACAGCCCTGGCTTCAGTCAAGATTTAAACTCTTGCAGGTAGGCAAACTGAGCAACATAGTTTTCAAACTCATCCCTTTTAAAAATTCACACACAGGAAAATATATTATTAAAGATTATCCAAAACTGTAAACAGCTACCAAAACAAGGAAATGGACTTCTTAGTATTGGGAAAGACTTTGGATTCATAGGATGTTCAGAGATTGAATGCAGAATATATTGTATACAATGCATCTAAGACCACAATCTAACCTAGTGTGTCAACATTGAATTTTCACTTGCAAGTATCACTGTACTTTCTAAGTATCTTTATTGTAATCTTGTTAAACTGTTTATGTAAATAAAGAATAAATAAAGGATAATTCAGGGAGGAAGTAGAGGAAATGACAAAACATTCTCCAGAGAAAGACATCCTGATATTAGCTCTGTCTCCAGGATTGAGACAAATCTCCCTGTGCCTCAGTGTCCCTTAAAATTAAAGAATTAAGCAAGAGCATCAATTTCTACCTTCCTTTTAGCAGTAAAAGCCTACCATTCATTTAGACATCAGAAACAACTCAAGTTTCTGGAATATCCTAAGAGCACCTGACAGCAGCAGCAGAAAATGTGCTTACAATGTTTAATGGCCATAAAGGGAAGAATTAGAAGGGTCTAAACAATTCTCTCAATTTTGTATTTTTCAGTTTATACTAGGCTTATGAGGGCGATTGAAATTAGATGCTTCATTTCATCCCACAATAAAAACATAATTCCTATTATAATAAAAAAATTTAATATTCTTTTAAAAACATCAAAAAAAAAAAAGAAATAGCTTCACCTTACTGAAATGAAACTTAGTAGATGTGCCTCATTTGGAGGGTTGCAATGCCTGGGCTACAGTGTGAGTATCAGGATGTGGAAGCAGCTGTCACTGCTTTGTTTTTCATTCACAGTAGGTGGTTGCCAGGCAACAAAATACTATTGTCTGTTTCCATGATCTATTGGCCAATTCTACTGGTGATAATGCTCTCTACAGTTTAAAACAGGGCCACCTTTTGGACAAAAAGAAATGAGCAAAAATTCTAAGGATGACAACAACATATATATGAATGCATTGCACCTTCGAATTATGTGTATAAATCTAAAACTATGTGCTGATATAAATGCATATATTTTGCATGTATGCATACCTGTATTGTGATTATATACATTCTTCTCCTATCTACAAACCTATCTAAGTTTGGTAGGCCCATAACTGGAATCCAAATCCCTGAGGGCAAATCAAGGCAAGAACTAGGGAAATGAAAGCACAGTAAGAATTATTTTCTCCACAGTAGCAATGATTTACAACTTGTCAGTTGTATCAAATCCTGTTCCTTGAATATGAAGTCCTCAAGTCAGAAAAGCAATTATGTCTACTTATATAATAATAAATGGAAAACCTTTATCATTTACTTTGGAGTCATCTAACGTATTAAATGTGTTCTTTTACTTATTATCATGTGCTACCAATGTGTAAAAAGAAATTCAAATAGTGTTGCTATTTACACCTAAGAATCTTAAAATTTATTCATCTTAAAAATAATTGAATTGTTCTCCCTGGAATAGCCTCATGTGATTCTCCACTTTGTTTTGATACAAGTCCCTGGGGAATAACAGTCATGCTATGTTATTCTTGCATATTTCACTACCTTACACAATAAAATAACTCAGTGTACTCAACATAAAGTTGTCAACATTAACTCGCATCTTAGCTATTTGTTTTGCATTGACATATCTCCTAAAGAAAAGAATTACAATATTCTTAGATGTACAGACACAACATCAAAACAGCCTGAAGGAATTAAAGCTTGAAAATGCTAGAGGCAATCACGCTTTGAAATGAAAGGAAATCAGTATCATTTATATGTATTTCTGCAAAGGCCCTAAATAATGCCAGAACAATCTGGATTTTACGCAATGCTCATTCGTCTTCTCTTACAATATTTCAAAAGCACTTTAACTTAACTATTTGATGCATCCCTCTGGAGGGGCCTTTCATTTTATGAAATTCATTACCATTTGCAAATCTGTATATTACAGAAATAATCAATATCCATTACGTGGATAGACATTATTACTAGAAAGTCTATGAAAAGCGCAACGCTAGCAAAACAAAAGCAAAGTGTGTTAATGAACGAACTTACTAGCCCAAATTACCACTCTTCCAGATAGCCATCTTCAACAGAACGCACCCAGCACAACCCCGCAAGGATTTCTCCTTCAATTTCACCCTACAAATGACCCACTTTCTTCTTCCTCAGCTTCTTCTTCCTAGCTCACCTGTGTCTCTCCTTCTCCAAGAATCAATTTCCTTTTCCCTTTCTCCACCTTTTCAGATCCCTTAAACACCCTTTATTACTTTCTCCAAACTCCCAGATTCAAATCCGCATCATCGTTTGCTATGAACCTCTCCAAGTGCACTTGTTTCCTGCATTCTCCTAGAACCGCTTTTAAAAAATCGCTAGCACCTAACAAACACAGTCTAAATTAAGGGGGGAAAAAATTAGGGTTACAAGCCAGTTTTGTATTTTTTTTTTAATGTCAGTGTAAGATCGAGGAAGAGAGAGTAAAGGAGAAAAGCTAGCGTATTTGAGAGGAGAGTGGCCAAGCGGCTATTTACTGCGGGATACAGGGATTTTTAAATTGTTGGACTTCCCCACCTGTCGACCCCGCTTCCCCATGTGCTCGCAGCGGGTTGACAACCACAACACTCCAGAACCACCCCCCTCCAAGAAGGAGGCGGGGTTACGCCTTCAGCCAATCAGGACTCGCGATCCCCGGGTGTCCAACCTATGGGGTGGCCGTGGCTGTGCAGGGGGAGGACGTGGGGTGGTCCGGGAGGGGCCGCGTCCGTGGGAGGCGTGCACGTGTCCAGAGAGGCGGGGAACCCGCGGGCGTCCAGCTGCCAAGGTGCAGACTCTGCACCCTGGCAGCCTCCTAGTCCAGCTGCCCAGTGCCTCCTTTGCTTTGAGCTGGGCCAGAGAGGGCGCGCTCCTGCCAAGGAAGACCTGTCCAAGGTGTCCAGTTCCCCCACGAGAGGGGACTATCACAAATAACAACAATAGTACCAAGCGGAGAGAGGAAAGTTTCCGGTCCGCACCAGAGCAGAGTCCGCCTAGGCAGGGAGGAAATGGGATGCAGGGCGGGAGGTGACAATCTGGAAAGCAAACGGCAGCAGGAGGGTTGCGCGAGCAGGACAGGGTCCCCGGTGCGGTGCCGGGGGCTGCCAGCGGCGGGGTGCGCTGTCCAAGGTGCAGGGAGGTGGTTGGCGCGCGGCGGGCGCGGATCCCGGAGCCGACACCGGCTGGCGGGCGGCGAAGAAAGCGGAGAACAGCTGTCTGGGGCGCCGGGCACCCCGGTTTGTAAAAGTGATGGAGCTCGAGCTGGGGTACGGCGAGGAAGAGCGGGAGGGGCCCACAGACGCCCCACGCTTCCATGCACCGCTCTTCACCAGCCTCACCTCTGGCTCCACTCCCCTCCCCCCTCGCCCACTCCCCTTCCCAGCCTCGGATCCGTGCGGCGGCGGGGGCGGGACCGGGGATCCCCGGCTTGCTCACAGCCCGGACGCCCCAGGGATGCTGCGGGCCGCCGAGCAGCTTACCTGGGGCCGCGGTCCCGGGAGCCGAGGCAGCCCGACGCGCGGAGCCGATTGCCGGGCGCGGCGCGGCTCCTCCTCGCCTCGGCGTCCTCCTCCTTCTCCGCTTCTCCCGGACTCCGTCCCGGGCTCGAAGCTGCCAGATCGGGCCGAGCTGCAGCCGCCGTTCCCTCCGCGGTCGCCGCCGCCGCTGCCGCAGACAGAGGACGCCCCGTGGCGGCTGGAAGCCTGTGTGAGTAGCGGCGCCCGGGAGAGTGGGATCTGCTTAGGGGCGCTGGAGACTCCGCGGCTCGGGGCGCGCGGGCGTGCGCACGCGCGCCTGCGAGTGTGAATGTGTGTGTGTGCGCGCGCGCGCGCCCACGGGGTGGGGGAGTCGCCGGGCGGGGGGAGAGGCTGAGGGATGCTCTTAGGGACTGAGGCAAAATTCTTCGCTCCCGGAAATCCGTAAAGCCGGGGAAGTAGGATCGAACGACTGTCTCGCCGGGAAGAGCTGCCCGCCGGGTGGCGACAGAAGAGAAAGAGGAGGCAGCGCGGCGCGCTCCGACTCCCGACGCGAGCCGAGAGGAGCCCAGCCCAGCGCGCAGCCACCGATGCGGCAGAAGTAGCGCCAGTAGCCCACGATAGCGCGACCCGCTCTGGGGAAGGGCGCAGGCAGCTCGCTCCTGTCACCGCGAGGTTGGGTCTTCTTGCCTGGGCGCTGAGGACCCAGACAGGGACCCCGCGGTTGCCATGGCGACCTTGGAGGCGCCGGGCCCGTTGAGGGGCAGAGCCAGGAGCCGGGCCCACGTGGCGGGCTCCAGGCTGGAGGCGGCCCGGGCGAGGGCTGCGGGCTTAGGGTGAGTGCTCGGCGGAATCCTACGGACCAGCACAGCCTTCCTTCTGACTTGAGCAGAGTGTGCGGGTTGGGAGGCCCGAAGGTGCCTTGGCCGTCGTTGAGACCACTCTAGGTCCTCCTTGGAAACACTCTTAAGTTAGGCACTTCCCAAGTACAAGTGCGGGCCTTGTCTTTGTTAGGATTCCGCTAACTGTGCAGGCATCCAAGCACAGCCTATTTCAGGTCAGGCTTCCCTACTCCCTCGTTCATACTAAGCACATTGTCATATCTCAGAAGTCCTGCTTCCTAAAAGATATATCCTCCTAACGGTGTACTTTTCCACGCTGATTTTAAATTCTGAGAGTAATTTTATTCACCTGAGAATTTCTTCAAGGGTCATAAGGTCGGGATAATACTTGAAATGCCCTTCTGGGTAGGAATCTCGGGGTAGGAATCTGTTTCTGTTACTTTTGTGTGCCCTCCAGTACTTAGCACAGTACCACTGAACACTGCGTGTTCGCTGTAAATGTTGAATGAATAGTATTGTTTTCTAGCTTCACATATCCCGAAGGCAAAGACTTGGATGCTGGGAAAATCGTTACCATCCCACTAGGTTTGCTTGATTTTAACTTATGCCATTTCCCTGTGTGTGGCTATTTTCCCCTCTGGCAGTCAGAGCCCCAGTGCAAAAAAAGAAAATAGAGAAAATTGACCCACTGTGCAACCTTACCGAAGGATGCTCATAAAGAGCACTCAGAAGGGAACCCAATGGGATACTTTGGGTCTGAGAAGGCTAAAAACTGCTTTATTTAGGGCTTGGGGGAAGCCTAGCTTCTCAAAATGCTGAAGTCACCTTTCATTAGCAGTTCATATAGTTTGGACCAGAGGATAGGAAAAGAGTTTTAAGAGAAATGCACATATCTAATAGCTTGTCAGTTACCAGCTTTTCTCCTATAAAGAGCAGTGCTTTTAGACACCTGTCAATATATGTAGGGGCACCCCAGCTGCTAATTCAGCTGTAGCACCAAGCTCATTTCCTTCAACCTTGGTATTTCTACAATCATCTTCTTAGAAGTCAAAGTCCTTAATTTCACATTCCATGCTAAATTTCAATTCCTTTGAACTCAGGCTCTTCAGTGAGCTGCTTCTCTCTCCACTCATGATAACACAGCTGTGAAATGTAACTGAAATAAAGTGAAAATTAAAATGGATTTATTTGGGTGCATCCAAATAAATCCATTTTGTGCTATCTAGTAGGGGTCCCTTTAAATGACTTCTCCACTGTCACTCAATTTACAATCTTCTTAGAAGACATTTGTTTTGATATTAGAAGCCCTATGCTTTTATTGTTGTTGTTATGTTGAAAACTTAGATCTTTAAAATTTTTACTTGATAGGAAGCTCTAAAACTTGTAGAAGCAGAAAACATTTACCCAAAATGGACCCTTGACTGCCAACCTATATAAAATAGGTCAGAGTTAACTTTAAAGTTTTGTTTTCCTTAGAGAGTTGCTTTTAGTTGGCATGGTAATGCACATCCATAATCCCAGCTACACAAAAGGCTGAGTCAGAGGGGTCACAAATTTGAGGTCAACATGGGTAGTTTAGTGAGACCTTGCCTCAAAATAAAATGAAAAGGATTGGGTAGAGACCCCATGGGTTCAATCCCCAGTACTTGGGGAATTGAAGTTTTTAGGGTTTCAACTGCTTCTCAAAGTGCTTGTCTTACTTGCTGGAAGAATGTTAGGAAGCTGTAACTTCTCTGATGGTACCAAAGAGAGCTGTCTTATCCTTATAAAAATAAATATTTATAAGAAGCCAAAATGTTTCAAAATAAGAATGTAGACATACAGCAGTGGGAATTGATGTTAATTTTAGAGATAAACCATAGAAATGTAAAAGAAAAACAGTGAAAAGAAAGAACAACAACATAAAGTATATAGTATTTCTGACCCACTTAAAGATAAAAGTTTGGAGGAGCAACTAGCGTTAAAATGTTATCAGCTCATAGATTCCCATGCTACTTAAATGCTAGATAATAGTAAAATGTATAGCTGAGAGATTGCTTTTTATGCAATTATCAGTTGGACTGAGAATCAATAGCATATTTCTAAAGGTCCTATTTTTTCATCCTAAAAAGGGAATCTTCCTTAAAGTAACTGCTTGCTTTAATTTGCAACAGTGCAATAAACTAGTCAAACATTAACTTTCTCAAAAACACAGGATTGTGAAGGGGTGGAGTGTGTGGAGTAACACTTTAAGCTGATTTGATCACATCTAAGCAATCTATTCTGTCAGTCTAAATTAAAAAAAAAAAAAAAAAAAAAGCTTTCCACCTGCAAAAATTGTTAAATTTAAGCTGTGAGATGTACCATGAATTCCAAAGTCAACTCCTCATGCTGGGAGCAGATTGCCCCAAATTCTTTAAAGTGAGAAGGCAGAAACCGTTAGCTGAAATGCTGCTGTGGATTTTAGTAGCTGTGAGCAGACATAAGGATACAGGTAATTTCCCCCATAATTAGGTCCCAGATCACTTAGTCCATTAGAGTTTTAAATGATAAAAAAAAAAAAACACACCATGACCTCCACCTAGAATCAAAGTGCCAAATCAGTACAGAGGAGAGCCCAGAACGAACAAGGAGCAATCTCAAGTCACCTTCTTTGTATTCATATTGTAATACATTGCATTGGTACAGATACTCCTTAGGACAACTTAATTCTGACAAGATGTCAGATAGCTTCAAGAAGGTAAAAAATCATAAAGTTATCATTGACCCTAAAGAAACTAGACACACTTTCTTTCTCAGCCATCAGTGCTGACAATTGGGGGTGGGGTGCAAAGGTGGTATGTTAGATACTAGTGGTTCTAATGGTTTATAGAGTTGTGAATTTCCTAGAAACTGAAGAAAGTTATGGATCCAGGAAAATGAATATTTATAAATGTACAAAACAATTTTGAATAAAATTTTAGGGAGTTAAGGGAAGATCCTTGGGGCTCAGGGTAAAAACTCTGCCTCATATAGATCCTTTGTACACTGACATTTTATGACTAAAGAAAATGAGTAAATGGATTTACTAATATCCTCACTTCTATTTTTAATCTAATAATTTGGTTGTCAACACAAAGAAAATGCAAAACCAAACCAGTAAACCAAACAGTAGTTATTGAATACTTACTTTATAACCAGTTCTGCTCTTCATGTTGAGTATGTTACTAATAAAGTATAAAATATAATCTGTCTCTGCCTTTCAGGACTCTACAGTTTAACTATCATTATTTTTAGGAACCAAAGAGTGGACATAGGCAAAACTTACTACTTTGATCAGGTATAATAAACTTGATTTTGAATTACTGTAAGACTGAATGAAGCCATTTATTAAATAAGTAAACCATTTTAGTGAGAATTGATTATTCTAGCCAATATCTACATGCAATTTTCACATTCATACTCCCTTGTAGTAATAATTTAGATTATCACCTGTTAAATAGTGTAAAAGGCTAGTTTATTGTTATACTATGAATTTAAAATTGAGGATATGAAGAAAATTATTAAGGAAGAATGGACTATGTTGAAAATAGTAGCCATGGATTACCTGTCCCTGGGAATCCCTGGGCAGAGTGGAATAGATTAAAATATGTTAGAGCTTATATTCAGCCCATCAAAGAATTGTAGGGCTGTCCATGTATGTTGAAATATCTATATCTACAAAGATCCAGCAATAAATGGAATAACTTTAATATAACACTTTATTATCCTCTTTAAATTTCTTAATTTTTGCCTTCTCATTTTCTTTTTACTTATTAACACACAAATATTTTGGTTAATATAACTTTTTAAAATGCAACTTCTTTAATCAATTCATGATAAAATTATAAAGAGTTGAAAAGCAATAATCCAGGAAACAAAATTTTCAGTCCTTAGAAACAGTATTACATGGATTCTCTTCCACTTACAGGGTGGCATTGGCATAAAGCCAGTTAACTAATTAGAGCCGTTGAAAGCCCAAGCATGAACACTTTACATAACCTGCCTCTCTGTAAGCCTCAGAGGCTTCATGTAGAAAACAAGGACTGTATGTCAGTCATACCATCTGACTTTTTCAGAGGCAGTCTTAGTGTAGCATGAAAATATCACAAGACACTAAATCAAAAGATCCGAGTCCAAATCCAAGTCCAGCTAATGGCATGCTACATAACCCTGGACACCTCATTTACTGAACTTCAGTTGTTACACCTGTGAAACATGGATAACAACACCTACCTCATTGATTTGTTAAGAAAATTACATGAAGTAACATGAGAAAGGGCTGCTGGCATTGTAGAATCTTGGATCTAAATCAAGAGTGTATGGCAGAAAATTGAAAGAGACACGAATGGGATGCCCCTGTAGAATTTCCGGAAACCTCTGTTAGATTGTAACATTGAACTAGGTTGATGATGCCTAGGAGTCCTTTCCAAGGATATTTTAAGAAAACCACAGGCAACCAAAAGTTGGCAGAAACTGACACATGCAGGAAATTGCAGATTCCATAATTCTAGAGGTGCTGTGATTCTATAAATTCTGCTGCAGTTGCAAAACCCAATCTTTTGTGTGTTCATTCATTTTTAATTAGTCCCTGTTTGGTTTTGTTTGTATGTGTTTCTTCTTTTTTGTAATGCAGATTCTGCTCCCCCAATGATGTTTTGCCCACTAATTTAGCTCTGTGAACATTCATTTGGCAGATTAATATCAACCATAAAAACTCCTTTTTTTTAAACAAAAATAGTTCACTGCCCTCACCACCACTCCTACCCTGCACTTAATTGTGAAAGCAGTGTATGTGCTCATTGAAGAAGAAAATGAACAATGCAAAAATGTATAAATAAAGAAAAAATCTCAGTAACACTACCTCTCAGGGACCAACCATAGTTACTATTTTGGTATATACCCTTCCAGACATGTCTAAAATATATATATATATATATACATATATATATATATATATATATATGTATATATATATATATATATATGTGTGTGTGTGTGTGTGTGTGTGTGTGTGTGTGTGTGTGTTACTTAAATCAAAATCCAGCCATTTGCATGCCATCATTTCAGCAAAAACAGTTATGCACTTTCACAAAAAGTGTGGTTTTCCTTTTCATTCATACTCTTTTCCAAGATGGGCTCTTTGCTCAGAAAATCCTTTGAAACAGCACTTTAACTGATCATCCTTGAAACTTCCATTTTTATTTCTCTACTTTCACCATTTCTAACAATGAGAACTTTTTAATGGCCCTTTAAATCTTTAACTTCACCTTGTGCTGATGTGTTCTGGAGTCACAGCCCTGCTCCTTGGCCTCTGGCCATTCTGTGGGTGCTTTGCATTACTTAACCTTCACCCCCAAAATGAGGTCCAGCTCTAACCTTGGATTTGGTCCTTCACTCCCTGATAGAGCAGAAAAGACTCTCTTGGTTTCAATAAATAACCAGAGTGTTCACTGGAGTGACCATCTATTAGTTTTGCAGAAACCTGGCCCAGAGGTGAAGAACTGTTCGAATTCATGTTTTCTGTCAATCACCATAGGCAAAATCTGAGGAATTTGTTTTATTTTGCTTTTAAGAGTCTATAAACAAGCTGGGTGTGTTGTCACACACCTTTAATCCCAATTACTTAGGAGGCTAAGGCAGGAGAATCCTAAATTCTAGGCCAGCCTGGGCAACTTAGGGAAGCTTTGACTCCAAATAAAAAATAAAAAAGGGCTGGGGATGTAGCTCAGTAATAGGTCATTCCTGGGTTCAACCCCAGTACTGAAAAAAAAAAAAAGTAAAAAAGAGAGAGAATCTATAAAGAATACAATTAATGCAAATGACAGGTAAAATTCCAATAGAATTTCCTACTTTTGCAGTTGAGTATGTGAAGTATTTTACCCAGGACACTATTATTATTAATGAAAACAAGGCCTATAATTTTACCAGGTTGCTAGTTGTATAAAGGGCAATAGCTTCCCAAGTAAAACAACCTCAAACCAGCCCATCTTACTCTGCAAATTTAAGAGACCTCTGGTGACTTTCTTAAAATGAAAACTAGAGAATTAATGGAAGGAAAAAGAGAGGGAGGGAGGGAAGGAGGGAGAAAGAGAGAGAAAAGGAAGAAAAAAAATAAGGTAGGATTATCTGTAGGAGTTCTCTGTAGACTACACATCCAACATTGTAAATTATGAAAGTTTTTAGTAAATAACTTGTCATTCTATATTGCAGCCCACATGAAGAAAATAATGAGATAATAAAATGTAACATGTAAGATGAACTAAATCTTGGAAATTGTATACATGGCATAACTATGCATAGGAAAGTTTTGATGAATACTAAATTGCAAAAGAAAAATTTAAGAATTGTTAGTGTGTCTGTAGCATTAATCAAAGGAGAGAGCCATTGTATTTAGCAAATCAGAGGATTTCATCAAGTAGAAAGGCAGCTTCTCATTGCACAAGATAATATGCTTCAGGTCTTTTCTGTGCTGGATGCTGCAAGTTTATTTGCACAGGTCCACTTTTGGATTGAGAAGTAGCCTTCCACAAGAAGAGATAACCAAAGTCTTTATTGAGATATGTCAAGTTTATAGTGCTGAATTGGAAAAGTGAAATTAGGGAAGGTACAGAAAACCTGAAACTGCAAGACAGGATGAAGCCAGCTATCCAGAACCAAATCTGTGAGGGCTGAGTGGCCACAGGAAGTGCTTCATGTGTGATACTTAGCTAAGATGAAGCCCAAAGAGTTCATTTCAATTTCCTTTACTCCATTTCTTTAAAAAATCTCTAAATGAATATAATACCATATTTGAATGGAATAGTTAAATGAAAACAAGCATAAAAATTTTTAACTTGAGCAGGGCATAGTGGCATATGCTTGTAATTCTAGTGCTTGAGAGACTGAGACAGGAGGATCATAGGTTCACAGCCAGCCTCAGCAACTTGTGAGGCCCTGTTTCAAAATAAAAAATAAAATAGGGCTGGCTGGGGTATAAATCAGATGTAGAATGCTCCTGGGTTTAATCCCCAGTACCCCCCCCCCCAATTAAAATTAATTATTTTGGTGGTAGTTCTGCTAAACTATGCTGTATATTCTTTAACTTAATCTTCACAAACCAGAGTTTCCAGAATGAATATTCTAGGCAAGCAAGGGAAAGTAAAAATACTAGATTTACCATCAGGTTGAGCTGGATTTGAATCTATGTCTATTACTCCCACAGTAGGCTTGAATACTAAGCCCCAGTATCCTTATTTAAAAATAATGAGAACTTAGTACCAACCTCTCAGGACTTTCTGCAAAGATGTAATAAGCCAGGTGCAGTGGCACACACCTGTAATCCCAGTACTTGGGAGGCTGACACAGGAGGATCACAGGTTCAAGGCCATCCTCAGTAACTTAGCAAGACTCTGTTTCAAAAATAAAAAAGGGCTGAGGATTTAGCTCTGAGGTAAAATGCTTCAGGGTTCAATTCCCAGTACCAAAAGGAAAAATAAATGAGTCAGTACCAAGCATTCTTTCCTTCTCTAATGTTGACATGGCCCTAAGGGATACTGGGGGTATATAGAGTTATCCTCCCTCTCCAACAAATAGACCCTTGAGGTTGCTGTCTGCTTTCTCTACATTTTTTCTAGATGTCTACTCTCACTTGTTTCTCAGTCTGACGTTTTATAACTGCTTCTCTGCTCAAAAGAGAACTCCATTGCATAAATTTGGAACATCTATTTTCCATTATAGATTTGCTCTTATTACACACTTCCCATGTCTAAGCTTCATTCTGAATAATCAAAGTCTTATTGAAATTTATTTTTTGGGCACATCAATATCTGACAAAGAACAGCCAAGCAGAAAAGGTACAAATCTTCCCTTCCTCCTTCCTGCTCAAATCCTCACCCGTCTATCACAGCATATAGCTTCCCTTGTAAATCATTTTCCTATGATGTCAGCTCATATGAAGCCATTCCTAAGGGCTGGAGCACTTCTCAATTTATTAAAAACTGCAAAAGTGTGGACCTAGTCCAGACTAAGAAGTTCTTCTCATTAAAGGCCTGTATCTTGTGTGACCCACCCTGAAACACCCAATGAGTTTCATATTACAAAAATCACAAGTTTATGGAAATAATTTATTTTTCACATTTAAAACAATCCAAGAAGCCGGGCGTGGTGGCGCACGCTTGTAATCCCAGCATTCGGGAGGCTGAGACCGGAGGATCCGGGTTCGCGGCCAGCCTCAGCTACCTAGTGAGGCACTCCGCAACTTAGTGAGACTCGGTTTCAAAATAAAGAATAAAAAATAGGGCTGGGGGTATAGCTCGGAGGTAGAATGCCCAGTTCAATCCCCAGTACCGCCAAAAAAAAAAAAAAAAAAAAAAAAAAAAAAAAAAAAAAAAAAAAAAAAAAAAAAAAAAAAAAAAAAAAAAAAAAAAAAAAAAAAAAAAAAAAAAAAAAAAAAAAAAAAAAAAAAAAAAAAAAAAAAAAAAAAAAAAAAAAAAAAAAAAAACAATCCAAGAGTAAAGTTTTTGAATGTGGAGTTTAGTTGGAGATTTTGTGCTTCTTAATCTGCTGCATGAGACATTTAATCAATATATAAATGGGAGTTTCCTGAAAATGAAAATACTATATTCAAAATAAGTTAAAAAGATAGTAGAATTGCCTTCTCCAAAGCTCTTTATAAATGAAAAGATAGTAGAATTGCTTTCTCTAAAGCTCTTTATAAAAAGCATTTGCATACAGTACTACCTAAAGCCAGACATCGGGGATCAGCCAAGTACCCTTCTATCTTGATGATTCTCTGATGCTATCGTATAGAAACTCCAGACTGTGATGTCCTTCTGATATGTATTGGTAGCATTATTTCATGAACATTTCATAGCTTTATTCCATGATAATTATAGAAGGAAATGGAAATTAGCCTTTAACAACAGCTTAGTGAGACAATCTAAATTTTAGGTTTCCAGAATGGAGACAGTAGTCCAGGAGAACAGAAATGAGATTTTGTTCTTATGGCAGTAAAATATCTTGTGTTAATGTTGAAGATCTTACTCTTATTGCAAAAGAAAAAAAAAGTAACTACAGCTGGGAAATGCTAGGCTACCCCAAGAGCTTTTGTAGTTACTGTCTTTTACCCTAACTTTGACAAAGGGGCCATATAGTAATCACTTCTTAGACTAGAAGACTTCTAGACTTCAAGGACATCATTGAAGTCTTGCTAATAACCATGCTTAATAATTTGAATATGTATGTGTTTTGTTCGCCTAGCCTTGTCATTAAAACAATGAGCTAGAATTCAGCTTAATTCTTGAAATTAAAATGTCAATTATGACTTCATCTTATTTTTCTCTAAAGCCATTTTCACCCTCTTTTCAAATTTCACTTACTATGATTACCTATAGCTAAATGAAAATAAAATAAGTATCTTAACAGTTTTAATAACTAGCGCATCAAGGCTCTATTTTGAGCATCCTAACAATGCTATGAAAGGAATAAGTACTACGGCCAGGTATGGTGTGTGGTACACGCCAGTCATCCCAGCACTTGGGAGGCTGAGGTAGGAGAATCACAGGTTTGAGGCCTATGTTAGCAACTTAGTGAGACCCTCTGCAATTTAGCAAGAGGCTCAGCAATTTAGCAAAGCCTGTTTCAAAATAGGAAAATAAAATTCTGCCAGGGGTATAGCTCAGAGGTAGAATGTCCTGGGTCAAGCCCAAGTATCCCCTCCACACACACACACACAACTCACCCATACACTTACACACAGAAGAACAAAGAAAGAAGAAAATAAAATATGTACTATACATCCGCAGAACCACAAACCATAATTAAACCCTTGCAGAGATATCTCTAAAGGAAGCAGTGTTGTCCTACAAGGACCATTTTATGAAACCCTTCTAATGACTTCATCACTCTGAAAACCAATGACATTGACTTGTAAATTCAAGAATATGAAGAGGGATATAAGAAACAATGCCTCAAAATTCAGCCTATGCTTTGAATTTTCTTTTAAATTTATTTTCAGAGTTCTTTTTTTTTTTTTTTTTTGGCGGTACTGGGGATTGAACTCAGGGGCATTCTACCTCCGAGCTATACCCCCAGCCTTATTTTTTATTCTTTATTTTGAAACCGAGTCTCACTAAGTTGCGGAGTGCCTCACTAGGTAGCTGAGGCTGGCCGCGAACTCGGATCCTCCAGTCTCAGCCTCCCGAATGCTGGGATTACAAGCGTGCGCCACCACGCCCGGCTCTAGAGTTCTTTCTTTTCCCAGACCATTATGATAGTGATTTATTTTAGATCATTGATTTATTTAAGTGAAGTAGAAAGCCTGGGTTTATGTCATGATTTTGGGCTTACTTAAGTCTTACTTTGAAAAAATTATTATGCCAACTCCTGTCCCAACTTTTTTAGCTCTAATTTTGAGATAATGATGGTGCCTATCTCACAGAGTTATTGTGATAATTAAGTGCTTCTCATTAAAATTTTATAAAATCTAAGGCATTGTGTAATGATAATATATTTGGGACATTGCTATAGTGACTACTATTTGAAATATTAAATTTTCAAAGCTAAATACTAATATTACAGTCAACAATAAGTTGAACTAGCTGACATATAGTTTACTGAGCAAAACATAGAGTCTGCTTGAAAAGTGATTTGCTGTTTATCTCATACCTACATCAATATCTCTCCATCAATGACTCAGTGAAGTGTAAATCAGGTAATAAGGTATGTAACACATTTGTGGGACTCATTTGCCCCATGTCTCACATTCTCTTCTTTCAACTCAGTTTCATTTTTAATCCTCTTACACTGTACTTCTTGTTCTACATGATATAAGCTACCATTTTTTTTTCATAATAAGCAAATATCCTAAGGACTATGAAAAATGCCCATAGCACTTTCCATCTAAGAAGTGCTTAGGCCTTCTATAAAGACATTAATGATCATCACAAAATTTTGTCTACTTTGAGCGCTTTCTCATTTTTTTTTTTATCATGCATGACTGCATAGTTTAAAAATCACAGGGCAGGAACTCTGTTTAATTCTATTTGTAAATCAGGGAAAGAGCATTGTTGTTTGATAAATGCCAAGAAGCAACAGCATCCATATGAGGTGAATAGGTGGAAAAATTACTTCTGTTTCTAGCAAGATGAAAAGAAAAATGGATACTTAACAATTAAAAAAAATCTTTCAAGGCATTCTCAAATTATTTATCTTGTTTTGTTAGAAAGCTAGATAGGACTGTTATCCCCAACCCCCACAACCACCACCATCATGGAGAAAAATGAGGGTCATAGATTAAAATGCCTTGTTCAAGATCCTGCAGCAAATAGCATGGCTAGAGGAGAACCCAAACCTGCAGTATCTTTACTCCATGTTCCTCTTAACCAGTGCTACAGGAACTTCATAGCAGTTGTCCTGATGGGTCTTGAACACGTCAAGAAACGCATCTATTTTGGTACCTTTGTATTATAGCACTTAACTTTTCCCCTACCCCTCAGCAAGTGCTTAGAAATAGTTATCTAATCAATCAATCAATCAATCAGTTCATCAATGTTATGGTGATCAAGTCAGCAGAACTCAAGAACACATTACTGAATCCATGATAAGTCCTGAAATCCTTGTCATTTAGGCTGCTGCTCAACCCATGAAAATCATTATATATTAGTAATCTTCAGTTTCATTTAGTGAAACTTGCAATGCCAATTTTCAACACTGCCTTCTAGTCCTATCATTCTCCCAACAAGTTGCTACTTCTCTTCATTCAGGTGCATAGCCACTTCTCTAACAGACTTAAACATAACCTGCAAGATGGGAGAGCCTCAACCTTTCATTTCATTAAGAAAATGTGTGATGTATTTACTTTTAAATTCTTCTGAGTTTCCCAGAAGCCAAGCACTGACAGGAGGACACACATGACTTAAAATGGAGAGTCTGCTATTCATGCCCTCTGTTCCTTCTAATGGTGTAGGAAAATTCTGAATCACTTGTGTGTTGCATGGAGCTTTGAAGGGCAGCAGGCACAAAAATTATATTTTGCAATAAAAGGGTTATGAATAGTTGAGAGTAGTGAAGAGAAAAGTGAGAACAATTGTGTGTTTTTCAGTGGCTTCTTTTCCTAGATGTGGCAGGAACCCATCAGTAATCGTATTAGCTATCCTAGATTTTGAAGGAGGGGCTCACATGTCAGTTGTTAGAAATGCTCTACAACTCTTGAACAAATGACAAATGAGAATGTGAATATTTGATGATTTGATGTGTGTACTTGCTTAGGTGCAATATCTTCAACATCCTTTCTATCTAAGCTATTGTTTAGTAGCATTTTACCTAAATATCTTCTCAAAATGTTTCATCAAGGAGCCAGTGGTTGAACCAATTGTCTCATTTCTCAGAACCATAAGCAATTCAAGAGACAACCAACTTTCCCTCGCCCATAAAGCCTCTCTCAAACACATGTATTTTTATATTACAGCTGAGCTCATGACGCTTGTTCCATTTTTAATTTTCCAGAAAAAATGACAAATGCATCATTCATCCACAAATGAATCATCATTTCTCTAGGAAGAAAAGCATATTTAAAATGACCTTATGATATGCTCTAATACCATTTTGAACAATTACAGAATATAAAACCCTGAATTCATTAACCCAGTTAGTATCAACATGTGGTAATTCAATTTTATTATCCCTTTAATAAAGTCATCTGAGAGTGTATGTACTTCTCCAACATTTCCTATCAAGATAGGTTTGAGGGACATGCAAAGAAAAAGACGAGAAAAGTGGTTTTCAAATCCTTATACCATGACCCTTAATTCTCCTTTATTCTTGTTTTTCCTCCCTCTTAATTTTCATATACTGATTAGTCACATATTGACTTGCATTTCTGAACAGGACAAAATAATATATACATATGTATATATGTATTTGTATAAATGTATAACATATGTATATAAAACAGAAGTAATATATGTATTATATAACCCACATGTATTTATACTAACTAAATTAACAAACCTAATTCTCTAAATAGCAGGAAATTTTATTTAAAGGAAAACATAGAAAAATACATGTTAGGCTTTACTTACCCAAGTGTTTGGGGGTTTGTTTTTGTTAACAGGAATAAACAAATGAGTAACATAGAAACAATACAATGAGCTCTTCAGTATTTTACTAAGTTTACAGATATATTTCACCTAACATTTTTCACAATGTTAATTTTTTTACATTTTAAATGCACAAATAGATGCGTTTCCAAGTAATTCTGTTATTTCTCTTAAAATGATCTTCAAAAATAATTATCAACAACTTATTATTGAAAATCCAGATTTTTCATATATTAAGTCATTTAGGGGCCCGCCTCTACTCTCAGCTAACTTTTAATCAGGTATTGAACATCCCCCACATGTTAGGCGATATGATAAAATACAGCAATCACTTCCTCTAGGGCATGTGTTATTATTCTCATTTTTTATAGGTGACAAAGCTCTGCTTCAGAAAGGTTAAATAAGTTCCCAAGGTAAGAATACTAATAAATGTTAGAATCTGTATAAGAATCCAAATCTGTCTTTGTCTAAAGCCTACTATGTTACTGTGTTCCTTTTGGTATATTAGATCATGTGGTCTCTCATATTCTGAAACTATAAATGTATGTTTATACAGATGTATTTATTTGCACACATAGGCAGAGTAGGATTCTTTCTTTTTTTCTTTTTTTTTTTGAAACAGGGTCTTGCTAAGTTGTTGAGGTTGGCCTCAGATCTACATTCCTCCCAAGTACTAGAATTATAGGCATGTGCCACCACACCCACGTGGACTCTTTCCTTTTAAAACTGGTTTGACATCCAAAAAGCAAAAGCAAATGCATGAATATACTAGCAGTGAGCTCCTGACATTTTGGCATATACCTGCCTTAGTTTTAACCTTTACAAAGTCTTAATTAGCATTGGGCCAACCTTGATAAATCATTGTTGCTCTTAGTAAAGTAAATATGATTAGTGAAGGAGACAGTTTCCCATTTTCTGCACCTGTAAAGAGTTGTGTCATCAAGTATAAAAGCTAACAGTAGATTTAATAAGCTATTTATTTCTATAATAAGAGAAACCCTTGTTATTCACTAGAAATAGACTGCATTTGGGGATACTATAATAGATGGAAGAAATAACAATTGAAATTCTGAATACATTAGAACCACAGCATCTTGCAGACCAATTAAAATTGACAGCCAAGTGAAGCAAATACACATGGATAAATATAGAAAATTCAAGTTGTTGTTAGGGTGGGTTTTTTTTTCTTTTCTCTTTACTATTTGGTATTTTTCTCCCTTTTGGATATTCCAGTTTATTTTGTTAATTTTTTTCTGCCTGGCTTCTGAATTTTAATTAAATTGAACACTGACAAATAATCAAATTTTAATTCAAAGAAAAATTCATTGGCACTTTGATGTATTTTGTGCCCTGATGTTGAGAAACTATCACTAACTAGAAATACTGGCTTTTGTAGACAATGTATGATTTTCATAATCTTAAACCAAGATGGGAAAAATACTGTGCTAAACATTTCAGCCATGTGTTCACCTCTCTGTATTAAATTAGTATTGGCAGCTGAGTAGGAGATTATAAGGTACAGCTGCTTTAACCTTCAAGGGCAAATGATGCTTTCTGAATTGCCTCCATGTGCTTCTAAAACCCAGGAAGCTTAAAAATGTAGGTTTGATGCTAATGATGAGAAAACACAGTAAATTAGCATCACTTAGGTTGGGGGAGAGTTGGGAGTAAACATATTGCTAATGGAGATTATACAATGTATTTCTCTGAGTCCTTAATGTTTCATGTAAGACATGGCTCATTATAGGAAATGAAGATTGATATAACAACATAAACAGCAGAGACCTGGCTATCTACATTATTAGATCATGCATTGTAGTGGCTACTACTTTATCTAATTTAATTTTCATAATAATTGTATGGAATAGCCATTATTATAAGAATCATACACATAACAAAACTGATATTCATGCAGTGGTGCACATCTCTAATCCCAATACATAGGAGCATCACAGGTTCCAGACCAGCTCAGCAACTTAGTAAGACCCTTAGCAACTTAGCAAGACCCTGTTCCAAAAAAGAAGGGGGGATGGAGGTATGGAATCTTTAGGTTCAATCCCCAGAACACCCCCCCTACACACACGCACACACACACACACACACACCTGATGCACAGAAATTAATTTTTATTCTTTCATTAAAGCTAGGACTGGAACTTTTAAGCCCTTACCTGTGCCCCTTCTAATTTCAGGGACCTACCTCCATCTATTATATACTAGTGGTTTGTTGTTTTTTTTTTTTTTTTTTTTTTTTTACGTCAAAAGATACTAAAAGTATTTGTTCATAAATATGTTATAATGCTTGAAAAAAAAAAGATCTTCAAAAACATCTAGATGTGATCCCAATACAAACATAATTTCATTTAAACACAACTATAGTTCTGGCCTGAAATTGACGTTTTAACTTCCATCTTTTCTGATGAGGTAACATCTGCAGTGTGTGTGGGAGTAGATGAGGGAGGAGAAAAACAGCTGTCCTAGGAACATTGAAAGAAAAGGATCAAGTTAAATGGTTTTTGTTCTCAAGACTAATAATCCTTAGAGTTCTTTTCTATTTAATAAATTGTGACAGAGTCATTCAATGTGAGCCTGGAAAAGACATAATGATTCAGCTCCTTATAAGTCATGCTTTTTAAAAATGGAGGTTGGATTTATACAGTCTTGAAAAACAAATAGGTTTAAGGGTGAGGTGATGATTTCCTCTGTGAATTAATTTATTAAAAAATAGCAAACAGTGCCATCTACTGGACTTCAATTTTCTTTCTGTTACAGGTTGTGCAAACAATCAGGTTAGTGTTTTGTATATTGCATATAAAAATAAGAACACATATTTGTTGCCTGTCATGAAGATTTCAGGCTACTTAAAAATAATTAATTGTATATGTTTGTTTCCTTATAAATATATTTTAAACCATTTTATTTTGTGTATTAAAAACAACTACTCAACAAAAACAAAATAACTTTTCAAAGGAGTCTATCTTAATATTTTAAAAATCTTTCTAAGAAAGATTTTTAAAGTCCCCCTGCATAGAAGTAACACCAAGTAAAAGCTGAGAGACCTCGTCAAATTCATGAGATGATCCATTTCCTCTGCTCAACTGATGAGTCTCCTTTTCAACCTCAGTCTGACCCAACCCAGAGACTGACATATTTTTCTCTTCAATAAGAAGAGGAGGGAAAAAAGAATCGCTTTTCCCAGTGAGGAGGTCATGGCTTATATGGTATGTGGGAATATTCATTCTATGCTTCCCACTGGTGGAAAAGAAGAAGCTTGTATTTATCTGTTTTCCATTACTATAAGAAAATGCCAGAAGCTGGGTACTTAAAAGAAAAAGGTTTATTTAATTTGACAGTTTGGGAACCTAAAAATCAAAGATCAGCCAGCCCCATTGGTTGGGCCTCTAGCTAAGGTCCCCTTGACTGGGTCATAGCATAGAAAGTGGCATCATAGTGGGAGGTCTAGAGAACAGTGGGGGCAAGGCTTGCTCATTTATCACAAGGCACTCTCAATAGAACAAATAACATTCTTCTAGGTGAGTACCAATATTTTCTGAGGACAGTGTCTTCCATGGCCTAATTACCTTGCTCTAAGCCCCATCTCTTAAAGGTTTCCACTTTCCAACATTACCACATAGGGAACCAAAACTCTAACACATGAACACTCAGGGACACACTCAAACAATATCCAGATCATAGTGGGACTGGATATTTTATCCCTAGCCCTTTCCTTACAAGACTCAGCACACTGGAACATCTGGCGTTCTCAATCAGTTATTGCCAACTCACTCATGCACAGGATGGTTCACTGTCTACCCTCTGGCAGCAGCCCAGCATAATGTTTCTCAAATTGTAGTGCCTGATCCACCAACATCAGGATCACCGGGGGAGCTAGTTGAAGATGCAAGTTTCTGGCATGAACTAAAGACATGCTAGTCATAAATCTCTGGTCTGGCACCCAAGAATCTATATATAACAGACTATTCTTAGCACCTCTTTGATGCAGGCGAGTGGGCCTACAGTGCTCCATTCCAGGCCTTTCCTGGGAAAACTATTATAGAGTAAAATACTCCTGCACCGATTTTGTCACTTTTAACAGTTGTGCACTCCTGGGTCCCATTTCAGTGATTCTGAATCACTGCATAGCTCCTCGGGCCACACCAATGTCCAACCAGTCTTGTTCAACTGGTCATCTGCAGTTCTAGGGAAACCCTAGGACCACTCCTACAAAGACATTCCCCAGGAAGACCATGCAGCAGAACATGTGTTGGCTGACTCCCTCCTGAGTTCTTCCCTGTGTGGCCCCTCCCTCTCATCCCCCCCCACCCCCATTATCTTATTTTTTTTACATTTATCTCATTCTTGATGAGGCTTGTTGGTGACAGCTAACCGCTTCTAGAACATTAGCTTTTAATTAATTTACATGCCCACAGCATAGCCTGTAAAGTCTGGAAACACAAATATTATTTTGTCATGTATTGTCGGGTATTCTGTATCCAACTATGTGTTTAGACTTACTTCTCCTTCTTTAGAAAAAGTGACCATGGCTTATCCTGGTAATGGCTCTAGGTTGTTATGGTGACAGGCATGCATGGTGGGACCAGAGCACACAGTGAATGGTGTGGAAGTTTGGACAGAGGTTTGGTTATTGAGCCTTTTGAGGTAGTTCACTAGTTTGACATATCACCTATCCTAGAGATGTTGGTGCATACCATGAAGGTAGTGAGCCATCCGACTTCCCCACATGACAATATCGACACCAGGAAAAGACATCCTGCCCCAAGAACAAGAACAGATATTCTGCCCTTATTCTTCCCGTTTCAGCCATCAAACTCTTCTCATGCCTAATTGCCTCTGCAAAGCCTGTCTATAGTGATCTGCATTATCTAAAACCACAGCATATATAGTCTAAACCACTACATGACTATTTACAGACTGTTTTGAAATAGTTCTTAAGTTGTGTTGGGGAACATGTTTGTAAAGAAGCATGATTTGGAAGTAAAATTTTGGAATATGTCACATGAGTATTGATACTCACTTTACAATGATCTTTCCAACTCATTGGAAATGTGCTCGCTAGAGGTAGGGACTATCTTGTATTTGTTTATATCTTCCATAATATCTCACACAGAGCAAGTGCTCAGTAAATATTAGCTCATTTGATGCAAATTTTTTCTCAGATCTCTCCTCAGGAATGACATGAATAACAATTTATTGGAGTGCCCCAAAGCTTTTTTAATGTGGGATTTGTTGTGTATTCTGCAGATTGCCAATTACCAAGTCAGAGAGTGGGATGTGTCTTAGGTTAAGAGACTCTCTGGAGTCTCAGATTCAGCTCTCCCCAGACCAAGTTCCTCTTTACTTGGTGATCTTAGAAGTCTACCTCTTTGCTACTCTCCTTGGTTCTGCATACCTCTCGCATGTATACAGAACTTCCCCTTAGGCAATCCTGTTGTTCTGTAAGTATTATTTTTGTCCCATTCCTCAGAATCTTTCATAGCCATAGACACATCCTCTTCTAATTCATTGTTGGGGTATCTGTTCCAGTGGATTTCAATTCTAACTACACATTAGAAACAACTTTATAAAATGTTCATGCCCAGGCTCCCTAAGCAAATTTGATTCAATTGGTTTGGAAACTTGCAAGGATTCAATATTTAAAAAATTCTCTTGGGTAATTCTAATGTCAGTTAAAATTGAGAACACTCCATTTTCTGTTTAGTATTATGTTCATCTAAGAAATTCCTATTTTGCCTTTCTCTTCAAATTTAGGCCACCATACTGGCTTAAGGTTAAACTATTAAAAGTTAATATATGCAAGCATAGACATTTAAAGAAAGGAAGCATACAAGGATGTGTACTATCTAAAATAAAACAAAATTAAATATAATAAACAAAATTCAGAGGAGTGTTATACTCTACCCTACTTTGATCACTGTATGGAAATAACTAGGATTCTCAACTATTTTAAATTTCAAAGTTAGGGATTTCCCAAATGAAGTTAAGAACTGCCTAGTTAATATGTGAATTATAAAGTAGTATGAAAGTGAAAGCTCTGGTAAAACATGATCTTGAGAATTTCTGCCAGTGTTCTCTCTTCCTGAGCATTGCTGCCAACCTGTAATGCTGGAAAATTTAAGGAGTCAAGAGATGTGATTTGCTTTGAGAAGAGGATTGCCTTGGACAGAATTTAGAACACATGACTCCCACTCAAATGTGCTGCCCAGTAGATGTTGCCAGCAATTATGTTGGACTGGGTTTACTGCCCACTCTGTGCTGTTTCCAGGAATTTAGATGTTAATTACTATCAAGTACAATAGCATGGGTTATTTATCAGCCTATCACTGTTTTGCATAGCCCATAAAGTGTCTGGGGTATATGTGAATGGCTAATAAGTATATGTGTGTAATGGGTTTAGTTCATGTAAAATGATTCACATTAGGTCTGAGTGTCCTCCTCTACCTATTTGAAATTATTCTATTTAATTGTATTCCATACCATTAGAACCTTAATATTTCTGTTAGTAATCAATGAAAATGGTGATGGCATAAAATCTACATGTCTAACATCTAATTCATCAGGAAAAATTAGCTGGTCTGCAATACATGGTTTGTTTATAAAATGTGTTTTGAACACATCTAAAGAATGAGCATTTATATCTGCCAAATCACTGCATAGGCAATTATGAGTACATAGGGAACTTTGAGAACAATTGTAACACATTGAAGGACCAGCCTTGGAAGGGTAAACTGAACCATTGACCTAAAATTGTTATGAAGCTATGTTATTCTCCCAAAAACATATACTCTGTGAACTAAGAACATTCATTTTTCTATTCTGTTCCACTTTCCTTGCTTTGCTTTTTGTTTCTTTTGGGGGAATTTTAACAGAGTTTGTTAGGTGTAGGTTTTGTTACCTTTCTAAGGATCCAGATATGTGTAATTGAAAAATCAAAAAGATTTGACAAATCAGAAAGGCAGAGTGAGAGACAGAATACACAGATGTGTGATTTTTGAGAGACCCCCAACCATGCTTCCTTCTTTTTAATTTGCAGACCCATTATGTAGATTTATTTTCTTTGTTCTCTTTTCCCCATTAACTCTGCCTGTCAAAGTTGACCTAGCAGTACTTAATAGCTCTTTAGAGATGAAGTAGAATAGAGTGACAGAGTAGTATCATATACTTTAAAGCATGGAATTTTGTTCTTTTAAAATTGTTATTAATATTGGATAAATGCCAAGTTAACGGATTTTTCCCCTATAACAGAACAAAGGGCCTCTGTACAAACTATCTTGAAAATTAGCAGAGAAGATCAATATAATAGAGAATTGTCAAAACGTGATAGCCTCCTGCTGCCATAGCAAGGACAAAGTAAAATACAGGAAACAAAGAGAGCCAACTTTGTGACAATCAGCCATTAGCGGTGACTGGAGAATTTTACGTTACTGATGAATTGAGAAAAGGAAGAGGGAAGGCTGGGGATATGAGAGGAGGGTGTTATGGTTTGCATATAGAATGCCCCCTGGAAAAGCTCATGTATTGGCAATTTGAAAATGTTCCAAGGTAAAATAATTCAGTTATGAGGGCTTTAACCTCATCAGTGGATAAATCCATTGATGGATTAATTGGGTGATAAGGTAGGCAGGTAAGGTGTGACGAGAGGAGACAGGTAACTGGGGAGGTAGCCTTGGGGACTACATATATGTTCCTTGTCCCCTCCCCTTGCAATATCTCTGCTTCCTGCTACCATGCCCTGAGATTCACAGACATGATCTGGCCTAACATGGTCTGAAATTTCCAAAACCTCCAGAACTATGAGCAAAGAAATCTTCCTTCCTCTAAGTTGTGGTCATCAGGTATTTGGGGTCAAAGCAGAAAGAATGCTGGCTGAAATGGAAAGCAATCACTTTGTCCTTTTTGTTGTACAAGAGATAACTCCATTTTTAAACTCTTTTTTTTTTTTTTTTTTTTTTTTTTTTTTTTTGCGGTACTAGGGGTGGAACCCAGGGGCATTCTACCTCCAAGCTGTACCCCCAGCCCTATTTTTTATTCTTTATTCTTGAAACCGGGTCTCACTAAGTTGCGGAGTACCTCACTAGGAAGCTGAGGCTGGCCGCGAACCCGGATCCTCCGGTCTCAGCCTCCCAAATGCTGGGATTACAAGCATGCGCCACCACACCTGGCTCATTTTTAAACTCTTAAATGAAAAAACTCTCCATTGGACATCATAGTTTATAAGGTTGCAAATTGGTTAGAAATCATTCCTTCAACTTGTTGGAGGATAATAGCAGTTGACTTTCTCTTCTTTACAATGATGGCAAGGAAGTACAGAGAAATGTACTGAAACAGGAAAAACCTTCTCATCCTATATTAATAGAAGATCAGGCCATATGTTACATTTGTTCAATTAGCAATTGCAGGGATAACATTCATATAGGTGGTGCCTTACTATTTTAGAAGGTATGACTCTCAAACCACAAATACAACTGTGCCAAACAGGAAAGGTGTTTCTTATCTTTCCTATTTGGAAGAAAATGTAACCTTTGACTTTTTTGGAAGCCTCTCCAATCCCACAGTGTATCATTGATCTGGGATTTTGCACATTACCAGGTGAACCCTAGAAGGAAACCAGGTTTGAGCCTTCTCCAGAGGCTGCTTGATGTGAAAGGACTGGAGCAGAAAGAGGCTATGTGGTACTACCATAGGGCAGGAGCTGAGCAGGATGGCAAGGGGTCATTTGGAAGGTATCTTACCAGAGAATAGTGCAGATGAGAATTCCCTAGTGGAAACATCTTTAAATAATCTGAAAATACAACGAGAGAGAGAGAGAGAGAGAGAGAGAGAGAGAGAGAGAGAGAAAGAGAGAGAGAGAGAGAGAGAGAGAGAGAGAGAGAGAGAAACTACTAATGATCTTCTGGATGGAACTACAGATAAACAAAAGCAAAGTACATAGGCTATCGCTCTTTCCTCTCAGCCCTCCTCCTCCATTGGGGTAGGAGAAGGGATGGTGGTGTTGGGAGCTGACGTTTCAAAAAAGACAGCAGTTAAAACAGTTTTCATTTTCTACTTTTGGCACTCAAGCAAAGCCAGAAGTCAGATCTCAGTTGATAGAAGATGAGAAGCTTTAATTTAAACAGATAATTAAAGCTAAACTTACATTTTCCTAAAGATGAGACTGTTGTTATGATGAAAATGACCAGAAAAGATATGAAGTCTCTCTTAAATGTTGCCAAGTGGCAGGAAGGATTTACCCACCTGAGCATGGATGAGGACAATTAGTTTCCTGGTTGTGTTCTCTAGACAATGTGATCTCTTTTCACATGCTTTGTCATTCCACTCTGGTTGTCCTCAGATACTTCCACATTCACCTTCCTCCCAGGCATAGCCACTACTTGAAGCCATTCTGCACTAGGCTCTTGCTGCCTCCCTCGATATCTCCTGGAGACTACATCTGACACCTCCCTGCTCCAGAACCTCTATTCCTAAAGAAAACACTCTCTTCAAACTTTACTTTTTCAAACTCTGCTTGTTCCTGCAAATACTTTCTCCTTTGTGTGTGCATCCTCTATAAACACTGTGCATTTTTCTAGGAGCTTAGTTTATTTTTAGAAACAAAAGCCAGAAAGCATAGGGGCTACCTTACTTTCTATATCTGATGCAGGTTCTTTGCTTGAATTTGGAAAAAGTAGAGGTGAAACTAGGTGAGAAAAATATATAAATTATATATAAAAATATTACCCAGCTCTATTTTGATCTTTGGCAGAATGTATTCATTCTTGATCTGATTGGATTTTGCTATTGGATGCAGAAGAGAAATGTAACTTTAACCATAAGTATATTTTATACACTGGTGTCCTTGCTTCTTCTCCTATGTTTTATATGGGCTCTATAAGAGGCAGCAGATAACTTACCATATTTGCAACTAAATTATTAACCTCATAGTTCTTTAAGATCTACATTCCCTGATCAAGCTCCATGAATGCGGAAGCGATGCCTGTCTTTTCAATTTGGATCCTAGGAGCCTGCACAAAGTGGCTGCTCCATGAGTATTTTGTAAGCCAAATGAATAACTCTGTCACACTGCTAGGTATGGAAGGAGATATATAGGCTTTGAGTATGGCCACCTAGGCCAGACTCCCCTCCCAGCTATTTTTGGAGAAGAGTTGGGGACTCAGGAGATATATGTAGATTAAACTAAGTCAGCTCCTGAGATCACTTATAACACATCAATGGTCTAGGGGCTTTTTGATTTAGGATCAGCTTGGTGTTCCACATGACCTGCCATAGGTTTGAGAGTTAGAGGATATATTACAGTGGATCTTGTTTAAGCATTTGTCATAACTAAAAAATTCCAAGGCTATTTCTTTTTATTTCTAAGAGGCTTGACTAGATGACATCAAACCATTGGTGCCTTAAAGCTATAAACCATAAAAAACACCTGAACTCAGTTTTTTACATTAAGAGAGAATTTGTTAAGTTCCTCCTTCTTAATGTGTATTTTTTAATTTTTATTCTTTATTTTTGAAATAGGGTCTCACTAAGTTGCAGAGGGTCTCACAAGTTGCTGAGGCTGACCATGAACCTGCAATCCTCCTGTCTCAGCCTCCCAAGTACTGAGATTACAAGCATGTGCCACTGCACCCAGCTCTTAATATTTATTTAGCATATTTTAAGCCTGTAATAAGGAAAAAGTGCAGTTCCCCTTAAAGGCATTGTGTATTGCTCTAAAGTAAGTAGGTTCCCATTTATCTTGGATTAATGGGTTGGTAGCTGACGGTGACTCTGGGGAGAGGGACTTGCTTTGTTACTTACAGAGTATACTGATTCTTTGACACTTCATGTTTTGAAGCATTATGGTAGAACTATTTTATACAATAGTATTCATAGAACACTATATAAAGAAGCCTTCTGTAGTGAATATTTCACATCCAAATCAACACAGAGAAGCTGGAAGTGGCAGCTGAACCAATGGTGTAGATCTTCAGAGATATGTTTCCCTTCCTTCACACTCTCCCCAGCCTGCGGGTCTCAGTATAACTCTATTTCAAAAATTCTCTCTTACTCTTTCCCCCACAGTAGTTTGATCCACATACTGAGTACTATGGTTGTTCTGGCACACAACAGCTCTGGTTTGGAATATCCAATCTTTTCTTTTCCTTTTCATCCAAATCCTGCCTGTCATTTCAAAGATACCTCATACTGTTCATTCCTCTGAAAACTTGTGACACATATTGGTACTTCATTATATTCACTCTTTTTCTGTTGCTAAACTGTTTCATGTTTCAGGTCTTACTGGCACAACTGGGTGTAAGATAAAAGAAAAAAGACCCTGTATTGCACATTATATTACATTGCAGAGAGACACAGTTAGATGTATAAATAACTAAGAATCTCACCAACTGGAATACTTAATTAAATCAAGTTACATATTTGGTGCCCTAGTATATGTCTGTCGTTTCTTAGGTGCTCAATAAATATTTACATTCTATAATGTGAAATGTAGAATTTGGTTTTAAAGTAAAAGAGCAAATCAGACAAGCTACCTCCCATATATGCTTTGAGTTCAGCCATATTTTTCACAACTATAATACAATAGGAAATAATAACTATTTAAAATAATGCCCCCATGGTCAGATTTTCTAAGCTCTAGAAAATTCTTCTTTTGACACATCCTACTACCCGTATAAGTTATGTATAAGTTATTGTTATATTTCTGGTCTTTTGTTTACTATCTTATTTCTCAAAATGCACAAAGAGATATTAAAATGTTAGCTTTATTACTGACTAATGTGATTTGAGGATATTTCTTTAGATGTTTGGTCAAAATCCATGTTGTATTGAATTTTCTCCTACAATAGCAGCCCAGAGTGAACCCTCTCTGCACTTGGTTTGCATTTGGTTAAAACACTAGCTTACAGGAAAATGAAGAGCTAAGCCTTCTCCAAAATTCACAACAGATAAATCATTCTTCTCTTTGGGGAAAAAAAAAAGATCAAAGATGAGTTGGAAACATTTCTCCCATAATTTTCCATTCCTGGAGAGCAGATTGGACATTTTCTTCCCTTTATGGACATATGAATAATGGGAAAGAAATGTTCGCCGGTATCCATCATCTGACTCTCTGTGGGGCTTCTCCTGGTTCTTCTGAGGCCTGTCTAATCTGGCTCCCCACATCCGCCTGCACTAACCCTGTAGTTGTTGGTATACACTTACTCCTTAACCAACTCCACTGCGATTTCTGCTCTAATAGTCACACTAAGATCAAATTATCCAATCCAGTGGCACCTCCTCAATCCTTTCCTTTTTGGACTTCCTAGCTCTAAAACTTAGAATACTTCCCATCTTATAAAAAGACAAGATCATGCACTGTGCTTTTGCACATGAACATTAGTGTAAATGCCATCATTTCTCATCAGAAAAGAGTTCCCTTAACATACAAGCCAGCTCCACTGTAGATATTTCTAAAAATCAGCATTCATGTAAAAAATTATTTTCTACTGAGGAAGTGGAAATATGTGAGGTTTGGAGTGAAACTAGATCACAGTTTGGGTTTAAATTTTAATTCTTATACATACTAATCATATGATATTACTTGATTTCTCATCACTTTAGCAATTTCATTAGTAAATTGGGGATTAACAGTGGCCAACATGTATTGAATCCTAATGTTAACCACAAGGGACTTTATATTTATTGTCTTATTTAATCTTACAACAACTCCATAAAGTAAATCCTATTTTATTTGGACTTAAACTGAGAGAATTAATCTAAGAAAATATGCCAAGTCACATAACTTCTAATGACAGAGTTTGGAGTCAAATCTATTAAAACATGTATTAGAACTCAGGTTTTTGTAACTCTGATGTTAAAGCTCTTAAAAACTGTGATTGTTTTTCTTTCCCTATGCTTGGTGTATGCAGAGACCCTCTGTAGTGCCTTGTGCAGACTATGAAGTCATTAAATAGTAACTGCTGTCACCATCAACATCATCACCATCGTTGTCATCATTTCTATGAACTAAAGATTATTTTCTAACTTGGCTGGTAGTCTCTTTGTAGCTTTTTCAATTCAGCTTATTATCAATGGATTTACAATCTCTTTTTCTCTGAATACTTTACAATAGAATTGAATATAATAATTACTAGATAAAGTGGCATGATGTTATTCATGTACTAGAAGGGAACATCAGTACGTTCCCTTATAAGCTAGGTATCACAAGTATAAATATAGACAAATTTAATTGCAAAAGTAAATACTATAAACAAAGTAAAAAGATAAATGACAAAATGGAAAAAGTATTGCTACTTCTGTCACAAACAAAAGATTGTTCTGACACCATGACCTCTACATTGACTAGAGGGATAGAATAGAGTGCACAGAAATAAAACCTCACATATATGGTCGAATGATTTTTGACAAGGGTGTCAAGAGCATTTAATAAGGAAAAGATAGTCTTTTCTACAAATGGTGCTGGGAAAACCAAATGTCTATAAACAAAAGAATGAAGCTGGATCTTGCTCTTGGAACATATACAAAATTAACTCAAAATAGATCAGATATCTAAATATAAGAAATAAAACTTCTAGATGAAAACATAGAGGGGAAAGCTTCATGCTACTGGACTTGGCAAGGATTTCTTAGATAGGACAGCAAAAGCACAGGCAATGAAAAAATAAATTGAATATCAAAATTTTAAAATTCTATGTGTCAAAGGACACAATCAGCCAGGCATGGTGGCACATGCTTGTAATCCCAATACTTGGAGGCTGAGACAGGAGAATAGCAGGTTTGCAGCCAGCCTCAGCTACTTAGTGAGGCCCTCCACAACTTAGAGACACTCTGTTTCAAAATAAAGAATAAAAAATAGGGCTGGGGGTGCAGCTCAGAGGTGGAATGCCCCTGGGTTCAATCTCCAGTAATGCAAAAAAAAAAAAAAAAAAAAAGACACAATCAACGAAGTAAAAGACAACCACAAAATGTGAGAAAATAATTTACAAATCGTATTTCTTTCTTTTTGTGTGTGTGGTTTTGGGAATTGAACCCAAGGGCATTCTACCTCTGAGCTACCCAAGCCCTTTTTATTCTTTTATTTGGAAACAAGGACTCACTAAGTTGCTGAAGTGAGTTACAAACCTGTGACTGCCTCAGCTTCCCAGGTACTGGGATTACAGGTGTATACCACCATGCCCAACTTGCAAATTATATTTCTGATAAGAAATTAATATGTAGAGTATAGTAATAACTCTCAGAACTCAAATAGTAACAATGAAATAACCTGTTTTTAATGGGCAAAAAAACTTAAATAGATATTTCTTCAAAGAAGATAAACAGATGGCCAATAAACACATGAAAAGCTGTTCACTTAGAGAAATGCAAATCAAAACTACAATGAGGTACTAGTTCACACTCATAAAGATGACTGTTATTAAAAAAAATAACAAGCGTTACATGGGAAAAATGTATGGTGTTTTCTCAAACATTTAAACATGAAACTATCATATATCAACTGGGTATGTGCTAGAATAGAATTGCCATAATTACCATGGCACTTTTAGGTATGTGGACTAGTTTGTTTTGTGCTGTTATGACAGAATACCAAAGTCTGAGTAATTTTTTTTTTTTTCGGTACTGGGGATTGAACTCAGGGGCATTCTACCTCCAAGCTATACCCCCAGCCCTATTTTTTATTCTTTATTTTGAAACCGAGTCTCACTAAGTTGCGGAGTGCCTCACTAGGTAGCTGAGGCTGGCGGCGAACCCGGATCCTCTGGTCTCAACCTCCCGAATGCTGGGATTACAAGCGAGTGCCACCACACCTGGCTCAGTCTGGGTAATTTTTACAGTTCTGGAGGCTGAAATATCCAAGACAAAGGCCTGGGCAGGTGAGGGACTCTTTGGTCACTCCTCACATAGCAGAAGATAGAAAGGTTAAAGAGAGACACATTCTGTGTTGTCACATGGCAGAAGATCAGAAAAAGGTGAACCCACTCCCAAGCCCTTTAATGATGGCATTAATCCATTCATAAGGACAAAGTTCTCATGATATAAGCACCCCCATTATGCCCCACCTCCCAACACTGTTGCAATAGGGATTGAGTTTCCAAAACATGAATTTTAGGAGACACAGGCAGACTATAGCTTGTGTGTGTGTGTGTGTGTGTGTGTGTGTGTGTGTGTGTGTGTAAAGAAAATGCGAGATAAATATGTACATATATATATGTGTGTGTATATATATATATTTTTTCTTTATGCATTCATTTGTTGACAGACACTTAGGTTGGTTCCATAATTTGGCTATTTTGAATTGCACTGCAATAAATACAGACAAGAAAGTATTGCTATAGGAAGTTGACCTTAATTCTTTTGGATAAATATTGAGGAGTGGTTTAACTGGGCCATATGATGGTTTCATTGTTAGTCTTGTGAGGAACTTTCATACTTATTTCCATAGTGGTTATACTAATTTACTATCCTACCAACAGTATATCACCTCCTCACAAGCATTTATTATTTGCATTCTTGATTATTGCCTTTCTAATTAGAGTGAGATGAAATCTTAGTTGTAGTTTTGATTTGTATTTTCTTGACTGCTAGATGTTGACCATTTTTTCATAAATCTGTTGGTCATTTTTTTCTTTTTAGAAATATCTGTTTATCATTATGTTAAGTTAGATTAGTCAGTCACAAAAAGTAAAAAATCATATGCTCTCCCTAATATGTGGAAGCTAGGGAGAAAATGGGACATAAGAGGGACTCCAGATGAAGAAGGAGAATCGTTAGGTGAGCAAAGAACTTGACTTAACGGAAGGTGATGGGGGAGGGGGGACACCCTAATGAGCATGATGTACTTTCATGAACACATCAAAGTCAATCACTAAACTGAACTTGAGGAGGGAGGAGGAGGGAGTGGGGTGGGAATTGGGGAAGGGTTAAATGAGAAATGTGTGCATGTATGCCTTTACCTTTACCAGCCTGTACCTAACAAAGATGTATGATTACAATGCACCAATTAAAAATAAGTAAATTAATTTAAAAAAGAAAAGAAATATCTGTTTAGTTCATTTGCCCACTTTTTTCTTGGGTTATTATTTTTTGGTGGTAAGTTTTTTGAGGTCTTTATATATTCTGGATTTTAATACTGTCACAAGAGTAGGTGGTAAAGATTTTCTCTCATTGTTTAAGTTCTCTCTTCATGCTATTAACTGTTTTGTTTGCTATGCAGAAGCTTAAAAATTTAATGCCATTCCATTTATTAATTCCTGAAATTACTTCCTGAGCTTTATGAGTCCAATTGAGGAAGTTTTTGCCTGCACCTATATGTTGGAGTGTTTACTATACATTTTCTGCTAGCAGATGCAAAGTTTCTGATCTAATTCCTGAGTCTTTAACCCATTTTAGTTGACTTTTATACAGGGTGAGAAATAGGGATACAGATGATGGAAATAACTCTCATGGTCATGGATAGGCAGAATTAATATTAGTAAAATGGCCACATTACCAAGAGTTATCAACATATTCAAAGCAATCCCCATCAAAATACCAATGATATTCTTTACATAACTAGAAAACAAATCCTGCAATTTATATGGAAGAATAAAAGACCCAAAATAGCCAAAGCAATTCTAAGTAAAAAAAAAAAATGTTTTTAATGTGATCCTCAAAGCATCATAATACTTGATTTTAAATTATACTACAAAAGTATAGTAAGAAAAACAGTACTTGAATGAAAAAAAGATCTGTAGACCAATGGAATAGAATAGAAGACACAAAAAAGACAAACCCACACAGATATAATAATTTGATCCTTGCTAAAGGTGCCAAAAATATATGTTGGAGAAAAGACAGCCTTTTTTTAACAAATCATGCTGGGGAAACTGAATAGCCATATGTAGAAAAATAAATCCAGATCATTAGCAATGTACTCTTATGGTAGATTTTGGAGAAGCAGTTTCACATTGTTGATGGGAATACACAATGTTATACTTTATAAAGAGGAATTAGATAACATATAGAAAAATTATGTATGCATGTGTCAATTCCACTTCTATTAATTTATTCTAAAGATATACTGGCTAAAATAGAAAAATGGCATTTTCAGGGGGAAATAACTCTATTTGTAATATCAAAAGATTAGAAGCAACCCAAATGTCCATTAATATTTGAATAAGCATGGATGTCTATTAAAATGGAGTTATGTAGCTATAAAAAATAAATTACTAAGACCTCTGTGTGCTGCTAGGGAAATATCTCCAGAATATATTTTGCAAAAAATACTCAAAAAATACAAGTTTCAAAAAAGTGAATATTATGCTATCTTTCTTCTCATAAAGGATGTGATACAATACAATTTTTATATTTAAAAAGAAACAATAAAAAGATGAATCTAAAACTAAATAAAATTATTTATTATAGGAGGTAGAGGAAAACAAAGAGAGGCAACAGTTATAGAACCCATTCCTATCTAAATATATCTTATTTTATACTTTGAATTTGGAACCATGCAAAAATCTCACATAAAAATGATAAAGATTTAAGCCGGGCGTGGTGGCGCACGCTTGTAATCCCAGCATTTGGGAGGCTGAGACCAGAGGATCCGGGTTCGCCGCCAGCCTCAGCTACCTAGTGAGGCACTCCGCAACTTAGTGAGACTCGGTTTCAAAATAAAGAATAAAAAATAGGGCTGGGGGTATAGCTCGGAGGTAGAATGCCCCTGAGTTCAACCTCCAGTACCGCAAAAAAAAAAAAAAAAAAAAAAAAAAAAAAAAAAATTTAAAAAAAATAAAAAAAAAAAAAAAAAAAAAAAAAAAAAAAAAAGATAAAGATTTAAACTCAATTCCTAAAAATATAAAATAGAGAAACAAATCAATTTAACTCTGTATCATTTGATGGCATAACCACATGGAAAGTAGTTATTATGAGGGCTTTACATGTACATTTTTTGTCTGTTCATTGCTAGTAGAATATCATAAGAAAAACAATCGAAAACTGTCTTGTTAATAAAATTGTTATTTTTTATAAAATAAAATTTTATATTAATGTGATTTAGGGCTAAGAGGGAAAATACAATCCAGGTATGGTGGTGTATGCCTATAATTCCAGTACTTGGAAGGCTGAGACAGGAGGATCACAGGTTTGAAGCCAGCCTCATAGCAAGGCCTTCAGTCACTTAGTGAGACACTGTTTCAAAATGAAAAATAAAATAGGGCTTGGGTAGTAAAATGCCCCTGGATTCAAACCCTAGTACCACACCTAGAAAACTGAAGGTATTAAGTAAAACTCTATGTGATCTTTGACAATACTATATGAGCTGATTTTCTTAGTCCAAAAATATTGATATTTCCTATCTCTGCCCACTAAAATATCCTAGGAATAATGACAACCTAGTTTTAGTGAATACCCTTCGTGTTCTGCTTATAGTCTCTAAATACTATTCTCTAATTAAAAAAAATAATAGCTTCATGGTAGAGAGGCAAGTTTCAGTTCTGAGGCAAGGAAGAGAGACAGTAATTTTAAGACAACTCCTTAAAACAAGGAATAGAGACAACAAATTTAGGTCAACTCCTTAAAGCAAGGAGCTATGAAAAATTTGAGGTTATACCAAAAGAAGTAACTTGAAGAAGCCCCCATGGTCAAAGATGAAGCTGTTTGAAAATCAATAATAATAAGTTGTCATTGACTAAAATACCAAATACATAGAAATCTATGAGCTCATTATAGCATGTTAAAAGAAAAAATAGCTTATTTCCTTTGGTTGTTGCTAGGACATAGGCTTATTATTCTTAAAATTGAAAACTAGAGAGAGAATCAAGCATCAATCCTGTCTCTTGTGTATAAACCATGTTTCTAGTTAACCAAAGAGTTGATAAAGCAAAATTCTTTATGTAAAAGTCACTTCATAGTGTAACTATGGCTCACGATAAAGGTTCAATAAATATTAACTCTTACAATTACTCTTATGTTGCTATTGTTTTGCAATTGAATGAGGGGTGCTCTACCACTTAGCTATATTCCCAGCTCTTTTTTATTTTTGAATTTTGAGACAGAGTCTTGCTAAGTTTCCCAAGCTGGCCTGGAACTTGTATACCTCCTGACTCAGCCTCCTTAGCATAATTCCTCTTTTTTAAGACTATACTCTCTTTTTGAAGAAGTTACAGAAAGAACATGCTACTGAGAATATTCTTGAAATATATTTTCATATTTAGAACAATATTTAATTTCAACTTACAATATTCACCATCTTAAACCAAACTTTATTCTCAAATATTATATCCCACTTATTATTCCATAAGGTCCAGGATAAGCTAGTAAGAAAAATTTTTTAAGTGATAATAATGGATCCATGTTCTAGCAAAGAGTTTTAACACTTTGTATACCAAGATAATATATCAGGTTAAGGAAATTAGTTCAAGATGAGTGAACATTATGATTTGACTACCATAAAAAGCCCTTGTAAATTTAGGTTGCATTAATAGAAACTTGAGTCCTAAATACAAGACAAAATGGACTTATTCTATAAGCAATCGGATTATATCTTAAGTATCATTTGCTATTCTGCATATTTCATAGGATAATGTTAAGGCAAAATATATCCAAAGAGTTGTGACTAGGGTGGTGAAAATAATTGAACTTATGCCATGTAAGTTGTGATAGACGAACTGGGTATATTTAGCCTGGAGAAAATAGTACTTGGTCTAGATATACCTCAGTATTCCCAGCTCCTTGAAATAAAATCCATAGTTACCTTTTTTTTTTTTTTTTTTTTTTTTGTACAATGTAAGCAGACATCTTTGTTAGGTACAAATTGAAAACGACATATGTGCCCACATTTCTCATTTGACCCCTTCCCCCAATTCCCACCCCGCTCCCTCGCCCTCCCTCCCTCTCAGGTTCAATTTAGTGAGTAACCTTGATGTACATTAGGGTGTCCCCGCCCCCCCATCAATCCCTTTCGGTTAAATCAACTTCATTGTTTATCGAGGGTCTCTCCTTTTCCATCTGGAGACCCTCTTATGCCCCATCTTCTCCCTAGCATCCGCATATTAGGGAGAACATATGCTTCCTTACTCTTTGTGACTGGCTAATCTCACTTAACATAATGTTTTCCAGTTGCATCCATTTCCCTGCAAATAACATGATTTTGTTCTTCTTTATGGCTGAGTAAAATTCCATTGTGTACATATCCCACAGTTTTGTAATCC